>OW203767.1:14667637-14721136 GCA_934045905.1 Leuctra nigra | reverse complement strand
TTGCTGGATTAACTAACTTTTGGATTAAATTCAACTGTTTCCATCATTTTGAGATATCCGATTGGCTGTGCCACCAATTTAGTCCAATATTTAGTTAATCCGGCTCAGATTAACTTTGGTAATACCGGCCCTGATTAAATGTTATTTTGATTTATAAATACTAAGTATTTTCATTTTTCATCATATTTTAAATTTATTTTACTAAGTTATTGTTGAATAATTAAGCAGTTCGTTAAGTAATGCAATATCAATAGATACTAACACTCTACTAAATATGCCAATGCATGGTAAACTACTACATTATGTTTAGTTAACTATTACAACTTTCATAATAAGTTTTAAATTGTATAAGCATGTATGAGCACTTTTTATACTTATCATTTATTTAAAGCAATTATTATAAATATAAAGTACTCCTTTTTTAATTATTCCTGATATTTCCTTCTCTTTAATATTCTATCGTCACATTAGATTCTACAGACAAATAGAAACCTAATTTGATGACTAAACGAAGATTCTATGTCTGCAAAGACCTAGTTGTTTAATAATTATTTTAACTTTGGGGTTTGTTTTCAACTTATTTTACGTAATCCTTTAGAGCAAGAATGCAATAAGCTGAATTATAATTATTTGGTTTCCTCACATTATTTTGCAGAAAATGAAATTGCCGTGGCATGAAATTGCACTACAGAGGCTCGGGTTCGAATGGGTTCGCGGTCGTTTCCCTGACAAGTTTCTCGTAGTTTTCCTCGGTCAGCAGGAAATTGCTGGGAAGGAATACCTTGTAACCCATGGTCTCTATTAATAGGTCATGACCGCTACCTTCCCCAGTCTTCACAGTCACCCTTTCTTCATTATAATTTCCCGACATCATTCAACAATCGCCAATTTAGCCATATTGCAGAACAATGCGACGTTAAACACCACTAGACAAATATGAAGAATTAACTGCAAATTACTGAATTATTTAGGTTAGGCCCGGAATAACCAAAGTTAAATTGTGCTGGATGAACTAACTTTTGGATTAAATTCAATTGTTTTACTAATTTTGAGGTATCTGATTGGCTGTGCCGCCAATTTAGTCCAATATTTAGTTAATCCGGCTCAGATTAACTTTGGTTATACCGGCCCTTACTACTCTCAGTCTTACGAGACATAAATATGCAAACTCATTTCGTACAACAAATACGATGCCTCCGTTTTAGTGTTTGTGCTCATACAAATCAAATTGGTAAATTTTAGTTTCTAGCCAATGAAAGAGCGTTTAGAGGGAAACTCTGAAACTAATGATTGAAATTTTCCCATTTGAATTATACAGTATAGTATACCCCATAAAAAAACACTCCGTGTAAAAATACCAGCCAAGTCTCTTCGACCATAAAAAAAATATAAGAAATCTAATAATTCAGCACTGAAAAGTAGTGATATCAAATACAATTCAAATTGGTCAATTTCAATTTCTAGCCAATCAAATAGCGTTTTGAGTAAAACTCTGAAACGTATTATTGAAATTTTCCCATTTTAATACTACCTACAGTAAAGTGTATATCCCAGAAAAAACACTCCGTGTAAAAATACCAGCCAAGTCTCTTTAACTATAAAAAAAATAGAAGAAATCTAAAAATTCAGCACTGAAAAGGAGTGATATCAAAAAAGGAGCCAAGTCAACGAATTTTCCAAATTTTAATCGTACCATTGAAATAAAAATATCAACCCCCGAGAAATACTTAAAAAAAGGACTTGGCGCATCGTTTTTTTAAAGACACTTTTCTATCCTAAAAGTATAGGAAGAACTCTACAAGTATATTTTCCTGAGTATATCACATTCATTATCGACGAATCATACTACGTTTTAATATAACTAGTACTCTTACCTACTGGCAGTTTTGGTATTTTGTCAATATTCAGAGGAAATAAACGGATAAACGAATAACGAATAAACGGAAGCGGCCTAGTCTATTCGTTATTGCCACTATTTCTAGGGTCATATTAATCAATCATACTTCTCAATATCGTGACTGAGGGAAATAGCGAAAGCGCTCATTACAAGAAGGCCGTCAATGAGATTTGTATAAGTGACTAGTGCACTGAGCCATGCTGCTCAAATAATTACTGACTAGATTTTTATCTAAAGTAATACGTTATGTAATTTATAAATTTTTTTGGTATAAAATGTTAATTAATAGCAATTAATTACACGGCGAGAAGGTTCAAAGTATAATGCTGTAGTAGGTATGTTGATGTACCCACAAAACTATAGGTACCTACCAATCACAAACACAACTGTTCTGTATTTATTGCTTGTAAGACAATGCTATGTTTCTTTGCGTACTTATATTTAAATTTAAAATATTTTACAGAATGTTCAATATTTAATTTGAAAGTTTTGTCCCAATTTTTCTAGGCATTTCTGAACTACGTAGTATGTGAGTGGCATAAGCTTAAGAATAGAAAAATGTCTTTAAAAAAACGATGCGCCAAGTCCTTTTTTTAAGTATTTCTCGGGGGTTGATATTTTTATTTCAATGGTACGATTAAAATTTGGAAAATTCGTTGACTTGGCTCCTTTTTTGATATCACTCCTTTTCAGTGCTGAATTTTTAGATTTCTTCTATTTTTTTTTATAGTTAAAGAGACTTGGCTGGTATTTTTACACGGAGTGTTTTTTCTGGGATATCACTTCTTTTGTTAGTTTATTCATACAGCTTGTAGCACATGTCCGAGCAGGGACTAATTTCTTTAAAAAAATACGCCTCACCCGATTTGGTTACTATGAAAAGTTGCGTTTGGTATAAGATGAAAATGATTATCCAAGAAGAATAGCTTAAGTTTCGTTATAATCGATCCAGCCGTTTTCGATACATGACGTCACTTCCGGTTTTGAAATAGCGGCCGAATTCCGGTATAGGTAATAAGAAAACAATCTAGTTTTATCTAGTTGATACCTTCATGAACGACCATCTGAATTCCTAATCCCTATATTTCCGTAAAATCGGTCATGCCGTTTGTAATATATGACGTCACTTCCGGTTTCATTTAGTGGTTCCTGCCGCCATTTCCGGTACCATTAATTTATTTATTCATTTTTCACAATTGATTTTTCAAATAAATAGCAGAATGAATACGCAGGAGCTAGTTCAGTTGCAATCGGTACAGGCGTTTTAGATATATGACGTCACTTCCGGTTTAAGGAATGGCGGCCGAGAACACTGCTACCTTGAATATATAAATTGTATTGTCTATGTTACAATGTAAGTTAATTATGTACGTATTTTAAGTATAATTTGTTGAAATAAGTTAAATATTGCGTATTTATGACGTCACTTCCGGTTTAGAAAATAAGAAAATAATATTTTTTTTATTGATACTTCATATAGATGACCATCTAAATCGAATGGCGCTAATTTCGTTCTAATCGGTCCAGACGTTTTTGAGTTATGACGTCACTTCCGGTTTCAAAATGGCGGCTTCCGGTTGGTTTTATAAAAAGGCACCTCAGACGCCAAAAGTGCACATGTGGTAAAAATTTCAGGTCGATCGGTTCAGCCGTTTAGGCTGTGGCGGTGATAGCGACGTTTCGTGATATCATCAGAATCATCATCATCTTCAGAATCAGAAAGTGGTGTAATTTCACTGTTTTCTCGGTCCTCTAGCGCGCAAATGGCATAACCTATTGTTCCCAAATTTGGTATATGTAGTGGGGTGGGCCATAGCTCGAAATTAAGATATTTCGCAACAATGTGAGATTTACCAATTTTGAGATCCAGTAGGCCGAAAATGCCATGTTGTTGCTTACAGTAAAAGTGTTTGGTCTGCTCCTCAGTTTATTAGGCATTTACGGTATGTTGAGTGACTGTGAGTGTATAGTACGACTTGGCTGGGTGGAGCGACCGCTCCACTAGATTACCCACTTTATTAAATTCAAATGCAGACCATTCTAAAAAATCCTCTCTTTTATATCTCTTCTAAAATTGCGAATGGCGATTATCTACTTACTTTCCTAGTTACACTAGGTAACTATTAGCTAGGTCGAATAGATAAATAATATTATGTAAATTAGGAAGAACGTATTTAAGGGGTTAGTCATTATCAATGGTTGCGGCCATATCAATGCTTATCCAGTATTTTGACGGTGCTATCGCCACACAATTACGTTTAGTACCTACTTCCACGGACTAAGTTGAATATTGTCCAATGACAGTTTGACAGGCAGTCGCATTATTTTCAGCTTCGGGTTGACTTTACAGAGAAATCTGTCACCATGGGTTGTGGAAAAAATGTGGTTCAGGTGTTTCTCTTCGTTACAAACATTCTTGTCATGGTAAGTCTTAAGTTTATCTCCAATTATATGTTAAATGAATACAAAAATGTGTACCATATTGCTGTTTACCAGTCACTCTTTATGTCGTTACCTACGTGTTGTAGACAACTGAATATATGCTTTGTTTGAAAGTGTTTCATGTATCGTATAATGTCAATATGTAGAAAAATTATTTATTTCGAATTTTCCGTGAATCAAATCTTTAGCTCTTGCCTTGTTAGCAGAAGGAACGAAGTACGTAAGTATACAGTCATTTTGGAAGAGATCTTCAATATGTTTAACTGTATTTGTGGACTACAGGCAATTTGCCATTGATTACATGATGCCAAAAGTGAGTAAATGGAATTCGGGATTTGTTTCTCTGAGGTCATACAGATTTTATCCATTGAAGGCAAATATTTATTTTCACAGTGGCATCTACATCATTCAATGACAATGTAACTTTAGCTAAATGCACTGTACCTTTGGTTAACTTTGATTCATCGTAATATTGCAATATTATATATTTTAGTTTGTTAACCATTTCCCCGTAATAAAAGAAATTGTAGAAACTTCCCTATCAAACCTAGTGGTGTTTTAGGTCTTGCATTAATAGTAATTGACACAGTTAGAAAAAAATCAAACTATTATAGGTACCTCGTTATGCCACTAAGATATTTGAAAGAGGGGAAGAACTATAAAAAAAGTCTATGATTGGAGAAATTGAGTCAGAGGTGTCATCTTGTAATGATTTGAACGAACTTTCAAAATATTCTCTCAGTTTATAGGCATAGTAATACAATTCCATAAATAAACATATGATCAGGGGCTGTCTTCATAATCATAGAGCTTTGACGTTTTATACTCGTTTATCCATCTTTGAATTATTTCAAATGGGTTTGTATCATTATTCCCTGCTCTCCCGTGCTCTTTCACTATCTACTCAGAAGCTATTCAAATCAAGAACTGTCCAATATCTTCCTACAGATGATTGGTGTTGCATTGATCATCGTCGGTGTCATGGTCTATGAAAAGTTCGCCCAGTACAGGAACTTGTTCGATGGGCAGTTCTCTTGGTCTGCGTTCGTCATCATCGCAGTAGCAGCGGCTCTTCTCTTCGTCGGATTCTGCGGCTGTTTCGGCGCCATGTCCGAGAGTTCAAATCTACTTTTTGTTGTAAGTACCAGTGTTGGGAAAGTTCCTTTTTAAAACGTGCTTTTTGACAATTTCATATAAAGGATCTTTCGAAAAATTCAAGATTTTTTTTAGTGATTAGAAAGTATAGCTACAAAATTTAAATTGCCTATAAGATTATAATCACTATTTTCTCACAAAAGTGTGGAGTTCGCGTGTATAAGCTTCGATAAAAGTCAAGTTATATCAATATGCATTGTTGTACATTTCGTAGTTGTAGGTACGTTCGTTGGGTATGTTAAAATGGGTGGGTTTGTTCGTTTGTCATAACTATCATCCGCCCAAATGGTATACAGAAGCTTACAATATCAAATTCCTGTGCCATTTTGGTGCTGAAAATTGGTGACAGGCGAACTGACCTATTCCTAAATTTAATTATACTGAATATTTGTAATTATAATGTTGGTGAACCTTGAGTTATCTTACAGATAAAACAAAACTACGTAAAATATAATACAATGTTGTCATATCTCCTTGCTTATTCATATGAAATGGTTCATTATCCTGTTCCCCAACAAGTTATTTGTGTAATTGTAATGTATTTTGAAAATATGCTTTTGAAGAGAGATATGTATATATTTTTTAAATAAGCTAGAATTAAAAAATCGTGAGGACATACTTTGAAAAATTGAAAACATTATTTCAATGTTGAAAACATTATTAAGATAATATTGGTAAATTTTTATGTTAATGTTCGTCGTTCTACATTCCATTAAGATCATGTAATTGTTTCATAATGATTGTTCCAGTACGGATTCTGCATGCTCGTCATCTTCGTCCTACAAATCAGCCTTGGCGTCGCTGTTGTAGTCAGAGTTGACGTCAGAGACTTCATTAAAGGCAATTTTGCAACCTTTTTCAAAGCCGAGTACACAGGAACCAACTCTAGTATTATCATTGACGGCATACAAATGGAGGTAAATAATTATCTATATTTAAATCAGGGACTGGAACAGAAAAGAATCGTAATTTTGTATAGGAACCAGAATCGTAATCGGAACACATATTATTTTTAAGTGGTACCGGAACCATGGCTATTCAATATTATTTGGGTTCCATAACCCAAATTTCAAGTTTCAAGTGGAACAAAAGGTTTTTTCAAATTATTAGTTTCATTGAATGTTTACTTCTTTTCCTTTAAAATCTGAAATTATTTACTACCATTTACAGTTTTTCAAATAAACCGAGTCAGATCACCAAGTCAAATTAATGTTAGACATTTCTGAGCATGTAAATTCCCAAAAGTCGATTTAAAAAAATAATTTGAATTATTGTCTGAATTTGATGGAACCGATTGGAACCCTTATTGGACCGAATGGAACCGGAACCGGAATCGGAACCGACATTTTTAAAAACCTAGAACCGGAACCAATATTCATTTGGGTTCCAATCTCTGATTAAAATCACTATTTTGGCAGCAACCATTTTAATTGTTGTCATTAATTTTCTTCGGCTCTTTCAGTTCAGTTGTTGTGGAGTGAATGGACCTTCCGATTACGCGACTTGGGGTGTCCCTAACAACGGTAGTATTCCCATATCATGTTGCACAATTGACCCCGACAACCCACCGACGAATTGTGCAGTGAAGGATGCATACCAAGAAGGATGCGTGAAATATTTCACAGATGTGTTCATAAAACGTGTGAAAGTAGCTGGGGCTGTTACTGCTGGCATTGCTGTCGTTGAGGTAACACAATCATTTAATATCTTAGAATAAAATAATAATACATTTTACATAATTATTTATGTAACGCGCCTTGTAATTGAGCGAGCGAAGCGAGCGTCTCCTTTTGGCTCTTTTGGCACGGACCTCTGTTTTTTTTTTTTTTTTTTTTTTTTCTGTTACTGACGATATAAAGGTCAGAGTTTTTCTTCGATCGAGCTGAAATTTTGCACACATGTACGTAACATTTCTGATTGTTGCAGGCCCTAAATTTTTGAAATCCATTGATTGGTTCAAATTTAAACAAAAATAACTTTTGATTGGTTGTCTCGATCAAATTGAAATTTTGACAAGTCTTTACCCCCAACATTGTACCCAATCAAACAAATTTTCAGCCAAATCCTCCCATTGGTTAAAATTTAAAACCATCTTTCCTGTGTTTTTAGAAATTTAAACTAGAACCGATTGAACGATCAACTTATAACTTCGCATGATGGTTGGGACCAACATTATCTTAATTTTTGACAATTTTCATACTAATCTGTGTTTAAATCCAAAAGTTATTGACATTTTACGGACTTTTTGCGTGTTGGCTGTCAAATTCACGGCGACTTCGAATCTTCAGTTCAAGGCAAGGTAGTTATATAGCAGAAACTTTCAAACGCATATGAAACTGATAATGACCGTTCAACAGTCGATCTGATATTGTGTACACACACTTATACTAGGAAAACGCTCAGTGTAACGCGTTGATAAGCGAGCACGGGTACGTGCAAATTCTCGAACCGGAAATGCGTACACAACGCACAGAAAACATATACATCCATATGGAATTGATTATGATATCAACTTAAAAGTGTATGCTTTTCATCGAAACTTTAAAATAGCATCTAAGCACCTGGTTCATAAAGCAAATCAGAATCAATTTTCAATTGGCACTGGAAAACATTCATTTCGATACTTCATTACTGACAGATATTAAAAATGTAAATAACTTCATACGTTCTTAACTGATTGGGATGAAATTTTGTAAAATAAGAGACAATATTGGTCTTAATGATCATGCAAAATATGAGTTTGATCAGAATTATCGAAGACCGTTTTCATTTTTCAGCCTATCAGGAGATATTTATTTAAATTTTAACCAATGAATCTGAGTAACGCGTTGATGAGCGAGCACGGATACGCGCAACACCTCGAACCGAAATTCTGTCTATCGAAAATGTCATTAAAAGCCAATAATTCTAAAATTTCGCCACAGATTTGTATAGAAATCTCAAAACATTCCTAAAATATTGGTCCAAATAACCATGCAAAGCTTTAAGTTGATCAATTGAACCTTTATGATTGAACTGTTCCGTGTTAATTTTCAAAAATCACAGGATCTCCTTCAAAAAATATACCTGAGACCACTCATATGATATAAGTGTGTCTACACAATATCAGATCGACTGTTGAACGGTCATTATCAGTTTCATTTGCGTTTGAAAGTTTCTGCTCTAACTACCTTGCCTTGAACTGAAGAGTCGAAGTCGCCGTGAATTTGACAGCCAACACGCTAATAGTCCGTAAAATGTCAATAACGTTTGGATTTAAACACAGATTAGTATGAAAATTGTCAAAAATGCAGATAATGTTGGACCCAACCATCATGCGAAGTTATAAGTTGATCGTTCAATCGGTTCTAGTTTAAATTTCTAAAAACACAGGAAAGATGGTTTTAAATTTTAACCAATGGGAGGATTTGGCTGAAACTTTGTTTGATTGGGTACAATGTTGGGGGTAATGACTTGTCAAAATTTCAATTTGATCAAAACAACCAATCGAAAGTTAATTTTTTTTAAATTTGAACCAATCAATGGATTTCAAAAAAATTAGGGTCTGCAACAATCAGAAATGTTACGTACATGTGTGCAAAATTTCAGCTCGATCGAAGAAAAACTCTGACCTGTATATCGTCAGTAACAGAAAAAAAAAAAAAACAAACAAAAAAAAAAACAGAGGTCCGTGCCAAAAGAGCCAAATGGAGACGCTCGCTTCGCTCGCTCAATCATATGAGTGGTCTCAGGTATATTTTTTGAAGGAGATCCTGTGATTTTTGAAAATTAACACGGAACCGTTCAATCATAAAGGTTCAATCGATCAACTTACAGCTTTGCATGGTTATTTGGACCAATATTTTAGGAATTTTTTGAGATTTTTATACAAATCTGTGGCGAAATTTTAGAATAATTGGCTTTAAATGACATTTTCGATAGACAGAATTTAGGTTCGAGGTGTTGCGCGTATCCGTGCTCGCTCATCAACGCGTTACCCAGAGCGTTTTCCTAGTAATGTAAAAATAACATTGTGTGTTAAAAATCACTATAGAAGTGTAAATACCCACTGCCTATAAAAAAATGTACGAAGACCTTATAACATGTAGATGCTATTTTTAACTATTATAGTTTCAATGCAATAGTTTCAATTCAAAGAATTCAATTTGAGACCTACTCTGCAGTATTGAAAACAATGGATTGATGAAAACATTTGATTTAAGCTCCACGATGTAGAAAAAGGACCGCCATCTTTAAAATATAAGGTGGAAACTCTTCGAGTCTTTCCGCGATATCAGTTCCAAAAGCACGATTATCAAGGTCTGTAGATGCCCATCGCGTAACACTCACCTGCGCTAGGGCTCATGTTGCAAACTAGCTATGCATTCTAAAACATTCTATTGCACATTAATACACTCTTCAAACATTCAAAACATTCTTAAAACATTAAAACATTCTTATAAAATTCTTAAAACACTCTTAAATCATTAAAAACTAGTCAATCGATAGACCTTGATAACTTTAGTTCCTCGAGAAAGCGCTAGTGATTTACACGCGAGCTGTGTTATACGCGAGCGAACTTCTACCCGTAATTCGTATTCAAAGATTTCAATGGTGATACAGCGAAGAGTTTCCACCTTATATTTTAAAGATGGCGGTCCTTTTTCTACATCGTGAAAGCTCTATAACATTGTCATGGTAACAACCAATTTGGCACTCACTCTAAGAAATCGTCTACAAAAATGTTTTTTTTGTGACAACACAAAAATGATGTGTTGATTTTTGCAAAATCAACACACTATTTGTGTCGTCAGAAATCAACACATTATTGTGTTGAAATAAACGCAATTATATGTTGAAATTAACACATTTTTGTGTTGAAAATAACACATTTTTTTGTGTCGTCTTAAATTAACACATTTTTTAGACGATTTCTTAGAGATCCTCATGCTCAAAATAAGTTGCGTCCGCGAGTAAATAATTGCGGATGTCAGTCCTCAACACCACAAGACCGTGCGCTAATAAGGCACTTGCGTCGATACACCTGGAAGTTCTTTTGAGCATGGAACTGTAAACAGGTATACTATAGGTACCTATATAGGTACCTGGTATCTACTGATTTGAAAGAGCATTGAAAAACCAGCCCTATAAAATAGTTTTATAATAAATAGCGAACTACATATTTTGTTCCCTATAATTTGTTGATCCTTGGCACTGTAAACCGTATCTTGGAGCTGACCGGTATTTTTTGAATTCCAGATTTTGGTGATTTATGCTGCTTTCTGGCTGGGTCGACGAATGAAATATAAGAGTCTGTAGTATTTCAGCACACATGAACGCAACTTATAATACACCATTGACTAAACTCTACTTTGCGGTTAACTTTGGGAAAGCTCCTGAACTTGCACTTCGGAGGTCCGGGTTCGATCCTGGGGTCGTCCTTCCTGACTGAATTTTTCTTGGTTTCTCTCAGTCGAGAGTCTAAATGCCATTAGGTACAGCTTGTTTTCCTCAGCTTCCATCCTGAACGTTTATTCATCATATCTCAATAAAGAAAGATACTGGTGTATAGTAGACGGATTTTCTTGGATTGTGCAAGCATGGGTTTTGGAGCTTCCTTTTACATTCTCCCACAATTGTATTATTTAGTCAATGTATGTATTAACTAAGAAGGGCAAGCCAGTTTACATATGCATTACTTTTCCACAATTTATGTGGGTTTTATAGTGTTTCTTGTTTGTGTTTGAGCACGCTTATTTATTTTATTTTATTATTTATTTATGTCTGACATTTTGTGATATATTTTAATTTGACATTGACTTTTAAAACTGATTTTATTGATAAAACACTGATTTTTGTTTTATTTTGCACTATAGTGAGGAGTGAGAATCTCTGTTGTATGACAACATGGCAACGCTGTAATGCCGTTCATTAGTAAGAATATTACGATTTTTATCGAATCCAAGTGAATATTAATAAAGAATACTTTATCTACTCAATTATTTGTTTTGTGAATATTATAACAATCTCCGTAATTTTTACACAAATACTAAGGCTCCGTTTCACCAAGATTCCAAACCCGGGTTAGAGGCGGTAAACCTGGTTTAGGAGCCTCTAAACTAGTTTTACCGCCTCTAACCCGGGTTTGGAATCTTGGTGAAATGCAGCCTAAGTATACTTAGTATACTTATACGGCTCTTCAGATCCGTTCTTCTGATCAATCTGAATTTTGGTTCAAAGTTATCATTGTAGAGAATCAACTGTTAAATTTCCTTCCCTATATTTTTAATGCAAATTCGGCATTGTTTAAACATTAATTGTTGTAAAAACTAATTTTGTGTTTGTGTTTAAGGGTAAAACATTCTTTAGGAAAATGGATGGTAAGTATACTTGGTCCCTGCCTTTTGGTTGTACCTCTTCCATCTCCACCGAATATCCAGAATGTAGGTGTATGTACACTCAAACCAATAAAAATTGGTACTCGAAAAGAAAATAATTGGCGGCTGGTAAGGTTCCTTGACAATCAATTCTTGTTATTATCAATGAAATAAGAGCTCACCTACTAGAGGTAGATGATGCGTTAACACAGCCTTCATCGGATGATTTTTCTTTCCTAGTACCGATTTTTATTGGTTTGAGTGTACTTAGGCAATTCTTGAACAACGCTTACAAGATTGCATGCACCACAATCTCGCGTATGAACGCGTTGTTGCCAGTATTTATACCTCAAATCACGCTAATCAAGTTGGTGACAGAGTGGAAGGAGGTGGCAACGTTGCAGTTGCCCATCCCATTGTTTATCAACTATAATCAGTCATTGCCGGAAACAAAGTTTACAATGCTCGCATGCTTCAATAGGATACTTTGTCAGACAATCAGTGATGGGAGGGGGTGAGGGGGGGGGGGGGAGTCACCTAAATGTGACAATGCTAATACAGATGTATACAGATATACATTCTGTCATGTGTTTTCTGTGTTTTATACAATCTATGTCCTCCGAATAATCTCTATGGGTGGTGTACGGGGGAGGGGGGTCTGGGATGTAGCCCCCAGCATGTCTCATTGGGCCTTTTTTGAAATTTTTGCAAAGAGGGTAAGACTACCTGTAAATAGAAGTCCACGAAATAGCTCGAAACTATTAATTTTTTAAATTAAAATTTAATTTAAATCTGCTAAATTTATTTTAAAATCCTTGATTATTGTAGAGGAACGTAGCTCCCCTCCCTTCCCCTCCACTCAGGTTCTAATGTCAAAACACTAATGTCATATTTAGTCAAACTTGAACATAATACCTGAGAGAATCTCCCCCCCCCCCCCCCCCACCGTAGCCGTAGAATAATGAAATTGAAGGAGAAAGCACATGAAAATGAAATTCACATACATCCCCAAGTAAACCGAATTATTCGTAAAGCATGTAATTATGCATTCTAGTGAAGCAGGGAACCCAGTGTCATGTAAATATAACGATTTTCTTCCACATTGTCTCTGTGATATTCGCGATGTGTTTTCACGGACACACGCAATAGGCATTTCCTGCTGACAGCTGCCCTTAGTTACAGGGTTAAACATCACACGTGTACGCACTTTTATATGTCATGGGGTTTAAAGACGCACGTTCTGCAACAAGCTAATGGCGACGCAGGAATGAAGATGATAATGATGGAATGGAAGGGTGGGAAGGAGGCAGTGGCCTATTAGTATGGAATCTTCCTAGTATTAGCCACTCGACTGAGAGATCCTCAGTCAAGAAGTACGATCACAGGAATCGAGCCTGGGACATCTGGAGTCGAAGTCCAGAGAGTAAGAGAATACGATTTGTATTGTTTTTTTCTGCTTTTAGACCTCTGTACTGTCATAGGGAAACGATTGTTTACATATTTTATTTTCCATTCTTTGAACATTTTTAATTTAAACAAAATATAATACAATTAGTAAACATTTTAGTTATGTTTTGGGAAATCAGAGTCGTGACCTGCTCCCCCCCCCCCCCCCCTACCCAACCCAATATATCAATGATTTATTCTCTATTCCACGACCCCCCTTTACTATGATGTAATTATGGTAGGCCTTGGGAGCGAAGAAGTGAAGTTTTATGAAATGAAGTTTGAATGTATTATTTATTTGTTCTCGTACTTTTATCCAAAGGTGTGTAAGAATGATAAATACTAGACAGGAAGGAACGAAGGAAAAGGATGGTCATCTCATAACCAAGCCCTATCGGCAGCACATCCGCAAGTCGATATCAATAAAATGTAAACTTCTATCAATCATTGAATGTTCTGTGAAGTTTTGAGAAGCATCTACGGCGTAATTTACAAGTCTTCAACATGGGGTTTTTAAGTGGAAAAATATTGATGAAGTTTCTTCTAATAGTAACAAATATTTTTGTTGTGGTAAGTTTTTAATTTAATCATTATACATGAAAAAGATAAATTGATTGACGGAGAATAATGCCCTATAGAACGTAATATATCTCATGGCACAGTATTTAAAATTGTAAACAGTAAATTTAGTAAATTGTAAATTGTATACATCAATTAAATAAATTGTTATATTGTATCTATAACTTAAATTATTCAAACTGCATGTCACTTAGTACAATAAAGTAAAAAAATAATTATCAATGGTAATTCTAAAAATTTGTGGAAAACAAAGCACAGAGTAAAATTATTGTGTCCTCTTATCAATAAAATAGATCAATGATTGTTTCACAATAAATAACAAAATCGGCTCATCTCACCAGAAAGCAGGGGATCGAACCCGAACCTGAACCCGAACCCGTATTACTTTTTTGTCTGAACCCGTACCCGAACCCGAACCCTTATAAATAATATTTGTGAACCCGAACCTGAACCCGAACCCATATTTTTTAGTTTTTTTTTTTATGGGTTTTCAAATTAAATTAAATACATTTTATATTTAGTACCTAATTGGAATTAAAATGTTAAATTCATATTTCATTTTAAGTATTTTTTTATGTGGGGATACAAAACATGAATTATAATAAACTTGTGTCTCCACGCCAAATAACCTAACCGAATAGTTTTGTCTTGAGTCTCCGCTCTGAGTTTTGAAATGGGAAAGAAGAAAAGTAGTATAATTCGACATTAACTATTATTAGCATTAATTATAAAGGGACTTTGCCTAATTTTCGACTTACGAGATGGGTTCCTGCCCTTCGCCCATTCTTTAACCAACACTAAAAATATTTTTCAATCTTAATGTAACTCGTGGCCTGTAGTGTCCCAAATTCGTTTTAGTATGGAAGTAAAAAGAAAAATCTCCCTGCGGGGCAAACTTGACGTCTGATAACAATTCTACCTTCATTTCACATTAATCATCACGTCATCACACATTCTACCCCTTCGACGGGATCTAAGTACTAATTTTATAGAAAACACAGCATTTAAAATAAAGCATTTTATGAAATGCCTAGAATTCCTTTAAAAATATGATTTTTATAAAGACAATGATGCGTTTCAATTTCCTAAAACCCATAGTTCAAAATGCATCAAAATTGCAAACAAATTAATGACAATGAAAAAAACTTCGGGGGCTTTGCCCCCGAAACGGGAAAATTCTAATGATGTTAATTCTGAGTAATAGCTCTGTATTGGCCACTCGAAAATTTTAATGGATAATAAATAATGAAATGTACATAACCCAGCATACGACAAGCTTTTTTGTGTCTGCCAACATTTTTTAGAAAATCAAAATGCCTTTACAATGCTTAAAATCGCGTAGGTATTCAGACTGATCACTGATTCTCCCCCCCCCCCCCCCCCCCCCCCAAAGATTTATTTTGACATGCGTTCAATGACCAAAAAAATGCATTGACCAAAAAATAAAATTTTTATACAATTTAAATTTAATAAACTGTACACCAGAAATGTATTGGTTTGAAACACAAATATGTAGGTACACTGTTTAATCTAAGTGTGTGGAGCCGGACCCGAACCCAAACCCGAACCTGAACCCGAACCCGTATTATTTCTTTGCCTGAACCCGAACCTGAACCCGAACCCGTATTATTATTTTTCCTGAACCTGAACCCGAACCCGAACCCTTATTAATTTTTTGCCTGAACCCGAACCCGAACCTGAACCCGTAAACGATCGGGTTCGATGCCCTGCCAGAAAGATCCTCCACAATTTTCAATAGAAGCTGACGAAAAATTAATCACAATGTGGTAAACAGTTATGGAAAATAGTTTATTTTCATAACACTTCCAAAATTAATATCTAAAATCTCTGTGCCTCAAAAAAAAGTCACGCATTTTTTCTCAATTTTGCGATCACACTTTTAGAATCATGTAATCAAGCTCAATAGCAAATTTGACTGGATGAGCAGATAAAGTTCTATTGAAGAATCTCATACAAAATTACTATCAAGTCACTTTTACAAAATAAAATTGGACGAAGACAGAATTATTGGTTCTTTTTTGTCTTGGGCTTAACGTTGCACTGTTCTGCAGCGACTTTGTATTGGACTTTGTACCTTTTACCTGAAGGGTACATTCCTCGGGTACATACCATAGGGGGAGTCATGTTTAATGTAGTGTGAAAGTAGTAAAAGCGATTCAAAGATTCAGACTCCCTCACAATCCTGTCAATAATCCGATCCCTTTATCACTTTGTTTTTCATCTCAGGTTGCAGGCATCGCTATGATAGTTGTGGGTTGTCTCATTCACAAACTCTTCAACAACGTCAAAGATGTATTCGATAAAGTCTCATCAATGAACTGGATTCCCATCACAGTGATATTCATCGGTTGTGTCATCTTCGTTGTGGGATTCTGTGGATTCTGCGGCGCCATTGCTGAGAACAGATGCATGCTGATGACGGTTAGTGAATAATAAGTACAGTCCATTACAGTCCATTCTTCCCAATTTAGGGGTCAATTGTGCAAATTGTGATCAAGCATGATAATTCGTGTACTTACTAATTCGACCATGAGAAATCCAAAAATGTGTGGCCCCAAGCTGAATTCCTGCAACTTTCGGAGAAAATAATTCATTCAGTTATAGTTTTTAGTAAAATGTCAAATTACTCGCTCTTTTCAAGTCAATAAACACAGAATATAAGTAACTTGATTCAATCAGACCTCCTAGACTTTCATTCTTTATAAATGCATGTCCAAATTATAATGATTTGGAGATTGATTTTAATTTCTTTATTATTTAATTGAAGTCTGAATTAAACAAATTGGAATGAATAAAATATATATAATAAACATAATATTATACATAATATTTAAAATTAAAATTTCCAAAAAGTCGCCCATTTATTGTGTTATTTGACATTTAGTTGTTTAATTTAATTGCTTAATAACTCCGAAAGTTGCAAGAAAAGGCCCGGATCCGCATGGCATAGGTAAGGGAAGTCATTTGTTTTCGAAAGGAAACGAGGTTTAAAATCCGATTAGGGCGCATTTTGACTAAGGCGTTGTTTGGGTGGAAACGAAACAAATTTTATTTTGTCTGCGAGCCCCAATTGTTTCAACATTGTGTTCTGAATTGGAGGTCACCATGGAAAAATTCTTATATGCTAAGAGCGCAGTGATCCGAAAAAGTTTGATACGAGTTTATCTGAATTACGTGGTTTCAGTTCGCGGTCTTCATGTTCGTCTTCTTCATCCTCCAACTGATCATTGCAATTGTTTTCGCAACAATGAGCGGGAAAGTCAACACCATTGTCAACAAAAACGTTATGGCATTCTTCGAAAGAGAGTACAGTGTTAGTGGAAAGAGCAAAGCTTTTGACTTTTTGCAAACCGAGGTAAGTTCTCATAGCTATATATAGTTTGATATATAGGTATATCAAACCCACCCAACTTTTATCCTGTTACTAATTATCTCCAATCATTATCAATTAGTCAAAATAAACTAGTTGCAGAAAAGTGCGAAGAAGTATATGAATTGTGTTGGTTGCTATTTATTACCACTGCAACAAATGTCATAAAACAATTCTATATTAAACATGTTTTTAAAGATTAATAAATATTATTATTACAGCAATTAAAAGTTTTGGGATATTTCGTCATGTTTTTGTAATGTTTTTTATTATTTTGTCTACAGTTTCGATTTCTTCCTCAGGACAAAACTTTACAAATTTACATCAAAACTTTTGATGTAAATTTGTAAAGTTTACAAAGTGTCAAAATTTATTATCAAAACTTTTGATGTAAATTTGTAAAGTTTACAAAGTGTCAAAATTTATTATGTAAATTTGTAAAGTTTTGTCCTGAGAAAAATCAAAACTGTAGACAAAATAATAAAAAAACATTACAAAAACATGACGAAATATCCCAAAACTTTTCATTGCCTTATTCTATATTATTTTCAAGTTAGTTGGTATCCTCATAAAAAAACACTCCGTGTAAAAAAACAGCCAAGTCACCTTCAACTAAAATAAAATTTTAAAAAATCTTAAAATTCAGCACTGAAAAGTAGTGATCCGCCATGTTGTCTTTCAGTTCAAATGCTGTGGAGTGAACGGTCCTAACGACTACTCTCAGTTCCCCGACATGGATGACAAAGTGCCCTCGTCCTGCTGTATCAAGGATGGTGCGACTGTGGCTAGTGAGACAACATGTACTCCCTACAAAGATGGTTGTCTTCAGAAAGCCACCAACTCACTGAAACGTGGGGTGAAGATGGCTATTGGAATCGGATTCGGAGTTGCTGCAATTGAGGTACAGCTTTGGAATTGTGTGTCGATCATCCCAACGCTTATACCATCCCGCCATACAACGGAGCGCTGGTATACCACTGTACGATCTCAGTTGTATGGCGGGATGGTATAAGTGTAGGGATGATCGACACACAATTCCAAAGCCATACATACCTACACCGCACTCGCAGTACAGCTGCTATAGTTGTGTTACCTAGATACAGGGTCTTCGTACAAAAAAAATAAAGCTTGGACGTGAATCCAACAAATGAGATAATATCTACATCAGAGATGGAAGGTCTGAAGTCCATGTCAATGATTCTTGAGGCAAGCTCAAAAACCAGTATTCTGCCTTCATCCGATCATATTTGTAATTGTGACAATGTTTAATGTGAATTGTCCACCAAAAATGTAAAGCATAAAATCAGATTTTGTGTTCCTTTACTTGCAAGGCAGCTGTCAAGACGGTTTGTTTCACTGTTCCTTTCCACAAGTACCGTATTCCTAGTGAATCCTTAGTGAACAAGAGCAGGTTATTTGCCCATCCTATATGTTCCATTACACACTATTTTATTTCTTTTCTACCTCCCTCTACAGCAGGTGTCGGCAACCTGCGGCTCCTTGGTGGTTCTTGGATGGCTCTTTATAATTTAAATAAAGATCTGGAATCAAAAATTTTGAAAATTCGAAAACAAAACGCCCTGCGGGGCAACAATGGGAAGGTTATTTGATTAAGTTTGTTCATTTTAGAGTCCCAAAATAACTTTTATATTGTTGAAATTCTAAAAGATTTCCCTGCGGGGCAAAATTGGGATGTCATTTGTTTCAATTTGTTCATTTTAGAGTCCCAGAATCACCATTAAATTGTTAAAATTCTAAAAAAAAAGCGCCTTGCGGGGCAACAACTGGGACGGCTACGTCAAAATATCAAAATTAACTATAGTATTTCAATTTATTATTTTCGGTGTATTATATTTGATTGCCTTTACTGCGGCTCCCATTCTTATCTAATTTGTTAATATTTGGGAAATTGGCTCGTTCGCCAAAAAAGGTTGCCGACCCCTGCTCTACAGTATTCAGTAAAGAGTTGTTCTTTTATTGCAGCTTTTGGCAGTGATTATCGCATGCTGCCTATCTGGTCGCATCAAGGATATGGAAGGGATCGCATAAATGCATCATGGCATGCTGCCAATCTCGATGATATGTCTCAAGAAGAACAGAGGGGGTTGTGTCTACGCTACCCACAAACGTAAACGTAGTTTGCTTGTCAAGGATTTACTTTTTATGTCTTTCATTGTTGTAAGTTTCATTCTTTAAGTCTAACGTACACTTCTGAACAAAATTTAAGACGGATAAGTTGTTTTTAGATGTAAATATTTTATTAATTTTATGTAGCAGATGTATTTAAATTATATAAATTCTAATTGAATTACTTTATTAATATATCAAAGGGTTTAAATCCAATTCATTCAATAGTATTTATTGATGTTTTTTGGTACTGATTCCAAAGAATTAAATGATTGTAATTTTTACTAATTTAATAAATAAATACAATTTATACATCATACACATACATTCTAAAACCTACATAATATGTCCCATAAAGTGGAAATATATGTGTCGTTGCTTTATGCCACTTAATGATGATGATGATGTACATAATGGAAGGGTAGGAAGGAGGCAGTGGCCTATTAATATGGAATCTTCCTAGTACTTGCCCCTCGACTGAGAGGATCCTCAGTCAGGAAGTATCATCACAGGAATCGAAGTCGGGACATCTGGAGTAAAAGATCCAGAGAGTAAGAGAATACAATTTTCATTGTTTTTCCCTGCATTTAGACCTCTGTACTGTCATGGGGAAATGCTAGTTTACACATTTCATATTATTTGTATATTTTTAATTTATTAAACAAAAATACAATATTTCGTAATTTTTTAGGAAATCAGAGTCGGGACCTGCCCCCCCCCCCCCCCCCCCCCCATACACCAATGTTTATATTTTCTTATTCTATATTTTCAATGTCTTCTGTTGTTGCGGACCCCCAATAACTGAAGATATATTTATCTATATCTGTACAACTACAAATTATTCTGTCCCGGACGTGCCTCGAACCCAAGTTCTCATCTGCACTACCACTGGACCACCGGGAAAGCTGACAGTGATGACGGCTTTTAGACTTGCTGTGAGTCAATTTGAACATTGAGGAAATAAATCGTGTTTACGGAAATAATCGAAATATTTGTTTCGCCAAATGTTTTGTAAATGTTACTTGATGTTACCATGCAATGGATGTTGATAATTCCGAGTTTTCATAGGAATTATCGAAATATTTGTATAATTTCGCATACAACTCTAACTCATTTTAAAGATTTTCCTCATACAAGTATAGCTATAACTGGAACACAGGTTTCCATATATTCTACCTATCTTGGGGTTGGGCGAACCTCATATTTCTAAACCGAACCGAACATCGAACCGAACTTAAAATATTTGACCTAACCTTCGAACCGAACCGAACTCATGGAATAGTTTACAAAAGGGTATTTTGCACATTACAGTTCCTTCTTTCGTAATTTATGCACGAAAAAATGGCAAGAAAAGTAAAATTAAAATAAAATTATTAATGAACTGTAACAATTTGCATTATTTCTTCTTTGGCTTCTTTGTCAAACAGCCTATCTACTGGAGCAAAATGTTGGCAAGAAATTTCAAATTGGAGCAGCGTGGAGGTTCGGTTCGGATATTTCATTTTAAGGTTCGGTTCGCGAATATCTATAGCAGGTTCGGTTCGGTTCGTTTCGGGTTTCGAACCGGATCGCCCAACCCTACAGCTTTCCACAAAAAGTATGGGAAAACACATTTGAAATTTTCCGGATACATCATGACGTAATATTATAATTTTTTTACTGTGATGATAAATAAATTTAGACAGGAAGTAGCGAAGGAAAAGTTTGGTCATATCGCACCAATCCCAATCAAAAGCACATCCTTCATTTTATCAATGAAATGTAAAGTTCTATTAATCATTTAATGTTCTGTGAAGTTTTGAGAAGCAACAAGTCTTCAACATGGGGTGTTCAAGTGTAAAAATATTGATGAAGATTCTTCTAATTGTAAGTTGTAACGAATGTTTTTGTTGTGGTAAGTTTTAAATGAATATATTGTAATTACCTCTTTATTTATACAATGCTTTACAGTGAAGTTTACAAAAATAGATATTAGATTAATAGTTTTTAACGGCGCGTCAACGACGAGGTTATATTGCGCACATTATTTTTTTTACTTTAAACTTTGTTGAATTAAGTGGAGGACATTGGGAGGGGGTTGACCTAACGGGCCCGATCCGGGGGAGTCCAGCACTGGTGGGAAGGCCAGGCCGGAATGGGGACGGACCGGGGGGTGTAAGGATTCGGGCCGGTGGAACCCGATTTCAGGGGGATCACCATCTCGAGGGGGAAGGCCGGCCCGATGGGGACCGCAAATTTAAGGGAGGACATGGTTAGGCCGACCCTGGCTGCTCTTTGTCTGGACCTCACCACTGACCTGTCCGGCATGGGTAGCCCTTACACATGAGCATATGCTCGCCGGCGTAGCTGCAATGGATCGTTGGCCACACAAACCCCACCACCGCGATAAGGTGGCAGCCGTCGGTGGGGAAAGTTTACAAAAAGATAAACAATAGGTGTATACTTACATTAAAATTGAACACAATTTGAATCTATATATTTACGAAATATAGAAGAAGGAGAAGAAGGCCCTAGAATGTGTGAAATATGGCTTTTCCGTGACCTAGGGTAGGTGGATGTGAATAAATTCCAACTGCAAGACGAAAATATTATTTAAAATAGTAAAAATGATTATCAAATAAATAATATTGCAATGTAAAAAAAAAAATCAAATGTGTATGGGGAAATCGGGACTTCGGGCCTTCTACAGCTGGGGTATACCATAAGGTATGTCATGTTGTGAAAAACAGTATTACTGAACCAAATAGTATTTAAATTCAGATTCACACACTCTTCCTCTTGACATTCTTCCTTCTCTCTCAGATTGCCAGAATCGCTATGATAGTTGTGGGAGCTCTCATTCATCACGTCTTCAGTAACTTCAAAGATGTATTCGATAAGGGCTCAGCTTTCACCTGGGGTCCAACCACAGCTTGATAGTTATCGGATGTGTCATCTTCGTTGTGGGATCTTGCGGATACTGCGGCGCCATTGCTGAGAACAGATGTATGCTGATGACGGTTAGTGTAACATCAAAAATACATTTTATTATTCAGGTTAAGGTTTTTCCTGCGATGAAGATCCTGTGTATATACAGGATATAATCCATAGGATATATAGGATATATAATCCAATATATATGTATATATATATATATATATATATATATATATATATATATATATATATATATATATATAGTTCATGGATATTTTCACAGCCGCCAGGTATATTATAAATCATTACAACGGTATATGCTGTGTAGGTAGTTTTATTCAGCCGACGTTTCGACAAGAATCCTCTTGTCCTTTTCAAGGCTCACAAATCAATAAATTGATTTGTGATTATTGATTTGTGAGCCTTGAAAAGGACAAGAGGATTCTTGTCGAAACGTCGGCTGAATAAAACTACCTACACAGCATATACCGTTGTAATGATTTATAATATATATATATATATATATATATATATATATATATATATTACATTTGTTTTAATGTTTTCACGTGCGTAATTATTTAATGTGAATAATTCTTCTGGGTTATGCATCGTGTTTAAATTATTTTATTCTAAACAACGTTTCAGCTAGATAACACTAGCCATCCTCAGGTTACAGTATAAAAAGATTTTTGACATGAAGCTAACAAAAGACAGGTGATCACACCTGTCAGGTGATCACACCAACAGGCGAATGTTTCGTTTTATTGACATGACATATACATTGTTTTTTAATTGCATCACTGTAATACTGAACATGTCCTTTGTTGAAATAAATAAATAAAATAAAAAATATATATATTTGTTGATGTAGAGTTTCGCAGCCGTTATTTATAAAATTCATATTAAAACGGTTTATGCTGCGTAAAATGCTTTAATAGCCGACGTTTCGGTGATAATCCAATCACCCTTTTCAAGGCACACAATAAATAACTAAATATTAATAAAAGTACAGAAGAATTGATGAAATGTCAACATGGAAAAGAAAACAACAGACATATGAAACATTAAAAACCATAAAGCTATGACAAAACAGCCCCCATGAATGCAAAACTAATACAATCAAGGCCGTCTAAGATTCTTGTTCATGGATCTAGTGACCCTGGAAGATGATTCTCTTGATCCCAAACTTGTTGCTGGACGTTTGCTGGACGTTGGAGCTTGCGTTTGACTTGCCGAACCGCCGTCTTCTCTCATATTCCTAGCTAGGGTAGCAAGAGGAATATCGTCTTCGGGTTCAAATATAAGACGTGTAAAACCACTGTCTCGTCGTTGTTGTTTCCGTCTCTTGTCAACTTTAACTGGAGGATTTCGGGCTTGGTATTTGTCATACGTGGAAGGAAAAGAAGGAGCGACTAAGAAATTAGACAAAACCGGCTTCCAGGCTTGCGGAAGTTTCAGGTTATCCAGTTGTTTATTCATGCAATGTTGGCGAACCTCTATTTCAACAGCCTCGCGAATCTGTCGCTGTACCAAGCGTTCAACCGGGGCCAACATCCTCATTTTCTCCAAGTGGATGACATGTAATGTGTCTCTCACATGCTGAGCCAGAGCAGATTTTCTCGAGTTCTGGTTAAGTTGTAACCTATGCTCTTGTTGTCTCTGTGAAAGGTTCCTTCCTGTCTGGCCAATGTAAGTCTGAGGACAGTCTGCACAAGGAATTTCATACACACCCCAACCTTCAAGACGAACTGGATCCTCCAAAGTTCTCACGAGCGAACCTATCTTTCTGTCCGTGTCAAACACCGTCTCAATATGCTCTTCTCGGAGTAGTTTACCGATCCTGTCAGTAACTCCTCTAACGTATGGCAAGAATGCGCGAACGATTAGTTCTTCCTCTACTTCCACGACTTCTTCAGATCCTCCGACAACTTCAGATGCTGCGGTCTCTTCTACCCCAACTGCTGCTGCTTCAGCTGCTATTTCCGCATTAGTTCTTCTTAAGAAGGCCTTCTTGATAACACTACTAGAATAACCGTTCTTGAGTAAAGCAGTTTCTAAAGAATGCAGTTCCTCCTGGACATTATCTTTATCTGCAATCCTTTTAGATCTAGTAGCAAGAGAGAAGGCGACAGAACGTAATTGAGCAGGATGATGATGGGACGAAGAATGCAAGTATCTATTAGTGTGTGTAGGTTTACGATAGACAGTGTGCCCGAAGGTAGAGTCCTCTTTCTTTATCACCAAAACATCTAGGAAAGAAATTTTCCCGTCCATTTCTTCTTCCATGGTAAACTTGATCTCAGGATGAACATTGTTCAGATGGGCCAAAAAATCTCCAAGCTTATCACGTCCATGTGGCCAGATGGAGAACACGTCATCTACATACCTGAGCCAACAACGAGGTTTGAGCTCAGCCGTTTCCAGAGCATTGCGTTCAAATTCTTGCATAAAGAGGTTTGCAACCACAGGAGATAACGGTGAACCCATTGGAGCACCTGAGATCTGTTTGTAAAACTTGCTGTTGTAAAGGAAATAAGTAGATGACATGCAGTGGCGTGACAGATCAATGACATATTTCGGAACCACTTTATGTTCGTCTAAATAGTCCAAAACTTCATTCACGGGAACACGAGTAAACAATGAGACAACGTCGAAACTTACCAAGATGTCATGTGGTTCATATGTTAGGTTTTTTAGTAGATCAACAAAGTGAAAACCATTCTTAACATATGAAGGCACATCTTCAGTTAACGGTTGCATAATTCTGGCTAAATGGCGTGCCAGAGCTTGTGTTGGGGACTTAACAGCGCTGACAATAGGCCTTAAAGGCATATCCTTCTTATGCACTTTAGGAAGTCCTTTAAGTCTTGGAACTCTAGAGGACTTTTCCCGGGGTATAATTTCATTCTTTAATCTATTGCTCATAGATTTGACTGATAGAATAAGTTGACGAGTCTTCTTTTCAAGATACACTGTAGGATCTCTTTTCACTTGTTTATATGCTGGGTCACGAAGAAGATCACTCATTTTATCCCTGTAATCTGCAGTATCCATAATAACAGTTGCGTTCCCCTTGTCGGCAGGAACAATAACCACATCAGAGTTCTGTCTCAAATCTTTCAATGCGTTGAGTTCTTCTCTAGTGATGTTCTGTGGCGGTAGCTTAGCTTTCCGAAGAATAGAAACAGTATCCTGTCGTATACGTTCTGCCTTCTCTTCTGGAAGATGGGTTAAACTAGATTCCACTCCACAAATGATCTTCTCAAAGGGCATCCTACTAGGAGCGATAGCAAAATTTAAACCTTTAGTGAGAACATTCATCGCTGCATCATTGAGAGTTAAATGAGATGTATTAATAACCACCTTATTAGGATCTAAACCTGGTAGTACTCGGTGATTTCGTGGTAATACTTGTTGACGTTGAGTATTGCTAAGTTTCTTCAGCTTCAATTCATGACGAATAGTAGTGTCATATGCTATGTCAATTGCCCGTTGAAATGAAATATTGTCAATTCTTTGAAAAATTATATGATCAAGTTGACTATGGAGATCAATGTGTAGATCAAATAACCTCCTCGAGATGTAATTCAGACGGCGATATGCATAGCTGTTTCACGTTTGATGCGGTAATTCTCAAACTTCTGTACCTTCTTGTTAATAGACTCCCCGTAGAGACGTATTATTTGTTGATGTAGAGTTTCGCAGCCGTTATTTATAAAATTCATATTAAAACGGTTTATGCTGCGTAAAATGCTTTAATAGCCGACGTTTCGGTGATAATCCAATCACCCTTTTCAAGGCACACAATAAATAACTAAATATTAATAAAAGTACAGAAGAATTGATGAAATGTCAACATGGAAAAGAAAACAACAGACATATGAAACATTAAAAACCATAAAGCTATGACAAAACAGCCCCCATGAATGCAAAACTAATACAATCAAGGCCGTCTAAGATTCTTGTTCATGGATCTAGTGACCCTGGAAGATGATTCTCTTGATCCCAAACTTGTTGCTGGACGTTTGCTGGACGTTGGAGCTTGCGTTTGACTTGCCGAACCGCCGTCTTCTCTCATATTCCTAGCTAGGGTAGCAAGAGGAAAATCGTCTTCGGGTTCAAATATAAGACGTGTAAAACCACTGTCTCGTCGTTGTTGTTTCCGTCTCTTGTCAACTTTAACTGGAGGATTTCGGGCTTGGTATTTGTCATACGTGGAAGGAAAAGAAGGAGCGACTATGAAATTAGACAAAACCGGCTTCCAGGCTTGCGGAAGTTTCAGGTTATCCAGTTGTTTATTCATGCAATGTTGGCGAACCTCTTTTATTCATGCAATGTTGGCGAACCTCTATATAAATAGAGGCAAAAAGGCTGGAGCAACCCACTTTTACTGTAAGCATCAAAGTGGCATTTTCGGCCTACTGGATCTTAAAATTGGGAAATCTCACATTGTTGCGAAATATCTTAATTTCGAGCTATGGCCCATCCCACCACATGTACCAAATTTGGTAACAATAGGATATGATGTTTGCGAGCTAGAGGGCCGTGAAAACAGTGAAATTGTACGGCTTTCTTCAGATGATAATAATGATTCATCTTCCAATAAATTCTGCGGTCTCCGCCACAGCCTAAACGGCTGGGTCGATTGACCCGAAATTTTCACCATATATACAGCTCGTCTGCCTGATGATACCTTGCCCTTATGAATTTTTTGTGCCGCCATTTTGAAACCGGAAGTGACGTCATATCTCAAAAACGGCTTGACCGATCGGAACGAAATTTGCGCCAATCGATTCAGACGGTCCTCTATACGAAATAACAATAGTGAAATTAAAGTTTTCTAATTACTGAAACCGGAAATGACGTCATAGTTTAGCGAAATCTGCCTAAATTCACTTCCCCTTTATATAAAAACCAACTACATATTCAGAAGGCTTATAATGAAATATTAGTATTTATATACATATTAATACAATGTGTAAGAGCTTTCAGCCGCCATTTTAAAAACCGGAAGTGATGCCATATCTCGAAAACGGCTGGACCTATTGGAACGATGCTTTCGCAATTCTTCATGGCATATCACTTTAAGTTTATATTTAGCTCCAAACAATATTTTTCTTAGTAACTAATTCGGAAATGGCGTATTTTTTTAAAAGAATTAGTCATTGTTGCCCCAATAAGTTTTACAAGTTGTGTAAATAAACTAAAAAAATACGTGATATCCCCATAAAAAACACTCCGTGTAAAAAAAACAGCCAAGTCTCTTCAACTAAAAAAAAATTATGAAATCTAAAAATTCTGCACTGAAACGTAGTGTAATCCAAAATTGAGCCAAGTCAAAACTTTATTTGAAAATTAAAAAATACTTGGCGCATCGTTTTTTAGGGCATTGTAGGTATACTATAAGTATATGTATTTATATCTAGCCTATACTTCTAAGCTATTTATTTACACGATGCGCCAAGTATTTTTTAATTTTCAAATAAAGTTTTGACTTGGCTCATTTTTTGATATCACTACGTTTCAGTGCAGAATTTTTAGATTTCATAATTTTTTTTTAGTTGAAGAGACTTGGCTGTTTTTTTTACACGGAGTGTTTTTTATGGGTTATTATTATCTGAAGAAAGCCGTCGAATTTCACGATATTCACGGTCCTCCCGCTCGCAAACGGAATAACCCATTGTTCCCAAATTTGGTACATGTGGTGGGATGGGCCATAGCTCGAAATTAAGATATTTCGCAACAATGTGAGATTTCCCAATTTTAAGATCCAGTAGGCCGAAAATGCCACTTTGATGCTTACAGTAAAAGTGGGTTGCTCCAGCCTTTTTGAATGAGAGTGTGCGCGCGCCGTACGACTTGGCTGGCGTGGAGCGACCGCTCCACTAGATCAGATCAATCTGTTGAACGGTCATTATTAGTTTCATATCGTTTAAAACTTTCTGCTCTAACTACCTTGCCTTGAACTGTAGATTCGAAGTCGCCGTGAATTTGACAGCCAACATGCAAAATGTCCCTAAAATGACAAAAACTTTTGAAAATAACGACAGATTAGAGTGAAAATTGGCAAAAATACTTTAAATGTTGGTACCAATGACCATGCGAAGTTTCTAGTTGGTCGGTCAATCGGTTCCAGTTTAAATTTCAAAAATCACAGGAAAAATGGTTTCAAATTTGAACCAATTGGAGGATTTGGCTGAAATTTTTTTTTGATTGGGTACAATGTTGGTTGCAATGACTTTCCTAAATTTCAAATTGATCGAACCAACCAATCGAAAGATAATTTTTATAAAATTTGAACCAATCACAGGATCCCGTTCAGAAAAGATCCCAGGGATCGCATAGATTACGTTAGTATGTGTACAAAATTTCAGATCGATTGGTTGTGCGGTTTGACCTGGGCAGTGCAGGCAAAAAAAAAAAAAAAAAAAAAAAAACACACAGAGAAAGTGCCATAAGAGTACCGTGGTGACGCTCGCTACGCTCGCTCAAAAATATCGTAAAAAAAGCAGAGAATCACAGCTATTCTGCGTGCCATCAAGATGGTGGCAGGCAGCAATGAGGTGACATCACGTGCAATCTATGAATTGTAATTAGCAGCACTTTTTAATTTTTGCTTCGTGCCTTGTTGAATATGGGTGCTAGTTATTCAACAAAACCACTCAAAGCTATGAAATTTCCGACACGATTGGAGATTGGATTCGATTGGACACGATTGATTCATGTCTTTCATGTCTTTCATAATCGTGTTCGATTGAGTTCAGTTCACACACATTTTCAACTGCAATCTAGATTTTGGATCATGATCTCAGTGTGAACAGCGTATAAAGCGCTGTTCTTTCATTTGCAGCTTTTGGCAGTGATTGCTGCATGCTGCTTGTTTGGTAACGTCACGTCAATGTTACGTAAAAAGGGATCGCATAAATGCATCATGGCATGCTGCCAATCTTGATGAAATGTCTCAAGAAGAACAGAGGGGGTTGTGTCTACGCTTTACTCACAAACGTAAACGCGGTTTGCGTGTCAAGAATTTACATTTTATGTCTTTCATTGTTGTAGGTTTCATTCTTTAAGTCCAACGTACACTTCTGAACAAAATTTAAGACGAATTATTTTGTTATTGGATGGATTTTTAAAATAATTTTACTTAGAAAACGTAATTAAATGATAGATATTCTAAGGCCCGGAATAACCAAAGTTAAATTGTGCTGGATAACTAACTTTTGGATTAAATTCAATTGTTTCACTCATTTTGAGGTATCTGATTGGCTGTGCCGCCAATTTAGTCCAATATTTAGTTAATCCGGCTCAGATTAACTTTGATTATACCGGCCTTAAATACATTACTTTAATTATATATCTAGAAGGATTAAATCCAATTAATTAAATATTATTTATTTATATATTTTTAGTATATACCAAAGAACGAAATACCTAATTGTTATTAATTATGTCCCATAAAGAGGAGATATGTGCCCATGTTTTTGCCACTTACTTATTTAAAATGTATTAAATAGAAAATAAATTTCTTATTTTTTAAATAAATTTAAATAGATGTTTGGAGCGTTCAATTCTGAAAGCAATACAAAATTAAACACATCTAATCCTTAAATTTGGTTTTATCGAAGCCATTTCGGATTATTTAAATAATTTTTAATGACAATTATCAACAAAATTTGACCTACCTGTACTGGTCTAAAACCATAGACATTACCCACCCAGTACACCTTGTTGATTGCATATATAAATGTCATCTCGGCTGTCGGTAAAGAAGTTTCCTCTCTCGAACGCATTGCGCCAAAATAGATGTGCAGGAATGCGACGCTAATGTAAAATAAGATCAGTGATCACGTGGTTTTCCTTCTGGTCAGCCAAGATCGTATTTTAGAGGCTGCTTTGCCGATCGAAATGTAACATGTACGAAGTGTAGCAATCTGACGCCGAGCTCAATTGGATTTCTCAAACGAAGTAAGCAAATCAATCATATGCTCTCATTCATCATTTGCTGCACATTTGTAGTTATGCCGTGTAAAATAAATAATAAAATATATATTTTCATATTCCCTAATATTGATTTTTACTAGGAAAATGTTATATGTAACGCCTTAATCAAAATTTGATTGGACTGATTATATTAGTTTGCATTTAATCAAGGTGATATTCATTTACTTTTCGATAGATAATTTTTTAGAGCTATTTCAATAAAATCCTAAATGACAATTCTGTAAAAGTTCTTGCCCGATTGGATGAAAGTGTGTAAAATGTGGCGTTTAGATATTGAGGCAGTAAATTTCAATTTTATTGTAACATTTCTGTGTTAACCTGATTTTTCTGTGCATTTCTTTTAACCAACCGGAAAATTTTGTTCAAAATCTATACTGCAAACATGATGTATGTCAATTTTTAGATCGATCAGAGAAACGGTATGACCTTTTCCCATCATCCACGTGAAAATGTGAGATCCTCGCCAATAGTTGACATGACACGCTCTCTTCGCTCGTTTAAATATGAGTATTAGATCATGCCAGCATCATGCCCACTGACGTGCACTGTGTGATCGATACTACATTTTATGAAGAGTCAAGGCCCAAAAAGGTCAAGAATAAAGGTTAACGAAGCCTCAGGATAAAGCCGGATGACAAATATCTAGTAGTAGTGATTAATATTCAACACTTAATCTGCAAAGACCAGGCGCGTAGGAACTTTATTTTGACAGGGGGGGTCAAAATTATAGGGGATAGATGGATGTCTGGAAAAGGTGCACTGCTACAAGGTGTCTGGGGAACTTACCCCCAGTTAGCCCCGCAGGGCCTTTTTTGGATTTTTGATACAAAATAATCGAATTTTAAGCTATTCTTCTCAAAGAAATGTAAAATGTTTGATATGCAATATACTGTGGGAACTTAAGAAAACTTGTTTTTATAGAATTCCCAATGGCCCCGCAGGGCATTTTTTTACATCTTGATAAAAAAAGAATCGAATTCGACGCTTTTTTGGCATTTTTTTTAAAGAAATTTAAAATGTGTGTCCTATGCAATATTCTTGGGGATACAAGAGACAAAATAAAATTTTGTTATTTGAAAAAAATCCTAAATGGCCCCGCAGGGAAATGCTTCAATTCTAGTGAAAGAGAATCGATTATGAATTGATTTTGGAATCGACCTTTGAAAAAGGTTGCAAGAGCAACAGCAATAAGCAATCAATAAGAAAAATCTGTATGTGTTTTGGAATCTATTAGTTTAACGTGTAATTATTTAATTTGATTCATGCGGATGATCATGTTGGACAAATGAGTAAATGAGTTGTCTCATTGGATAATACCTCTGTTCAATAGGGAAGTCTCGTGAAGATTTGAATTCAGAATAATATTTATTTTATTAAAGTTGAGATGTTGCTGAACACAGATGTGGTATTATTTTTGTTGTTGGACGAATAGTTCTCATGTAATTAATTTACAAAGTTTGATAGATCTCCTCTCATTTAAAAACAGGAAAATTGGCAATGACATCACAGTTTGCTATATTGCCATGGCAACAAGGGAATCCCCATGTCAACACAATGTTAATGACTTGGAAATGACATCACAGTTCTGATTCTTGTTACAGGCCGTTTTTCCCGCCAAAATCCTATGATATTTGAACTCGATTTTTATGAATGAAAATGTAAGATTTCATAGGTAATAAGTGTATTTGTCATTATTATTTGTGTTTATTTATAGAAATTTACTAGAATAAAATTTCATGAGACTTCCCTATTAGTTTTGCAAAACTTGAGAAACTTTTGAGAATTCAACCTCATAATGGAGCAAATCTGTGCATTCTGTGCATCACTTAATCAACATTTGTGAATATCTGGATGTGTTCAGGATCTCTAGCAGGGGGGGTCAGAGTCTCTGGCAGGGGGGGGGGGGTCAGGCTCCAGACAGGGGGGTCCGTTACCCCCTTTCCCCCCCTATTCCTACGCGCCTGGCAAAGACCCAAAAGTCAGCTCAATTAAATCAATTAAACGAATTCAATTAGGACCGAAGTGTGTGGCATCTTTCTTCAAGTGACATTAGTGATATTTGTAGTTCAATATCCAACTGGTTATTTATATTTGTATATTTTCTTTGATTATCATTGCCATCGAAGCTGAAAAGGTATATAAAATGTTATTTAAAATATGGATATTTTTATGTCAAAACAAATTATTTGGCAGAGGAGATTTCGCTCTTGTGGTTTGACTTCATTATTATTATAATTATTATTAATTATTATTATTATTATTATTTTATTATTACCCTTTTTCTAATAATTATTTCTATGATTATTTTAAAACCAGTAGGTAGATGCAATGTATGAATGTTTTTATTTGTTGGTGATTATTGTGATTTTTTAATATTTTTTGTTGATTTTTGTTGATTTGACTGTAGGTAAACGTATTTTCATTTCATCATGATTTTTATAATTTTTCTATGCTTTTAATTTTCCTGTGATTTCCTGATTTTGATTGCAAAAAATGTGATTTTTAAATGTGATTTTTGATTTCATCGTGCACTTTTTTCTTTTTTGTCATCTAGTTTTTTCTATTATTTTTTGTTATTTTTTATTTGTCGATTTCTGTTTATTTTTTGGCTCAATTGTAAAACACATGATTGTCATTCGGATACCCGAGTTCGATTCCTGACGCTATTACATCCAATCAAACATCGCCATTAGCATATTCTCTCTCCAACTATTAGTTCGCCCAAGGTACAGAAAGAAATGTAGATACTTTTCCAAGTAATTACTGCCCGAGGTATTATAATACAGAACAGGGTGTATAACTACAACGCCGATGTTGCCAGTGCCATCTGATGATGAATGTTTGTAAACACCCACTGTCAGTGGCGTACCGGGCATCGTACGGATGCCGCCAATGATCGCTGTCATGCATGGCATAGCCAATATTGAATGTCCACTTTCATAGGCACCGGCTAGGGTAAATAGAGAAGATCCAGGATTATAAAATAAATCGGGTAGATTTAAATTATATTAGTTTTTCAGTATTCGCGAGATCCAAAAGACGCGTTGAGAAGAAAAACGTTCAAAAATTGTTCTCAATTCTTTAGAATGCAAAAAAGGTCCAATCAAAGGACCGTCAAGTGTCCAGGCCAAATATCCAGGCCCCTATTCTATAACTAAATCGAAATCATTACTATCTGAAATGATTTCAAACCGAAATGATTTAATTTGCGTAATAGACGGTCAGTCATTCTTTCAAATAGGCAGTAGATATTGACCCTTAACCTCTGTGACGGCTCCCTCCCTGACACAGAGATGGCCAGTCCGCCCCCGCATCACTTCGATTGTCCGCGATATCAAGGTCAGCCTCAGAGCGCATGAATTTTGCCATTGGCATGGCAACTGGTTGGCGCCTGTCTGCTTCTGCCGATACTGTCCCGCCTAGCGTGAAGGTTATTTGTCAAGAGTAGCTCGTGAGTTGTGTCGGTGTAGCGTCCAACTCTGTGACGGCGTCGTCAAGCATTTGCACCTGCTGCAGTGGTTAGAGTTGGTATTCATTGAGCATTGTCGAGTGAATTGAAGGTGTGTATTACATATCACTTCTTTTTTTGACAATTTTTCTGTATACCGAATTTCTACAGAACTTACCTGGTTTAATCATTGACGGTTTAATTTGACGATGTCGTGTCGTGATAAAATTGCCGGCAGGATAAATCGGTTACCATGGAAACAGACAATAACAGCATCCAATTTGACGAGTAAGCATAAACTTAATTCGAAAGTTTACTGAATCTCTTTTAAGTATTAATTTCTCTTATTTATACATATTTCAGTTTACCTACGTAAAAAAATTATTAATTTAGAAATCAACAGATTTGTCCACATGCTTGATAGGAATGTGAATCTATTTTTTGCTTATTAATTTTTGTGTATGACTAATGGTCCTGTTAGGATGCAGGAATTTTTTTGGTTAATTGTAATAATTCATTTCTTGCCCACTTTTAATTTAATTGAATCAGATTTCGCTTCTGAGCGTGTCTTTTCTTATGTGCAGATAATATTAGGTAATGTGAATGTACTTCAGAAGACACAAAACTAAAACAAACGCAGGTAGACTTGACTTTGTGGACAATTCCCGCCTGAATTAGTCAATGTCTTGCCATTTCGCTAACTCCCCAGACAAACAATGTGGAACAACTCCACAATTATCACTTTTCAAAAGTGTCTGGAAATTTATGAAAATTATCAATTGTTGGTCAGCTTTATGTCATTTCAACTACATAATTTTCTCATAATTTTACTACATAATACGCTGATAACCTCGCTGTTGAGCGCCATAAAACATAATAATTTGTATTTAGAATATCTCAAATTAATCGGTCTATTTTGTTTGGTATTGGTGTTGATATAAAAATGCCTAAAACATGTGTTCTGGCAATTCAACTAAATCAAATACAGGGAAGGTTCTGACTAATAAGTGACCGCCTTACTTCCAGTCCCATAATCTCTCATCCTAATCATTTCCCTACGAGAAATGACCCAGTGTCTTGTCTTGTATAATAAGCTCCCTGGATATTATCTGCATTACTGAATGCATATGATTCTGAAAGAAGACCGCTCTGTTATAAATGTCTGTTTATCAGATGGCGAGAGAAGTGCAAATATTGCATAGAATATAACACTCCTCGTAGGCTATAAAATCCATCATCAAATGTCGTCTTCTGCAAACAGATAAATAGAACCTCACAGAGAGCAAATAAACGATCATTGATTTATTCGCATTGCGTGACAGTTCACTATCATTTGTCAAAAGTACAATTCTTGATCCTCCCCTCCCTCTGCAACATTATCCAGACGTCATGGATGAATTATCTATGCATTAAAAATACTTCTTTCTGTATTAGTATGATTGGTTTATTGATTATATTGCCACACCGTGATGGGAATTTGTAATAGATTTTTCTCGAGACAATATTTGTTACAAACTAAAAATTTGAATTTATAAATGATGGTTTGTAATATAAGGCATCTTATGAACCTCTTTGTCTTTCTTCTGCGTTCTTTCATTGGTCCATGATCTGCAACTCATCTTCAAATGACTGCATGACTTGGCTTCGCCCTCGTTCGTTTTCCTAGTTCTGATCATACACACTCTAGCACAAGTCTGTTTTTAGACCGTGTTTCGAAACCTTCTTATAATAATGTTTGGATCTAGAGATCTCGTATTAAAGTCAGCGCTAAAGCAAAATAAATAACCGTATCACGGTATTAATTGTCGACAACATCTGAAGAAATCCAGAATGATTTCTTTTCAGATGTAAACACTTCAAAATAAATAAACTTAGATTTTCAAGCGTTTCTATGAAACTATTTTTTATATAAAATGTCAATGTGTATAAATTCATATGCATTTTAAAATGATGTGGAACCTGACAAAAACACCATGGTAATATTAGAATAGTTTGGTGAGGTGATCATGCATGGTAGAGCCGCCCGTGTCTCTCTGGAACATAAATAAATAACCTTGAATGTGACAGCATCTGACAGCCATGCCCAGCATCCATAATGCCCCTCAGGGTCAAGGTCCATGCACTAGAGGCGCTAGTTTAGGATGATCTTGTGTCCTGATTTTAAGGACCTTGTCCCGCTTTTCCACCGATCTACAAGCGGAACGCTAGATTTCCTACTTCTTAATTTTAGTCAAATTTTCAAGTTTTTATAAAGTGCACTGTGATGCTCATTTGTAGCCACGCCCACTTTTACTGTCGTGCACAGTCGGACGTTCTTTGTGTGTTTACGTTAGTGAAGTAAACGTATAAGTTACTTATATACCAGTGGTACTCAATCTTTTTGACTTGTGGGCCAATAATACGAATTTACAGAATTTACTTTTGTTGGCAGCCCGATTTTTTTTTTAAATTAGGTACAATAATGTCACGTGATCAGATATGGTAAGTATGATATATATAGCTATTTAGGTAGATATAGGGCAAAGTAACAATTGTAATCCAAATTTTGAAAATGGTTAAAAAATAGAAATAGGTTTATGTTGGTAACCCATTTAGAAAATACCCATGTTTCTTCTCAAGACATTCATTTTATAGTTACCTCAATACCCTTTTTAGTAAATTGTATGCGTCAGTGTTTTGACTGTGACTGCTGGAGGTGAGTGAGAATGACCAAGAATGACACATTCTTATTAGTGCGTTTGTAGTGCGTATGCATGCGTTGCATCATCAGACATCAGAACATGAGACACAAAACGCTTTTTCATGTAGGATTTCCCATTTTTACGTTCGCTCTGAAAATCGAAGTTTCCAGCATTTGAAAGTGAGATCTTGATGCCACATAAAGAGATAAAACACTTAAATATTTGCTACGCATTTTGGCATCAGGATGATGGCGGACCAACTATTTTAATCAATGTTTAAAGATGATTTATGTTCAACGATCGCTGGTTCAACTAACTATACCGTTTGTCTGTATTGATTTATGTTGTCCTCCCACCCACATCAATAACACTAATTTACAATCAATGAAAAACACTAAACAGTAATGCATAAAAATAATGAAAATTCTCATATTTGTGGATCAAATCGCCATACAGAAACAGAATTGATGAGACCAAAGTTATATCACAATTCCATATTTTTTCGGGGTTATACGTCATATTTTACATGATATTCTAACTATAACTCCATGTTCTAACCCCAGTTGTGGTAATTTCAGTGTCGTTAATAAGTTAGTTCCTATATAGTGTTAAAAATGCAAGATACATCCTGCCGGTCGTGTTGGAGGGTAGCTCCCTAACCCCCTCTTGAAAACAACATGCATGCTTTCTAGAGCACCTCCCCTTTATACATTTAATTTCCGAACAACTATTGTATCTGAAATTATATTCTATTTTAGATATTGCCCACCCACCCCCGTCTCGCCCAACACAAAAAACCTTTTGGTGCCCACTCCTGGAACCGATTTGGAAAAGTTCAAAATTATTTTTTCAATAATCCGTTACACAGAATGTATTGATTATCCTAACAAATTAAACATTCCACAAGCGATTTTGTAGTTGTATTGCTCTATCTGTTCACAGGTGGTGAAATGCCCTGAGGAGAAAGTGGTGATTGAACCCAAGCAATGCTTCCTTCATCTTCTTCTTATTTTCCCCACAGATTTGACTGCTGCAGCACAGCATCTTGATCCGTGTCATCCTAGCAATCTGCAACATGGGTTCATCGTCAGGAGATGTGTTTGTGAAAATCTTCCTCTCTGCGACTGCAGCGATCATCATGGTACGTACGAGAACTAAGTAGATGGGATGGAAAATATAACTCAATGCGAATATCGAACTGTTTTGTATTTATTTATCCGAAAAATAATACGTATTGCGTACATATTTTGACATGAATGATTGAATGACTGGAAAATTAAACCCAATGCACGCAATCAAACTTATTTTATACTATAATCTAAGAGAAAGTGTATTTTATTAACAAAACGACGCCGTCCAATATATTGGTTGGCCAGAACTCAGAAGGGCTTACGATTTTATGATTTTTATAAAATTTCCCTAGTAGGTACCTCTTCTTAAAAAGTGTTTGGAATAACAATAATTTTATGACAAAATATAATTTAAAAACTATACATTTTGCTTCTTTTTTCATTGAACGCATGCAATCTCAGTTTTTACTGGATTTCTGAGAAACCGCATGCTTACCAATTAAGCAGTAGTTTAATTATTTTTGTGTACTCTCTTTGTAAATCTCTCACAAATTTCTGAAAACTGAATAAACACATAAGCTATGACATTAACCTCACATCATTATCTTAGTAGACTCAATTGCAAATGTAAGCTAACAATGAACAGACTCATGCGTTGATTTATCACCAACTTATCTCGTTCTCCACAGTTATTTGGCATCGCATTGATCGCAGTCGGCTCCATACTTCACAGCTTCTTCTACGAAAACAGAAACGTCTTCGTCGATAACGAGGCCTTCCAATTCCCGATCGTGTCGATCGTTACGATCTCGGTCGGCGTCGGCATCCTGTTGATCGGCATCTGTGGTATTGTCGGCGCCCTCAGAGAGAACAGATGTCTCTTGGTCATGGTGAGGATGGGTCTAGAGGTAGAAGGACGGAAGTCCGCTTTGAATCGAACTCTATTAATTGCAATTTGACTTATGTTTTGAAAAACAGTTATTTCGAAGTATTCTCTTACACAAATGACTAATGTCATTACATGATGGATGCAGGCAGAATTACTGGTTTATGAGCTCACTCACCTTAAGAATCATTGAAATTAACTTACGCCCTTCTATAGTAGGTACAGAAATTAAGGATTCTGATTCTTGACAACAATTAGGTATTAGAGTAGATTACTTTGATATTTTCCCAATCATTCTAAATCCAGTCGGAAATGATTTGGATATGAAATTTTTGTAACATTTCAACATTATACCATGATCAACATAAGATATCCAGCCAAATTAGTAGGTAGTGAAATTATTCATTCATTAAAATTTTAAGCTTTTTTGAGAGAGCTGTCGAAATAGATAAAATCGAAAAGCATTAATTTATATCGCACCATGGTCACTTGTAAATGGTTTGGGTTCTGTTTTCACTCGCATTTTATTTGAATATATTACTAATATTCGATGATACGCAAAATCTTTTATAATCGCTCTTTATTTATCAGTTGGCTTATGTTTTCATTTCTGTATGTTCGGGAATTTCTTTTCCAGGTGTTGCACGCGTCGGTGCTCGCTCATCAACGCGTTCCTAATGATATCTGTGCTTGCAGTACGGCATCTTCATGTTCCTGTTCTTCCTGGTCATGTTGGTTGCTGGACTCCTGCTGCTTCTGATCGCCTCTGAGAGTAACGACGCCATCACCAAGGCGTACAACGAGACGTTCACGAAGGAGTACAGTGATTCCGCCAAGGATGGTGATCACATCATGGACTATGTGCAGACGAAGGTAAAGGTTCAGGGGGGCAATACTTTTTATGTGACTAATCTGCTTTAATTCATTGAAAGACTGATGTGATTAATTTGAATATCATGCATATGGTTACAAATAAATAATGTGTATAAATCAGTTTGTTCCTAAATATATTATCCCCATAAAAAACACTCCGTGTAAAAGTACCAGCCAAGTCTCTTCAACTATAAAAAAATAGAAGAAATCTAAAAATTCAGCACTGAAAAGTAGTGATATAAAAAAATGAGCCAAGTCAAAACTAAATTTTAAAAACCAAAATATACTTGGCGCATCGTGTATATAAATAGTATAGAAGCATATGCCAAAAATCAAATGTACCTAAATATATATAATATACCTATAATGCCCTTAAAAACGATGCGCCAAGTATATTTTGGTTTTTAAAATTTAGTTTTGACTTGGCTCATTTTTTGATATCACTACTTTTCAGTGCTGAATTTTTAGATTTCTTCTATTTTTTTATAGTTGAAGAGACTTGGCTGGTACTTTTACACGGAGTGTTTTTTATGGGGATATCACTTATTTTTTTAGTTTATTTACACAACGTGTAACACACATCGGAGCAACAATGACTAATTCCTTTAAAAAAATACGCCATTTCCGAATTGGTTAATACGAAAAATTGTGTTTGGTGCTCAATATCCCTCCAATATCACTTAAAGTGATATTCCATGAAGAATTGCGAAAGCTTCGTTCCAATCAGTCCAGCCGTTTTCGAGATATGGTATCACTTCCGGTTTTCAAAATGGCGACTGAAATTACAGCCACCTAGAATTTATTTCTAAAAATGTTATGTATCATTATAAGCCTTCTGAATATGTAGTTATTGTAGTAAGAGGTCATTAAAATCTAGTTCTTCGTTTTCATGACGTTATTTCCGGTTTCGGTAATAGTACATCTCTACTTTAACTATTGATATTCCATATAGATGACCGTCTGAATCATTTAGCGCTGTTTTAATTCCCAACGGTCTAGCCGTTTTTGAGATATGACGTCACTTCCGGTTTCAAAATGGCGGCTTCCTGTTGGTTTTATAAAAAGGCACCTCAGACGCCAAAAGTGCACATGTGGTGAAAATTTCAGACCGATCGGCTCAGCCGTTTAGGCTGTGGCGGTGATTGCGGTGTTTCCTGATATCATCATCATCATCATCATCATCAGATCATAACATATTGTTCCCTAATTTGGTATATGTAGTGGTATGGGCCATAGCTCGAAATTAAGATATATCGCAACAATGTGAGATTTTCCAATTTTAAGATCCAGTAGGCCGAAAATGCCATGTTGTTGCTTACAGTAAAAGTGGTTGGTCTGCTCCTCAGTTTATTATGTATTTACGGTATGTTGAGTGAGTGTGAGTGTACGGTACGACTTGGCTGGGTGGAGCGACCGCTCCACTAGATTATTATTTTTATTCTTTATTTTCATGATTTAAGAAGTACTTCAAATACCTTTACATTTGTACGTACTTGTCACTCGTACAAACTATTGATTTAGGCCCGGAATAACCAAAGTAAAATTGTGCTGGATTAACTAACTTTTGGATTAAATTTAAATGTTTTCACTCATTTTGAGGTATCTGATTGTCTGTGCCGACAATTTAGTCCAATATTTAGTTATTCCGGCGCAGATTAACTTTGGTTAAACCGGCCCTTAATAAAATAATAAACACAATTAGAATTAGATGAAGAATATGAAATACAACAAAAATACATACCAAATTTCGGTTTTTATTACATCCATCCAGTGTTAAAAGTTATATATGTATGTAGAAAAAGTCGTAGAAGTAGGTACCTACAGTTTGTTCCTAAGGCAGACACACTCATTGTTCTCGTTTTATAAGGTATCGTAAAATCATTTGCTCTTATTGTATCCTCGACCATTTATTGCACATCCCTTGTTCGAGGTCGTTTACAACCTTGTAGCTCTTAGCTCGCTTAGGGGGTGGAATATTATTCCACAATGGTATGTATATATTTATGAGGTATGTTTTGACACTTTTAGGTTTTTACGATAGGGTCAGGTCCATTGTAAGTTTCCCTAATACATCATAAAACGAGAACAATGAGTGTGTCTGCCTTAGGAACAGAGTATAGTTAGTTTTTAATATAATGGAGGTGTCAAAAACAGCAATCATTTCTCTTGTATATATACTACATGTAATTAATTTTTATATTTTAGAATATAATTAGTACCTATCATCATGGTACTTTAGCAAGTGTAGGTAATTTCTCACTGACCTTGAATCTCTTGCAGTGGACATGCTGTGGAGTAAAGGGCCCGGACGATTACAAAGAAAAGGGCTTGATCACCACCAACTTCGTCCCGAACTCGTGCTGCGAGAATGACACGAGTCTATCCAGAGAGGAAATCATCATCCGTCAAACAGCCTTGGGCAACCTCAACACTTGCCTAGCGTCCAATGCCCATCAGAGGGGATGTTTACAACCCATACTTGATTACGTCGATGGAAAGCTCACGGCTTCGCTTGCTGTCAGTTTCACGATGGCTGCTATTTTGGTGAGACTCTCGATTGTGAAGAAGATAATTTATTTGTGGGTACCTAAGCGCAGATGTCCCGAAAAAGCAATTATTCTGCCTTTATTTGTAACGGTGAAACTCGACATTTTTCATTTTATAATTCAAAAAATGTGAGGAAATGGACTTCGCTCCTTCTGCGTCCAAGCGGTCTATAGTGCAGAATTATTCTTGGATCTACAGGTCGTATGCAGGTGGTGAACAGCAGAATTCTAATTTAAAAAAAAACGAATTTGCAAGGTAGTGGAAAATAGAATGTTTGAATATATTTTTACTTGCAAATACGATTTGAGACTAACGTGGTTGTGAATAGTGACGCTATTTTGACTCTTCCTAGATTCGGACTAAATAGTGAGCATTGAGCAATCTGTCCTATAGGTGTGCGTGTGGTTGGGTGACGTTATCGGAAGAAATATCATTATAATATATATTTTGCAATGTAATTAGTTTACCTAGTAACATATTTCATTTTAATTAATTAATGCAATGTTCTCATCGTTTCATTTGTGTTGTCATTATGTTCCTTTATAAAATATTGCTGTTAATTAAAATATACATTGGAACCAGCCAGCTTGGTTTACTTCACAAACTTGTCGAATATATACGCAGACGAGGCTGAATATATAGTTGCCTATATTCGACTCTTGCCTAATATTGTTTGCAAGTTGACAAACAACTTGATATTCTATAGAAACAAAAATATTTTTTCGTAGATTTAGTTAGATTTACCTAGTATTTTTGTAGAGAGTTTAGTGCATACATACTTTTCTTATTCTGTTAGTGCTTTTTGGCAGTCAAAACATTTTTAAAAATTTTGCTTGTTATCGTACAAATATTTTCAGAAATAGAACGATCTGAAGTTTTAAATGTAAAACTTTCCAAATATACTGACAGTAACGAGACCAGTCAAAGTCATTCATCATATCCTGTAAATGTAATATAATATTGTAAACTTCTAAAGTCAATTACAAACTATACTTGTACTTTCCAGTTGTTGGCGTCCATCACAGCATGCTGCTTCGCCTGTCACGTCGGACGTCGAGATCATGGTCAGATCTACTGAAAGATGACGCAGACAGGAGGCTGGCTCCAGATCGCTTTCATTACTACAACTCAATCTGTATTGAGTTTCATCTCTTAGCTTTACTTCCGTGGCGTTATTCTCTACAGTCTACATGACTCCAATTCTTATCCCAACTTCATTATTAATGAAACATCTTAGTATTATAGATTATACAGATATTGTCCTCACTTTCAATGTATAACACTTAAAAGGGTGTGAAATTACCTAGGGCACGGATTACTGAAGAGACGTTGGATATAAGATGCTCTCTATAAATATTTGTGTTAACAATTAAAAAATTCGATATTTTAGAGAGCTATGTAACCCATGACTAAAACTATTGACTCTTTTTTATCTAGATGGCTTCGATTTTGTGAATTGCGAATTTGTAAATAGGCCATGACTCCAAAAACCGCCATGCGTCACTGTTGTAGCAGTGTAGTTTTAGGCCGAGTATTCCTTAGCGTTTTATATCGATTCAGTTCAGAAGTAATTTTACTATAGATCAGTTTGTGTTCATTAGGTTAATATTTTATCACCAGGTTCGCCTTAATAATTCGATTTTGTATTTTATTGTCCAAGTTTATTTTTAAATGTATTGTGAAGTAAATAATAAACATGTATATACTTCCTCTGACGTGTATGTACTATTCTGTTCCACTTCTGTTTCCTTGCAAACAAAAAATTGCCAAAATAAAATAAAATTCTACATATGGTGACATAAGAGGGATAATACAACTTGTATTCCTTCAAGTAATTAATTTTACCATAAAAAACACTTCGTGTAAAAATACCAGCCAAGTCTCTTCAACTAAAAAAAAATATGAAATCTAAAAATTCTGCACTGAAAAGTAGTGATATCAAAAAATTAGCCAAGTCAAAACTTTATTTGAAAATCAAAAAATACTTGGCGCATCGTGTACTTAAATAGCTTGGAAGTATAAGCCAATTATAAATTATACATGAAATAATCATATACATAGTATACCTATAATGCCCTAAAAAAACGATGCGCCAAGTATTTTTTGATTTTCATATAAAGTTTTGACTTGGCTAATTTTTTGATATCACTACTTTTCAGTGCAGAATTTTTAGATTTCATATTTTTTTTAGTTGAAGAGACTTGGCTGGTATTTTTACACGAAGTGTTTTTTATGGGGATATCACTCCTTTTTTTAGTTTATTCTAACAACTTGTGACACATATGAAATGAACAATTACTAAATTCTTTTAAAAAATCATCACCCTTTACAATTTCGTTACCACTAATGAATAGCAGCGTATGGTCCTAAATAATTGCTTTAAATGATCTTTCACGAAGAATAGCAAAGGTTTCATTCCAATCAGTCAACCCAGTTCCGAGATATGGAAACACTTCGATTTTCAAAATGGCTGCTGAACTTTCTGCAATGCCACATAGAATTTATTTCTATAAATGATGTGTATCATTTTAAGCTTTCTGAATATGTATTTATTGTATAGGAGGGAATTATAATAATGTATACATTTGAATGACGTCATTTCCGGTCTCATAAATAGGAAAATTCTATTTGTACTGTTCATATTCCATAGAGATGGCCATCCGAATCGTTTGGCGCTAGTTTCATACCGATTTGTCTACCAGTTTTTGAGATATGACGTTACTTCCGGTTTAAAAATGGCGACTGAAATCTCTGACCCCTTGAAGTATATTTGAAACATGATTATAATTTTATAAGCTGTCTCAAATAGTATATTTATTGCATCAAAATAAAAATGTGTGAGATTATTAAAATGTGTGACGTCATTTCCGGTTTAGGTATGAGAAACTGCAAATATTATATTGATGATAATACATAAAGTTGACCGTCTAAATTGTTTTGCGCTGGTTTCGTTGAAATCTATTTAGCCGTTATTGAGATATGATGTCACTTCCGGTTTCAAAATGGCGGCTTCCGGTTGGTTTTATAACAAGTCACATGAGACGTCAAAAGTACATACGTTACATAAATATCAAAATAATCGGATCAATCTTTGTTGCCAAAAAGCCAATCGATGTATTTCAAATTTCATTACGTCATTTCCGGTTTCTTTAACATAATGTTTAGTCTTTTGCTACTTATCATGCATATAGATGACCGTCTGGATCGTTTGGCGCAATTTTCGTTCCAATCGGTCCAGCCGTTGACGAGATATGACGTCACTTCCGGTTTCAAAATGGCGGCATAAAACCAGTTATAGCAAAAGGCACCTCAGACGCCAAAAGTGCATATGTGGTAAAAATTTTAAATCAATCGGTTTAGCCGTTTATGCTGTGGCCTGTTTACCATATTTTAGCTCCACCCTACTACTACTACTGAGATTATTATGAAAACCGCCCTAAAACACTGTTTTCACGGCCCTCTAGCGCGCAAAGGGCGTAACCTATTGTTCCCAAATTTGGTATATGTTGTAGGGTGGGCCATAGCTCGAAATTAAGATATATCGCAACAATGTGAGATTTTCCAATTTTAAGATCCAGTAGGCCGAAAATGCCACTTTGATGCTTACAGTAAAAGTGGGTTTGCTCCAGCCTTTTTAAATGAGTGTGTGCGCGCGCCGTACGACTTGGCTGGCGTGGAGCGACCGCTCCACTAGATCACGTTTTAACGATAAATATTTACTCATATTTCCTTCTTCTGCATGAAGAGTTGACTCAATAACCTGCATTTATCCAAGTAACAGAACATGATTTGATATGGTCAACGTTTTAATTCTCGTGCTTTCGTGTACAAACAAGATTCATAAATATTTGTCAAAAGAACACCGACATTACGAATCAGTAGAAACGAAGGGTTAATTCCGCATTTCGACCCTCGATTTCGTGACTTGAATGATATTCTCACACGTAAGTATAAATATATCATGAATCAAATATGTCGCGAAAGTCGCACGTCCAAACGCCCCTCCAAAACATCAGGGGGCTTTGCGTGTGCGTAAAAGTATAGGATTTGAATGACGAAACTAGAGGGTAGGATTGAAATACAGAATTATCCGCACGCTAATTTAATCCGTAAATTAAACTCTCAATTGAATGAGCAATTGTTTGCCCAAATTCCTGAGATACCAGTAAACACAATATTTTTTTCTTTTGATCGATCATCAATCAAAATCATAAATATTGATCATAAATCAATTCTTTCTTATAAGAAGGAATTGCTTAAAAACTAATATGCAAAGTTTAAAAATTAGCAATTATTTTAAATTTTACAAATGGTGACAGAAGAGTGATAATAAAATTATCAATTACATAATCATGCAGTTACTGTTGAGGCAGCGTTTGCATGCGTTCATTTCTCTGTGGCATCACAGACAGTGCGGCGAGTGGCAGAATCTGCAACTTTGGCAGAACTTTGGCTGCAGTTAAGTATGTTCTTGCAAACATTAGGCATAATTTTATCAATTATTAAAATTTAACATGTGTATCACAAATCAAGTTATTTCTCTATGAAAATTATAATGAAATGTACAAAAATATGAATTTACAACCTTCCATTAATGGCACCAGGGGTATGAACGCATACCGCAAATAAGCGATACGTGATGGAGCCACTTCTGGCAAAATGGCTACTATCAGTCTAAAGATTAATTTATTTGTTTTTACATTTCGTGTTTCTTTAGTGCGGTGAAAAAGGAGAAACAATTGAAATTGAAATTTAGTTTTAAATGTACTTTACATTTATTAAAGAGACTAGACCTACACTTCTCCCGGTGGGGCGGAGGAAGTGTAGGTCTAGTCTCTTTACATTTTATCTAGCATTTATGAACAAGAATGTACGTGAACATTCTTGACACCTTGAGGTTAATTAATTTGAGTTTCAAGGAAGCATTGACTCTTTTCATAATTTTTGCAGCTGACAGATTTCTCCTGTGAGGATTTTAAAAACTGATCATCATGGGTTTTTTAGGGTGGTGTGTCACCTGTTGTGGTAAACTGGTCGTCAAAATCATACTCTTCGTACTGAACATCATTATTTTCGTAAGTCTTCCTTCACAAAATGTTGTCAATTTGCAGCCTTTTGACGTTGATTCTCACCATGTTTCTTGCTACAAGCACGCTTCATGTTTTGATATTTTTGACAAGTACCGATGTACTTGAGAATTAATTGTGTTTAAAATTTTCGTCCTTCATTATTTGAAGTAAAATTGGGTGAAATAATAATATAATTATGTCAATGGATAAAGGAGGAATACCTACTCGAAAAGGACACCAACTTTTTAATTTGGTTCATGTTGGCGAAATTCAAAATGGCCGTGCATTATTTTCTCGTGACAGGTACTAGCTAATCAACTTTAAACATTCATTAATTTAATTTACGACATCGAAACACGAAGTGAGTCGCAAGGATATTCATCATTATGTACATTTTTTGACGTTTTCTATTGCGGCTGAACAATGCACATTTACCTCCAGCAGAATCGGGAAGATTAAATTTATAGAATAGGGTCCAGGTTAGTAGATTCAAATAGACGAAACGGAGTAAGTTAAATTTGTCCGTATTCTTAAACTGCAGATTTTCGGCATCGCTCTGATTGCTCTCGGAGCTCTACTTTACAAGATCAGCCTCGACTACGCCGACTTGTTCAAGCAAGGAGATGAATCTGTCGACGTGGCTACATATTCGTTTGTTCTCATGGCAGTGGGCGGAGTCATTTGCATCGTCGTCCTCTGCGGCTGTTGCGCTCTCTGCATGGAATCCCTATGCCTCATTTATCTGGTATGAATGCGGTCTGGGGCTCTATTCTAGAACTTTTCAATTCCCAATTCTGATGGAATTCGAATCCATGCAATGTTAATACTTATAGGCGTGAGGCGGATTCCATCAGAATGGATTTGGGGAAACGTTCTAGAATAGGCCTCCTGCGACCCTATTCTATAACATTCAAATTCCAGATTCTGCTGAAATCAGATTTGGCGCAATGGTAATCCATAGCAGTGCATCGGATTCCAGCAGAATCAGAAAGTTTAAAGTTATAGAACAGGACTCCAGGAACTAGATAGTTCCTGGAGTCCTATTATATAACTTTATATATATCATGATCATGATATCATGATGATATCATGATATCATAATATTATGGTAGTTGTGGTTCGGAAGATATACTTCTTAAAAAACTAATTTTAATTTACGAATTATTTGATATTGATGTAGGTATTTAAATGCCGAATATTTTTTTTTCGTTTTCCACTCATTGATGTAACTATTTGTTCCTTCATTTAGGAGGTACAATATACCTATGTTAATGGTATAATATTGGGGTTATTCATAAAGGACGTCACGCTTCAGCGGTGGAAGGGGGGATGGGCATCAGTATGGGACACAGTGTGACAAGGGGGAGGGGGGAGGGTCTAGAGCCAGAGTGGGACGTCACGTTTTGATATAGACATTTTAAGGCATTTTCAATTTCAGTTCATGTGGCGGCTCCTGAAATTTCGCTAAAAACAGTAATTTCTGATAAATTTTGTATAAAGTCAGACAAATTTTATTTAGGGAGGTAGAACCAGTTTTGTGACGTCATTTTAGGGGGGAGGGTTTCGAAAAGTGTGACACAGTTTGACAGGAGGGGGGGTGAAAATAACCAATTTTTAGTGTGACGTCCTGTATGCCCAGCCCCATTATATTCTTCTACGAACTAAGAATGTGAAATCACGAGCAAGATGTGAATATTTCTCACTTGGTTTCAGTACATCGCTTGCTTGATCGTGTTCGCCATCGTCAGCATTGCTGTGGGGTTCGTAGTGCTCTTTCAAGTCGACACTGTCTTGGCGTTCATCGATAAACACATCGCCAAATTCTACAATAAGGAATACGAAAACATACCCAAAGGTGGAGTGTCAGCAGGCAACGGATTCTCTTTCAATCTTTTCGACGCGATACAAATGAAGGTTAGTTACGAGTTTTCTAACCCGCGGTGATGAGATTCGATTAGATAACGGCGCGTCAACGACGAGGTTATATTGCTCACATTGTTGATCATAAGTGGAGGACATGGGGAGGGGTCGACCTAACGGGCCCGGTCCGGGGGAGTCTGAAAATGGTGGGAGAGCCAGTTCAGATGGGGACAGACCGAGGGGGGGGGGGAGCTTCGGGCCGGTGGGACCCGATTTCAGATGGATCACCATCTCGAGGTGCGAGACCGGCCAGAGGGGCCCTCGAATTTTGGGAGGGCATGGGACTAGGTCGACCCTGAACTGCACTGAGTTGGGACCAACTCGTAGTGTGAGGCGGCCCCTTAAGCCCCACCATCCCCTCCATCGGTGAGGTGTTGATGAGTGATCTTACATCGTGCTTGTAACAGGGAATTCGCGAAGTTTGCATTATTTCAGTTAGGGCTTGGATTGGCACACTGTCAGTTTTTCCCAGCCCACATGTTTAATTCTCAACAGTTTCTTGGTTTTCTTAGTTAATGGAAATTCTATTAGGCAATGACATTGGTTGTTTAATGTCCTCATCAAGTCCTAATTAAATTAAACAGAGCATCGTCATCCTCAATCCTCATTGTTTGCTGCAGTTCGAATGTTGTGGCGTCAACAGTTCTGCCGATTACAGAGCGAATGACATCTTCAAGGACGATTCTGTGCCAATATCTTGCTGCGTGAAAGCGGATCAAATGAAGGGTAAGTGTTTCATCCACATGCTCTCATATTGATACTGTACAGCAATGGAAAGATAATGGTAAACTCTCTTTTCCCCCTTTTCATGCAAGGGCGCACGCAGGCTCCCCTTCCCCTCCCCCGATATTCAGAACATGATCTATCAAATCAGCACAATTAAAATAATAAGTGAACAAAGTAAATGAGGCAGATCAAGTCGGAAACTTACCAAAATGATTGAAATTATGAAAAAATTTAAATAAATTCCAGGGGCGCCCTGTATCTGTGTAAATGCTAAATCTATTAGCATTTAGCAATTTGTGGACAATGGTATGTTATATTTCTAAAAACGAGCTACTCTGTGATTCAAAACTGCACCATATCGAATGATTCTGAACTACAAAATTCTCGGGGGCTGTGCCCCCAAACCCGCCATGTTTTCACATGTCATTTTTCAAATTCTTAAAAATCGAATCAATCAATCACTTCGAAAAATCGAATCAATATCGAATATCTCAAAACAACACAAATTAGCATCATGCATCTCTATACAAAGGACAGTTTCAAAATATTGCAGTTCATGATCAATGAATAGGGGATGATGGTGTCATATGGGACGGGGGTCATATGAGACAGAGTCAATATTTTTAAACTCGCAGAGAATTCCATTATGAAAATAAAAAATGGTGGACATCAGCTGTCTTGTGTAGTTTTGGAGAGCAATAAAAGTGTTGGAACCTAAAAGTAAATAGTTTTCGATATTTTGAATATGGAGCACCCGGAATCGAACCCTGGTCCCCGGGATGAGTGTCGCCTGATATGTTTCGCATCTCCTGTGATTCCAGAGAAAGCGGACAAGATCAAGTCTGACCCAACTGCTGCGACGACCTGCTTAGCCAGTGAAGCACACGACAAGGGATGTGCTACAGAGTTCAAGATGTTCGTCAGAGAAGGTCTCGAATCAGTAGCCATAGTCGCTATCGTCAAGGCTATAGTTGAGGTAAAGAATAGTAATTGCAATCCGCGCAAGGGAAGGATTTCACCATTGACGATTTGTACCGGAAGTTTGAAGTTGCATATCACCAACCGCATATCTTCACTTTTTATTTTTCAATTAACCTTTTTTGCAAAAATAATAGTTTAGCAAGTGAAATAAAATATGGAAAGTAGAACCATAGAGGGCATTATAATTTTTTTAGGTTAGTTTAGACGAAACATCAGTGCATGAACATATTGAGACTCCAGGTTCCATTTGTAAATACTGTGTAACCTCCTACATTCTTCAACTTCTTCCAGCAGTAATGTGTGCTTCTTTTTCCTTGTAGGGGGTGGCTGTACTTGGTGCATGTTGTGTTATCGTGGCCATAAAAGCGGTAAGACTAAAACCAACTAAAAAGAAGAAAGTTGACAAATAATGAATTCATCAACATTATATTATATGATAAGGTGAATTGTATACATTAGAAGCATCTAAATGTCAATGGTAAATCAATAAAAACAAATGTCACACTATATTGATCTTCCATACAGATAGATACTTCAATTGCTGTTTTCAAAACTTTGTGGCAATTTTTTCTAAAACCTGAGGGAATTTTCTGAAAGCTTATAAAAATCACTGCAATGACACATTAAAATATATATAAATATTTTTTAAATTGACTTATAGCGTTCTTCCATTCATACATACCTAAGTACGTTTCTTTTCCTACTTCACTTTTGGTAATTGGAGACTCCCCTTCCATACCTAATTTAGACACAACGTTATAGTTTTAAAGTAGGTTAGTGCGAAAGTTTTAAAACTTAGCTCGTTGAATCTCTCTTTAAGATCTCAATTCATTTTGGTATTAAGGGTTTGAAGTCTAGGTAAAAGTCCGTAGCATATCGGTGACTTTGAAGTAAAGATTCTAACTTTCATTTTCAGTCGGAATAACACAACTGACGGCAAGACGAGCACAAATGAGGATGAATGACCAACTAGAAGACTCAACATTTTCGTTGTTACTGTCAATTTGTATTGTTATAGTTTGGATAAATCACAAAGTATGAATAAAATATAATTATTTATTTGTAATAACTCAGTATTAGGTAAACTGTTTCTTTGGATACCAAAAATAACTCATTTTATACTTCAAAAAAACTATTTATTCTATTTTTCAATATAATACACGATTTTACACTAGTTATAAATAAATAAACATTTTGGCCTCAATTGAAATACCTACCTATAACTGGCCGATGATAAAGTATAGCCATTTGCGTCTGTATAACACTAACACACATCTCATTTCAGTAAAACCACAGACGAATAAAAATCAATTGCTTTTAAAATCAATTAAAAGCGATCGATATTTAAAACTATCAGAAATATATAAAACATTCGATAAAACACTATTTTGAAATGACGCTGCTTTAAGGTGGCTGTATATCACGTGACTTTTCAACCAAAAAGCTACACATTTTCAGTTGGAAGGGTTCAGTTCAGCAAATACTTCTCACTCATCAGATAAGTTAGGACACATCAGTTGGAACTAATCAACGCAGAAAAGAACTGCGAAAATAACATATTAGATGAGTTTACTTCCTTGCACCTAAATATTCTCAAATCAAGACCTGAAGTTGAAGGAAATTCTACGAGTTGCCAAGAACAGCAAACACTACTCTAATAAAAAGGCATATATGCATCACAAACCTGACGCAATGTCAGAATGTATAACATGCGCTCATTCTTCGTCTTTCCAGTGAAATGTTGAGATATTAATTATATCCACTATTATGAATGTAATGATTAAACAAACAGCACTTGGTTTTGACAGCTTTCAAACGCGTACGGATACACAAATTTTTTATTTTTTTAATTATTAAACCACTGCATAAATAAATATTATTGATTGCAAATATTGATAAGATCCAGAATGCAGTGAATTTCCGTCATAAATCACCTTAGATTACTCAACATGAACGATGTAAGGCATGTACTCATAGGTAACTATTTCTTTTGATTGGATGTAGAGAAATAAAGTCACGTGATATACAGCCACCTTAATATCATGTATTATCTAACATTTCTTCTGAATTCAAACGCAGAAGTACGCAAAGGACGTCTGGCCTGATAAAACTAATTTTCCTAATAGCATCTCTCAACATCATAAATACTTAATAATATCCGTACCACGAGAATATATCTACATAAAATGGTTCAATTTATGGAGGTGTTTTAATTTTAAATTTAATTAAAAAAAAAAAAAAATTTGACTTCAATAGACTTTTGAGTAATTGAAAGCAGAATAACCCAAGAAATTGAGACCTTTTATGTATTCTGTTCCACGTGAATCATGGTACAGATAGTAGCTTTGGGTCTATATCACACGATTCCCGCACAAGCGACAAGATATTTCACGCCTCCTGTGACGCGTCACCGGTGTATCGAGTCGCCGTAGAGAGCACATCGACGCGGGAGTGACGTCACAGGGGCGGCAGCGTGAAGTTGGACGTGGCGTTGACGTGGTGCCACGCGTACGCCGGGAACGTGTCCAGATTGTACACGTACGTGCCGAAGAAGGGGAACAAGAGGAACAAAATGACCAGGCAGATGATGTTCAGCCCGAAACCGGCCTTGATCTGGAAACAAGATCGGTTTATTTCAGCGCACCGGCATAGCCAAGTGACGTCATAATTTATCTCAAAACCGACCATATCTCAAAAAGTAGAACACTTATGCATACATCTTAAATTACAAACTTATTCAGACAGATCTCTTGATAATAAATAATAGACGGTCTAGTTCCAAAGCTGCTGTCTCCTTAACATTTGCACACAGAGATGGTAATGCACAAACGAGTCGTTCAAGCTCTTTCTATACTTACCTAAAAGCAAATTAGAAACTTCTAAGATTACGATTGTGACCCTATCATTTTATTCGTTAGAATAAACCGCTTACATAACCCAAAAAATATGTGTCATATCCTCATATCTCGTGGTAACAGAGAG
>OW203767.1:12991992-13466167 GCA_934045905.1 Leuctra nigra | reverse complement strand
TTGCCTTGTACATATTCTTGCCTTGTACATATTCTTGCCTTGTACATATACTCAAGGGCGTTCGAAAAAGAGGTTTCTTCGTGGATTCCCTCTAGGCCCTCTAGGCAGTACTTTTTTCGTATGCCCCCCCCCCCCCCCCCCTCCTGGCCGAAATATTTTAATTTTTCCAGTGGTTAATTTGTAAAAAAAAAAAAAAAAAAAAGCGGGGAGACGATCAATGATCTTTAGTGTTATGCTGAAGAAAGCGATGGGCATGGGCGTCCGCAAGATTTCTGCCAAGTGGGGGCAAGGCAAGGAAAACAATATTTGACGATTTTGTTTTTCCAATCAAATAAAATATTATTTATGAAATGCTAGTTTGTGAAACGTCCCTCACTTACTCAACCCCTCCCCCCTCTGTAACCTACATCGCAAATCACCCCACCCCCCTCACATCGTGTACGTAATGTATGGACACCCCCACATCATATTGTGATTTATATTTTGTACAATCAGAATTGAAAAGGTAGATTGAAAAATGAATTGAAAATCTTCATACACAAGTTTATAAAAAAGAGAGAGATAAATTATATTATACAAATTCCATGCCAACAGAACGGAAATTTTGATACCTGGTTTCACACAATGTAGTACATAACAAGTGATTTTGGGCAAGGATAACACCGACTAAATAAATTCGAAAGAGTCTAAAATGTGCCGAAGAATCGCCCCATGCAAGGGCCCGAAGGGTGCAAAGCATTATATTGAGAAGTATAAAGTGTCAAGAGTTCTTTCACACATTTGAACAAGCAACAGGCGTAAGACGATCCATCATAACCAAGTTGGTAGCCGTGTTTGGAACTATAGGGGTGAAGGAAGCAAAAGCAGGTGTTTAAGGGTTGAAAACCACCTGTAAAAGAGCTCAGATTCAAGCCCGCATCTCTTTTATAAAACAACCCACACCCCTCCTTGAAATCAGCCTCTTGCACGCAGGTTGATTTGATAGCAAGTGGAACCAAACGGGGAAATGATTGCTCAATGAAGTAATTTGAATTTGCCGAGATTTCTTATGCTAGGAGGCTCACAATGGTTTAAATTTATGTAGAATTTACATATTTTTCGGTGATTGATTCTTCTCACTGCTGGTTTTAAAATCCAATTCTCCGAAAAAGCCAATGGAGAAATATGTTTTTATTGTCACGTGCCTATATCTTCGTATCGTAAACAAGTTTGGGCCAAAAATTTGACACATTTCTGGTTATAAATGCTTAGAAACTTGTATTGAATATCGAAAAAGTTAATAATTTTTTGTGAATTAGACTAAATAGACTTCTTTATTTGCATGGAATTTTATTAAAAATGCTAAAATCTAATAGATTTATTTTTTACCCCTATTATTTCAGGGGAAGGGATGAATATGCATTGTCTATTGTTTTACATATTTGTAACAAACTATTCAGAAATGTCACTAAAGATGTTGACGAATGACGACCTCCACTACCAAGTAGATTATTACATTTTCATACTAAAAAAACCGTTGCTTGCTACCCCCTCTCTCTCTCTCTCTCTCTCTCTCTCTCTCTCTCTCTCTCTCTCTCTCTCTCTCTCACCTTGTTAATGTTAAATGAATGATTACAATTTCAACCGTTATAACAGAATCACAGTTATAATATTACAATAAAAAATTACGTCATTTGAAAAGTTCGATCCTTGTTACTTTCACATCTATTATCACCTGGCACTAAGTTTTCTCATAACGTACATGATCCATGGTTGAAGGTCGAGAAATGTCGCTTATTGCCACGAACTGTGTCCGTCATTCTCATTATTACATTCGAGTGAAAACATAGTTCATGAGAGAAGTCATTGTTGCCGAGTGCGCAACAATGAACCTTGCATATGGCGGTGTAAACAAGTAGGTATGTTTCACACAAGCAATTAGAAGATATTTTTGAAATGCCCACCACAAAGCATGCACTTTACTCGGAACGTAATTTGCACTGAAATGTCTTTTATGTGTCTTTCTTTTTTAATTTTTTGAGATACTACATTAGAAAGATTTGAAGTTAGCGTTACGTGTTTTCTTTTTATAGAATGTAAAAACTAAAATAATAAATCAATAGGTATTCAAAAATAATCAACATCTTTTAAAAAGGAGTCATTCTAGAGACTCATTCAAATGAGGATGATAATAAAAAGTATTCTTTTTCTCAGAAGTGAAAAAACACCACGAACTTTTAAGATGGTTTCAAAAACCCCGGATTTAAAAAGATGTTGTAATATCTCAAATCATGTTTTTGAAAATTACAAAAGTGTGAAGTTATTAAATTTCTATGGCTGCGGTTTAGTACATAGCAACCAATAAAATACCCCCCCCCCTAATAAAACTCACTCCAACTTACACATAAGAAAGTTCGTAAAAATAAAATAGACCATTGTATTTGATACAAAACAAAAACATCACACCCTGTGCTCAAGATGCTCGAAGGCGGAAAGTTCTCATCGAGTCTGTGTGGCGCTTCATCTGGCGCCTGTAGCTTTCTCGTCAGTCTCCTCTCCCAGCATCACTTTCTTCTCAGCCTCACGTCAACACTTACAACCAGGTGATACAGATCTGTAGCCGAATTCACACTGATAAGATATCATTGATGAGGTCGTTGGTCCATTTCCGCACAGCGATAACAATGTAATACAGAAGAGAAGTTCCTTTTAAACTTTGTTCTTATCTCAGAATTACAAATACCTAAGGATACGCGAAAATCTGATTTTGAAATTCTAATAGGAAATATGTCAAGATTTTTTGCCAAGGGGGAGAACTCACAAAAAATTGTATATAGGCAATGCTGAAATTAAATTTGAAATTATCTATTCACGTTTATATCAAAGCCCTCGGGCAAACGGGATATATTACACATGAAAAACGATTTTGAGGTGCTAAAATTGCTACTTTTTGGTGTAATAAATTAGGTATCTAGTGAAAAAATAGCATATAATTTGTTGGGTTAAATGTGCAGTCTGCCACTGTCTTGAAATAGAAATGATGTAAAGAAAGTAATTGATAAAATTATGTCTGTAATTCTGCCGAATCTTTTATTAGTATAATATGCAGAGTGCATAGGCAAGGGACATACCGTCGGCGCTTTATTAGGTACTCAAAAATAAATTAGGTTCAGCAAAAAGTTTTAAATAACGCCGGAACTAAATTAACCTACCTTACCTAATGTATTCAGTCAGTAATACAAACAATAATTTTGGCAACTTCCGATACCAGATACAAAATAAAATTATCCGTCCGTCATAAAGTCCTATTCGAGCATTATTATACGAATAAGTTAACATTTTGATGGTCGTACTTATTACAAATTTCAGAAAAAAACAGCGTCAAGAACAGCTGTCATGTCAATGTTAATTTGCTAACAAAAGAGAAAGTCAATGTTTTCATAATCGATACAACCAAACTGGAATTAAAAAGTACCTCACAACACAAAACATTTACACGATCAACAAATCAATTCACATTCAACATGATTTTCTTACAGCTAGAAGGCTAGAACCTATAATTTATTCCGATTATTAGTAAATTAAAAATAAACCAGACACTTTATAGAACTAAGTCGAACCTTGGTGCTAGCACGAGATCAAATCACTTCAGTTGAAGGAAATACCCCCGACAAGGTCTAGTAAATAATCGGTTAATAAATGTGATTAATAGAATTATTATACTTCACAGCATTGTAAAATCAATTGGATATTTCTCACGAAAGTAAATAACTCATTGCCATTGTTCGACTCATGCCGGACATTTTACTGCTTTCTAATCTCCAGAAGCTTTGTAAAGCGGAAACCAGTCGATATTTTGTGCACATCATAGGTAATAGGTGTAATATTTAAATAAAAAAAAGCAATGCCTCCTGTGAGGTTTGAACTCACGACCCCTGGTTTACGAGACCAGTGCTCTACCACTGAGCTAAAGAGGCGCGGTGACAAGCGCCGTGGAATATACACACTTGAGCCTAGCCCTCCTGTTACTAGCGGTTCTACAAACATCGACTAGGAGTACTTTATTAAAAGGTCTTTATATCGGAGTGGGATCGATAAGGATGTTCATTGAACAGTCATAAGTAGTTATTAATTAAATTATTTATTATATTTACTAGTTAACGCATATCGCCTGGCCTGCTAAAGACCTAGGAAATCAGAATTTTCTCGCTAGCGTAATATTGCGACATTGGTAGTGCTGATATCAGACACAGGAAAAATGATAGCGCCGACGGAGTTAATATTTTTATACCTCTTTGTATGACATTAAATTTTAATAAAATATAGGTAGGTAAGAAGAAACAAGAAAATTATCAAACATTTTATATTTAGGTAAAATTGTTTTATTTTTAATTTTAGAAATAAAATGGTTTCCCACATTTTTTTAAATGGCACGAAATATTTGTTAACAAACTGTTTTTCCCACATCTAACAAAAGATATTTAATTAAGGGCCGGTCTTTCAATGCCTTGCTAACTTTTAAACAGTCAATTAGGACTATATCGCCATGGCAACAACCAAATGACAATCCTCGAATTACCGATTAAAACTTAACTAATGGTTTAGCAGACTATTGAAAGACCGGCCCTAATTAAGCTAAATCTATCTAATTCTAAAAATTTGTGTTTTGTTCATCAACTATTTTTGACACTAAAACAGTCCTCCTAGCCAGGCACAAGAATGTGACAGAAAGTGTGCACCATTGTTGTTAAGTTGTGTGTAAATAAACTAAAAAAATATAACTAAAGAAATGAGGTCTAAAAATATCTGTGTGGAACCGACACGAATATGAGATAAAACTTTTATGATAAAATTGGTTACAATTCGTGTGTAAATTTGTCTAATTTACAATTGCCATTAAAAAAATATTATACTTTTGTTGTGAAAACAAACCCATTAATGATTTCTTCAATTGTAAGTGTAACCTTAATATTATATTAAGTTCGTTATTTCTACACTACGATTAATCTGTTTTTAATGTTCTTGTACGAAAAGAAAACAGCTACAAGGTGATGATACAAGGTAATGATGCAAAGGTGATGTGATACAGAAGTAACGACTCCCAGGTTCGATTCCAGAGTCCGCTCTTCTGAATGAAGTCTTATTCATAACTTGTAGACCACTTTCTTGAGCAAGGGCGTATTCAGGGGGGGGGGGGGGCCGAGGGGGCTTTTGCCCCCCCGAAATCAGGATTTCATCTAAGAAAATAAGCACATTGAAAATAATATGTGAAAAAAAAACTTAGAAATAGACAGATCATGTCAAAAACGTTCCAAAATGGTTAAAATTGAGTCAAATTCCGAAAGTTTTCCAATTTTTTGATATTTTGTAATTTATAATTTCCCAAAATAGCTATACACTGCGATTCAAAATTGCATCTAAATTAATGACCTTGATCCAAAATTTTCTCGGGGGCTGTTTTCCACTGTGATTTTTCGAAATATTAGTGATGTCCGCCCCCCCCCCCCCCCCCCCCCCCCCCCGAAATTTAATCCTGGATACGCCCTTGGTCCTGAGATCAAAACTTTGTGGATTATAATACCTTATAATACTAACGATTTATCGACCTGTATCAATAGGTACTACCTTTCAATTGAAATAGTATACTACTTCATTTTATAAAAACAACTCGTCAGCGAAAACACATCACTCATAATCGTGAGTAAAAAGAAAACAAATATTCAAGAACACCTCTAAACGAAGAAAGTGTTCAGCAATATTCGTTGGTCACGACGTCGAGAAATCCGCGTCGCAAGTTCGAAGGTCAAGGCAAGGAGCTCGCCCATCGCTATCTCGTTGGAAACACAATAGAAATACCGCTGCTGGATCTGATGGTACATGGCCAGCCTTGGAGCCGTGGACATGATCTCCATTTCCTAGTGTGTGTCCCTTCACCGCCCCCTCTACCCTACGAGAACCGGGCGAAACCGAAGTGTCAACGTGCAAGGACGAGATGTCAGATAGAAGGCGGGAACAATTGCTCGTTATTCAAATTTAAAAATGATTCGATTTTTGTTTTTTTGTGTTTCTAGTCTATTATGGTGACGTAACTGATGATATGGGCGGTGGGAAGGAGGCGGTCGTGGGCTATGAATAGGTACCTTCCGATCATTATTTTGGTTTGATCGAAGGAAACCGGAAAAATCCTTAGTCAGTAAGGAAGATCACGGGAATCGAACTTGGGATCTCTGGAGTGGATCATTTTTTTAAAAATATTAGTAACAAAAATAACAAAATTGACGTCATGTTGAATCGCAAAGCGAATCTGCGTTTTATGGTAAAACGCTTTTCTTAGCCAATCAGAAGATCTCGCGTGAGTTTTTCTTTGGGGCGAACCATTGTAAATAATACACGTTTGATTTGTGGGTAAACAACAAGCGTATTTTTAAAAATTCAAAAAGCTATACCTCAGTGAGACGTTCCAATAGGTCAAAGTGGAGTCCCAGGTTCGAGCCTAATCGATGACTATCACGATTATCATAGCGTTTCACCTCGAGTAGACGCTAAAGCCAGAGATTTGTGTATAATTTCAAACTGGCCCCAATAGATGTTGAACTTGATGTAGTAAAATCAAGAGATTGCGTGAAATTCATAATTTCATCCTGATTATATGGTTTCTCGTGATTTCCTCGGCCATTTCGTTCAAGTTTTGTCCATCTTGCAATTAGCTACTCCTCTGTGTGGGTAAACAACTGCACTTGCATTCCCCTTTCACTTGCATCGTCACATCCTAAACATGCTCTTGCTCATAATCATTCCCTGCGACGCTTCAGTGGCGTAGCATATGGGGCGTTTCAATCAGTAGGTACTTTGCCACGAGAGTGAAAAAAGTACCTAGGTGAAAAAAACTGTCGCTTTTTCTTGCCCCTTGAAGTGTACGATAAAAATCTCTGAAGTAAGAACCTCCCTATAAATTGTATTTCTCTTCTCTTTGCACATCGTTATTGGTAAACAAGTGTATTTATTAATGAATATCTAAATTTGATAACAAATGATTTTGATTGACAATGTTTCGTCAATCTGGATCTTGATATTCTGGAGATGACAGAAATGTATACATACATTATATTTCAGTCTGATTAAAAAGATATGACGTACATTTATTTTTATATCAGTTGGGAAATTAGTCACCGTAATTGTATTGTGTGCGAACCAGAATAATTTTAAATATTATTCTTCCAACAAGCCGACTTTCCAACTCTCTCATTGGCTGCACTATTCGATATTCATAGCTTTCCTATATCAGACGCTCGTAAAATCCAGCCATTTCGACATAAAAGTGTGAACAATGAAGTCTAGACTGGAGAGCCGAGTTCGCATCCCGTATTCACGAGAGAGAAAACATTGAGTGTGGGCGGACAGCTAAGATTTGTGTCACGTCTGTAGATATAGTTTAACATGAGTTGGTGTGAGCGAAGAAAGTGCATTATTATTTTATACTTACATTAGGCCGAGTGGGAGGAAGCCAACCTCATTCACCTCTCTTTGCCCTTCGCACGGTAATGAAAATGTTTCACACAGTTTTAGATTATCATTTTCTGTCACGACATTATAATTATTGTTATTATCGGTGTATAGTAATTGTAAGGGGGCAAAATACTCGTATCACCTATCGATATGGTGATATTTAAAAATAGTTATACATTAACAAACAAACAATTAATTATCATTTTAGAGAAAGGCCGGATCGGATTTATCAAAACAATAGAAATTACACAAATTCGAGATTATATTAAACTTATTATAATCGCGAATAAGAGGACGATTTATTTGGATCATTTGGAGATAATTTATCTATCTTTGGAACTCTTCTAAATTTTCTCAGAAATACTATCAATGTACAGTCAGAGGATATCGTTTGAAATATATACAGCAAACCATCGAGCAACTTGATAAATATGAAAAATATAACTCGAAAAAAGCGGAGAGAAGAGAAAGAGTTAAAAAGTACCTTTAGCTGTATATGAAGATGATACTTATAAATTTCAAGTTCATTACTTTATAACCATTTTCTCTAGAATGTACGTATCTGGTTATTTTTGTATGCCAAATTGGAATGTGTAGGACAGGTAATTAGAGACCTATAAGAGATGCTATGCGACAGAGGACAGATATATAAATCAAAATAAAAATCTGACGCAATTGCCAAATATCGAATTGAGACACTTTCGCTCCGCTTAGAGCTTAAAATTTTTAATACTTACTAATAATACAGACACTAAAAGTTGATACAACGCTCGAGTCGGAATTCCCACAATCCGCCCCTTGTCTCACTTCAACTACCACCCTCATTGAGGTAGGACGCGTACCTCATCGGGGGGCGGGGGAGGGGGGCCTTCAATCCCCCACACGCGAGCAATAATACGTACCAAATCCTCGCAACAATCAAAATACCAGTATAAACCAATGTTCGCCTGATTATTATTTGTGCTACTGAAATGAGGGTGGAAAGGGGGTGCCCCCCCCCCCCACTGTGTGGGAAGAGTGTGATTCTGGAAGGGTGAGAGGACCACTTCAACGCGGGCAGATGTACGGAACCAACCGTTTACACCTAATCATTAACAATTGTTCAATATTTAAAGGGTGGATTTTTAATTCGAATCAGTTAAATGTTGTGGTTTGTCTACCTGGCTTTTTGACGCCATGAAATATCTTTTGGACGGTTAATAGTAGCTGCTTTAGACAATGAGCCATTAATTCAGTGTGCAACAACATGGTTCACTTTATGAGTAATTGTATAAATTAATTAGTTTATAAATTATTCAGTGTAACGTCGAATTATTTTCAACGGATGCTTAAGGTCATTTTTGTTAGGTTACAAGGTCACTAAGTTTGGTGGGTAAGGTCGAAAGATATGAGTCGACCGTATTTTTTAATATGAGTTAAAGCTGTTTAAAATTACGACTTTCATGTTGAAACGTACTAAATTGTTCAGAGTCAGTGTCGATGATTTCGCCATAATGTCCACCACACAAAATTGTGATAAGTTGCCCAATTAAAAAGTACAAAAAAATGATAGAAATAGATAAATAATTTTCTATTTAATTTATGTTGATGTTATTTTCATCTTGCTTTCTCGTTTTTATGATGGAGCCCTCTAGTTTCGACATTTACTTAGCTTCCAGCTTCCCAATCTCATAGCTAACTCAACTGGCAAGTCTCGATCATACGATCTTTATTATCTAATCCCATTGCCCAAATAAAAACACGTACACAATACAATAAATAAACTGGCTGCTATGATCATTCCCATAAGCATAATATAAAGATCACAATGAAGTAGTATGTACCTGTCAACTATTGATGAGTGCAATTGAACTAAAATTAGAATAAATATCATACAAAACAACACAATAAGCCCTTTGTGTTCTAGAAATATTCAATGATAAGATAAATACTCTATTCACAATGATTAAAGTATTAGAAGTATCGAGAAGAAATGATAATTCGCACTCGAAGATCTCTTGCAATAATAAAATCGATTGCACATTTTTCTAACCTGTCATGAACAAGTGCATAAGAATGTGTAGACATCAATGTTATCGAATTGCACTGAGCAATGGTCAAGTAAGTGTTCTGATGAGGTGATGGGGCGTGAGCGTATTTAATATACATTTTTTTTTTAAATTTTATGTATTGTTCATGAACACTCAAACTTAGAGTCACAAGTTCATAATATATTTTGGCTGAGAATATTTCGAATCGAAATTGTCTATGATCTTCATCAAGAGCTCGGTCGTTTTAGAAAATTGAGAGAGAAAAATTGTTTCTTAAGTGGATATAACTTTGATAGGATGCCCACACTTGCATTGTTAATTAGGCACCGGCTATTCAACAAAACCGCGCAAAACTATGAAATTTCAGATACCTACGATTGGAGACGAAACCCGTGAACCAATTGATCTTAAAATTTTAATCCTGATTAGATCAAAGACGAACTTCGGGTTATCACTTGGCATATTTTTAAAATTTTATTTTATGCGGCACCCATTGAGACAAGAAAATAGACCAATTTTCACCAAAAATCAACTAATTATTACTAATTAACAAAGCTTTTATCTAATCATGATTAAAATTTCAAATCATTTCGTAAACCCATTTTGTCTCCAATCGCATCCAAAAAAATGCCTGCAACAAGCTGCAAAATCGCTCGTGCTTGCAGCACCAAGTTTGATTTATTTTGAATACATTAAAAAACGAGAGCATTTTTATTCAATGATAATCACTCTTCATAAACCTCCCTCTAATTAAAATAACGAATTAGTTGTTTGAGTTCCCTTCCTTCAGTGATATTGATATCACTCTTATTATGCTCTTATTGATAAGTGAGAAGTTGTTGACCCAAGAAAATAGAAACAAGAACTAGAACTAAAGCAGTACTATCGTGGAACCATTGAATTAATTCAATCATTATTTGTGTACGTCATCCCCATCCTTCATGCTATTGATTATCGGCATTTCTGTAAAAATGGAATATTATTTGAATTCGAAAGTGTAGCAAGTCTCCGCTAGGTGTCTCTAGTATGCGGCATGCGCCTGACGGCCGAGCTGGATAGGCAACACGGCGTACACAATCTCGACGAAATAATTAGATGCATTGTTATCTTGTGCATGTGATACTATCTGTAGTAATGAGTAGGTAATTGCCGAGAAAAGAATAGAGGCAAAGATTTCTGCATTGTGCAAGGCCAGGGTTATTATTGCGTAGAGCGGGAAAATACTAAACAAAAAAGTTATGAAGAAATCGAAATGCTTTTTCTAATGTGATTATAATGAGTTCGAAACTAATTAGAAAAGACAACGTAAGTCATTTTGATTTCGATTTCCAAGTAAAAAAAGAGAAATTTAAATTACATTCAGTTCGCTCATGAATCATGTAGATAATAAAAATCTGCAATCCAATTTCGATTTCTAGCAAATGTTTATTTTGTAGATTCAATTCTGCTTTGAGTTAATTATGAAAAAGAAAAGAGGTGCTCATGTGTAATGTCATGGAAGGACAATCTTGCACCAATCAGAGGTAGAAGGCCCGATGTCCATTTTCTCGATTTTGCGGTAAAGATCGACCTAACTTATCCATTGCAATGTGACTAATGTCAACAAAACAGTTATTATACTTACAGTTACCCAGTTATGTCTGTCTGTCTGTCTGTCTGTCTGTCTGTCTGTCTGTCTCTGTCTGTCTGTCTGTGGGGAACGCCGTCGCGCGCACCCACTTGTGCGCATTGGTCATAGTTTACATGACGGGTCCCTCTGGTATTGAAATATTCCCGAACAAAATTACTTGTGTCACTATGACAAATACGATCGGATAGGTCGATTTACTGGTTTCCTAGCTGATCTCAAGAATCATGTAGTGGACTTCAATCCTTCTACCTCGGAGTACAGAGCGTACTGTATTGTTGCTGCGTATTACCGGGTAGATTACTCTGCATTCGGCAACCACATAAGATCAGTGGCGGACGGAACTACAGGAACTCCTGATAACAGCACAGGAAGCTGCCTTATGCGATTCATTTTAATGGACATCATGTGATATCACATCTGTAAGAGGAAAACGTTGATAATGATATAAGTTAGCCTTGGTGACCAATTAGTTAGGTCTCAATAATATTCAGAATGTCAGGTCGTTGGTTTCAAACCAATTTTGCTAAAAAGTACCTACATACAGTAAAGAGAAAATTAATGAGAAAGTAGTGACAACGATACGCAATCAGAAAGTTATTGTCTACAATCGAGGAGCTAAGGACCAAATGAGATGAAGGTGTCACAAAACACAACTTAATTTCACCGGAGCAAACGGCTTGGTTTTCGCGCTACTCTTGTTCAGCTAATAATGGTCATCGATTTGTGAGAGCTTACACAAAGATTATGAACATTATCATTTGAAGGGTACAGGGGAATAACGCTATGAGTCACATTCGGATTAAACTGAGATAAACGAAGTTTTATTTTGCAACTTGTATCTATCTTTCATACAAATCGATATTTCAATTGCGTTTTTCAAGACTTTGTGGCAATATTTTCTTTAAACTATTTTTTTCAAAAAATTTACTCATAGCGTTCTTTCCCTGTAAAAGACCCATTTGTAAAAATGGGTCCGATTTGTTTCATTGCTCATTTTGCACTTGCTCTCTTTTTTTTACTTCAATGTAAAAAATAATCAAATTTTCTAAAAACATATAACATTTCTTTCCACTACTTCGGATCAAACCACATTCATATTCCAACTTTTTTGATATAGGGATAATATTTTTTAGCAAATCATATAATTTGTAATAAGTACCTACTGAGACTCAGAACCGGTTTTTCGCTATTATTTCCAAATTTACAAAAGTGCAATAGTTGCGTTTTTATCCGAAACTACTAATTTATTATATTTTGAAACTGTCATGAAAATGACGTGTGTCTAAGATGAAAGGATTATGATGATTAAAATGTGAGAAATTGAAATACAATCTGGTTTTTTGTTAAGTCTTTAACAACTATTATTTACATTGATAACGTATCAAAAAACACATTTTAACTGTGTCAATCAACAAAGCAATTAAGGTTCTGAGTACATACTTAAGAAGAATAAAGAGATGATGAAATATCCCAGGACACAATGACTGATAACGAGACAATTTATTGGCGTAGGTAATGATAAAACAGACGCGAGTAATCTATGTGGACTGGGTTCGGTTCTCTGCTTGACGTCATCATATGCTAGGGATCGAAGAAATGTTATTTCCTACGTTTTTAATAAATTAAAATAAAAAAATAACCTTTATTCATCATGAAGCCTGAATACACGTGCCAATATTATGAATCAAAGCTCAGGATGCCGTGTTGAGCTAATTGAAATTATGGAATTATCTTCATTATTAACGATATTCAACGATTGATTTCATTTAGTTTTCCTGTACTGTTTTTCAAAGCTCTGCTAAATTTAAACAGTTGATTTTGGATTCGATTACCATGGCAAAAATCAATAACATTCCTATAATGAGCAGTATAATTAACTAACTGATTTAGCAGATGAAAAACTGAGCAATAAAAATGCGAATTATTATGTAGGTAGGTACAAAAAAATATGTATGCTGAAAATGGAGGAACCGTTTAGATAGACTTCCCCCTGACCTCGTGTCGCAGGATCTAGAGATCCCCTGTGTACTGAATGCTGCGTACATGTGACGTAGTGGGTACACACACACTTGCAATTAGCACTTCAGTCGCCTTCATCTCAGCATGAAGGAGGGACGTGACCGCCCTGACAACCACAAGGAGCTCGCACGTCGTCGCAGGATCTAGAGATCCCCTGTGTACTGAATGCTGCGTACATGTGACGTAGTGGGTACATACACACTTGCAATTAGCACTTCAGTCGCCTTCAGCTCAGCATGAAGGAGGGACTTGACCGCCCTGACAACCACAAGGAGCTCGCACGTCGTCGCAGGATCTAGAGATCCCCTGTGTACTGAATGCTGCGTACATGTGACGTAGTGGGTACATACACACTTGCAATTAGCACTTCAGTCGCCTTCAGCTCAGCATGAAGGAGGGACTTGACCGCCCTGACAACCACAAGGAGCTCGCACGTCGTCGCAGGATCTAGAGATCCCCTGTGTACTGAATGCTGCGTACATGTGACGTAGTGAGTATACACACTTGCAATTAGCACTTCAGTCGCCTTCAGCTCAGCATGAAGGAGGGACTTGACCGCCCTGACAACCACAAGGAGCTCGCACGTCGTCGCAGGATCTAGAGATCCCCTGTGTACTGAATGCTGCGTACATGTGACGTAGTGAGTATACACACTTGCAATTAGCACTTCAGTCGCCTTCAGCTCAGCATGAAGGAGGGACTTGACCGCCCTGACAACCACAAGGAGCTCGCACGTCGTCGCAGGATCTAGAGATCCCCTGTGTACTGAATGCTGCGTACATGTGACGTAGTGAGTACATACACACTTGCAATTAGCACTTCAGTCGCCTTCAGCTCAGCATGAAGGAGGGACTTGACCGCCCTGACAACCACAAGGAGCTCGCACGTCGTCGCAGGATCTAGAGATCCCCTGTGTACTGAATGCTGCGTACATGTGACGTAGTGAGTATACACACTTGCAATTAGCACTTCAGTCGCCTTCAGCTCAGCATGAAGGAGGGACTTGACCGCCCTTACAACCACAAGGAGCTCGCACGTCGTCGCAGGATCTAGAGATCCCCTGTGTACTGAATGCTGCGTACATGTGACGTAGTGAGTACATACACACTTGCAATTAGCACTTCAGTCGCCTTCAGCTCAGCATGAAGGAGGGACGTGACCGCCCTGACAACCACAAGGAGCTCGCACGTCGTCGCAGGATCTAGAGATCCCCTGTGTACTGAATGCTGCGTACATGTGACGTAGTGAGTACATACACACTTGCAATTAGCACTTCAGTCGCCTTCAGCTCAGCATGAAGGAGGGACTTGACCGCCCTGACAACCACAAGGAGCTCGCACGTCGTCGAATTCAAGTGTGGAATCCACGAGGATACACATTCTGACGCACAATATTTTGTTCTTTCTTCCTTTGTAATGCTGATGATTCGAGTTTTGCGGAAGGCTGAGTTCGATTTGATTCGGTGAAAAACGGTTTTCCACAAAACGCGAATTTCACGAAATTTTGTTTAATTGTTTTTTATGCAATAAGAATATTATTAGTGTGTGGATATTTTATTATTATTTTATTATTAGGTGGATATAAAAAAAAACTAACCCCAGACTGATATTGGCCTGGGTTCTATGAAAATTTCTAGTGGAGTCAGGATGGAATAAAGGGAGTCCGAGTATACCACGACAGGGGCAAATATATTGAATACTGAGTATGACTTTTCAATTTCATAATAAATATCTTTGACATGGTAATAAAATCTACATGAATGGAGTTCATTTCTTGAGGTGCGAGCTTTAATTTGAAAGCTAATTGAAATATAAATACCCCAAGTCCTCCTCTTTTGCCACAGATTCTTATATATGAGGGTTTAGAGTTCGAGTCCAGAACGAGTCTGTTATATTCCTTCTCTTTCCTCATTCCAGGAATTATTGTCAAATACAAAATTGACTGGATTACTTTTATATCCATTTCAGGAGATATATTCTGCCAGGATTCTATTTTTATCGCATTTAATCAACACAATGCAATGTTATGCAATATATTATAGCGTGAGATGATATCACAGGAAACGACAATAATAGTCACAGATAAGGATCAAGAACATGCTATTTTTGATATGTAAAATAATAAGATATGGTTTAACAAAATAATGATCTGCAAAGTAATACAAAATAATAAAATACTAGATAATATATTTCCAAGATTCGATAATGTCATAATTATGTTCAGGAATTTTGCAATTATCATAATTATTCTAAGTATGTCATAGTATTTCGTGTCATTCATAGTTTTGTATTTCAAAAATCACGAGACGTGATTACAGATGGTTTTCCTAGTAGATCATAAAAGATAATGGAGGTTACGCGGAAGGAAATGCCTCGAAGACAGCACGGCTAATCTTGCGGTCTCGGGTCTGTTGATGACGTCACAACACGTGAGTATGACAGCGAGAAATCGATATAGAATACCATGGTGACCACTTACAACACACGTCACAGAATGCTAAATTAAGGTTTGTCAACGTCATATCACTGACGGTATACGGAAGAATGAAGATCTTCTTATTCCGCATACGCCATGACAGTTATTTTTACTATTTCCTCTTACAGTGACGTAATTATTGCCTCTTGTAGGTACGTGGGTTCATAGATAAGTACGTCTTTGGTTAGAGAACCCTCAACCCTGAGATCCCAAACACTAAATCATTGCCTCCTTATAAAAATATCCTCATATTCTGAAGGTATACATAATATTGAAAGCTCAATATATCGAGAGCTGCAATTGTAACAGGACATTTATGAACCTTTCATATTTAAATATAGTGGCAATGATGGATTAATTAATACTTATTGATCATTTCAATGAAAAAAAAATCGGGGTGAAGCTTTCGATCTTCCTATACTTGAAGGTATTTAGAAAATCAGCCGTTTTAGAAAATTGAAAGAGAAGAATTGTTTCATAAGTGGGTGTAACTTTGATGTTCACATGATCAGTCTGATTGTATATTAGTAGCAATTATTAATTTTTACTTGGTGCCTTGCTTGTAAATTTGGCGTCGGCTATTCAACAAAACCGCTCAAAACGATGAAATTTCCGATACGATTGGAGACCAAACCTATTAACCAAATGATTAGATGAAAGACAAACTTAGGGTTATCACTTGGCACATTTTTGAAATTTAATTTTATACCGCACCCAGCGAGACAAGAACATAGCTAATTTTTCACCAAAAATCCACTAATTATTACAAATAACCAAACAAAAATGTAAATTGTAGGTATACCAAGGGAACCATAAGTTTGTCTTTTATCTAATCACGATTAAAATTTACAATCATTTTGTCATCCCATTTTGTCTCCAATCGTATCCAAAAAAAGTGTCTACAAAATGCAGCAAAATCGCTCGCGCTTGCAGCACCTCCGTTTTTATGTAAAAAGTCCAAGCAGCATATTTCATACACAAGATTGGAACGTTTCTAAATTCAAATGTCTTACGTCGATTTCGAATGCTATTGTTGGAACGTTTTGCTGAAGATAATTTAAAAAATAAGGTGAGGCAAGCAATCAGTAAACACATTAATTACCATTAGCCACAGACATTTTTAACGGATGTTTTTGTTTTCAATTTCATACTATTACGACAGCGCGCGCTAATCTACAAATCCAGTTTATATAATAATCTGATCACATGAAACTGGATTTTTTTAGATTCCTCTTTCGATTACGTCTGCATTGCAGCAACAAAACTAGTCAGTCACATAGCAACAAATACCCATCCATCCATCAATACATACCCGCTTTAGTTTTAATAGCGATAATTAAACTTTCTATTTACGTTGGGAAAATTGTCAACATTAATAACTATTTAGCATGACAATTGTAATATTCCTGACCTAGCTAAAGTTTCCCACGTAAAAAACTCATATAAATAAATAACAATAACCCTCATCGAAAATATGCGGCTGTTACCTAGGGTTACAAAGCACAGGAGGGTGTGTAATAATATCTTCTTCGCCCCTCAGGCATGTGTGTGAGTGCGGGTAGCATAGGGGTTGAACGAGCACCCCAATAATGCGGGTCACACGTCACTAGGGGATGAATTATGACAATGGTTAATTGTTGCTCACTTATCGGTATAAAGGAGATAGGCACACGCCGCTAACATAAGTTGGCAGGCCTGATAATGTGGGTATTACAACAGTTGACGGAAGGTTTTTTTATTGTGATGGTTTACCCTCATGAATGATGAAGTTAGGAAATAACGTACTCACTCGGTCAATAGTAAGGTAATAAGGGTAGTTTGAGAATATTCCATTTTGTATCTATAGGGAAATATGGAAGTTTTATAAAACTGTATTCCAGTAAATTTGTAAATATCAATATTATTGACAAAGTCACAGTTTTCGCAAGAAAAAAATGTTAAATTTCCATTCAGTAATTCAATTGGTTTAAATAAATCAATTTGAAATGTTATGGGAAATTTTGGCGGGAAAAACGTCAGAACTATGACGTCATTCCAATGTACCCAACGATATGTGCAATGATTATGACGTCAATGTCAATTTTCGTGTTTTAATTTATGAGAATAATAATCAATTTGCTAAGCAATTCCCTGAAAACCATTCATCGCCCTACAAAATTATGCCATCTCAACTCAATTGTCATTATTCTGAAATCTAATTTACCTAAATTGATTATCCAAGTAGAAGTAAAATGCTTATACCAGACATTGCATCCGCTTTTGCTTTGGCCAAGTGTAGATTCATTATGCAGATTCTATTCCCCTTCTCTTATGGTTTAAGTTTGACCTTGAAGACTCTGTTCCTAAAGTGACAATTTGTATAATGCAAATTGGATGTAAATTATGTTGTACAACTTATGTTTCACTTTCAAATAGGAAAGTAAAAGTGACTGGCTGCAACATTCTGTCTGTACCAGTAAGAAAGGGTTCAATTACTTGGGGTATAAATGCGGTTAAACAGCATTTCATTGTCAACAGTTCATAAGCCTTTCGGTAAAATTTCATATACAATCTTTTATAAAATCTTTCAGAGAAATAGAACGTGCTTTATATGATAAAATATTTTACACAACCCTTTTACAATACTTTTTACCATCAAATTGTCTTGTTTACACGGAAATATTTCTTTGAGAAAGATTTTATAAAAGGAAATTTTACCTTGTAAATAGGGCTTTAGTCGTTGAGCTATTTTCCTTGTAAGCGGACTTTTGATATGGTATCACACCAATAAATGGAGCCTCTTATGTAGATTTTATTTTACTCCCTTTCTCTCGGCATGTAATATACTAACCACTCAACTTACATACATTTTATTCGAAAAAAAAATCGAAAATTCGAATATTTCGAAAATTAATATTGCAAGGAAACCTGACACATACAACAATATGCTTATTGCCTATGTGGTAGTTTAAAAAAAAAATATTGTGACAGGATCTGATCGGAAAGAGAATGAAATCCAGAATGGTATAAAAGTACGGCCTTCAACATCAACAAAAGAGTTCAGTGTTGCTAGCACAATTCAACATATTATAGCGAATGTCAAAGGTTCTATTAAAATGACTTCCAACAAAAAATGAAACGTAGTAACATACTATTATTATCCAAGATTTTCTTTGAACTCACGTTTCATTTATTGCGGTAGATTACTATGTAAAGCTCCTTAGCCACTTTTCTCTGAGCTTCATGCTTTATGCTCCAAGTTAAAACATTGTAAAACCCAGTGTACAAATGAGCCTACTCTTTCTACTAAGTTGATTTCAATGCATGGCACTTCATTCATTGTCGTCTGCTTGGACATAAAACGTTTCCAAGATCTCGTTAGAAGCAACGAACACGATAATGTTACAGTATTCTCGGAGGCTTGGTGAATTATTACTCGAGTGAGAGCCTTGCCGTTCGGTACTCCCCGTTTTACAAAAAGGTGTAGCATCTTTGGATCAATCTAGTTTTCTCAAGGTTCAGAGAAGCAATAATAACCCATTTTAAAAGGCATTTCATGTTTATTTTTTTACGGAACAAAACGTTTTTCTGAAGGAAAACCAAATTTGTATGTTCCTCTTTACAAAACACACTTCTTAGGGATAACGAAACTTAAAATTCAATTCATTTTTTAATCAACGACAAATCCACAATGGTTTGACAAAATTTTACAATTTCTCTGAATATTCTGATCTATAAGTCTCTAGGGATGAAACTGACAGGCACTACTGTTGAGTGAGGTAAAAATTAACTTTCCAACTCAGACATAAAATTTTTCAAGTTATTATAATTCTTGACTTCAAGCACTTTGAGAAAATACATCTTTGGCCCACTGACAGACAAATTCAGCTGTAAGTGCCTGGGTAATTTCATGGCATATTTATTTTGCACCACCTATTGATTCCTCCCAGGACTTTGAATTTTTTTCTCATGATCATCTGCAAGCAATGCGTATTTGGATGATTTGATTGTCGTCAGAGACACTGGTGACTAATTGTCCATCACAATGATGAGCAAGAGCGAATATGATGACTGGGTACTCATCGACTAAGATGAGGCAGTGTAGAAGTGGAGGGGAGAGGGCGTCAATCAAGCAGAAGTTGAATTTTACACACTTAAAACACGAAAGACTTTCCTTCCACACGCAAGTCACGTCATTGGCTCCACATCCTGCGGCAAACTTGACAACAAGTCATCGACCATTGACGTTTCCAACGTAGAAGCTCTAGGAGCTGTAGAGGTTGACGATTGATGCCAATTACCTCCCCTCCTCCCTCTCCCACCCCCTCGTCCACCCCGACCGAAACTAAATGGTTTAAAAGATTTGCTTGGAAATGTAACATTTCCTCTCCCCGTACCCAACTCATTGTCTATCACCATATCCGATTCATTCCCTGGTTTCTGTTCTGAAGACTTCTTCTTGGATTTCTTGATTTTAGTAGGTAAAGGTTGGTCACTTGAGGCTGTGTCCATAGCATTTTCTTTTACGAAAACATTCTTCTTGGCAGGATGGGACTTTTGTTTCCGAGCGTCGTCGAAGCGGAAATCGTGAGGGAATTTGTGTGAAGATATGCAGTGATCTCGACGTTCTTGGGGATTGGCGAATTTGATATCACAAACTTCTACATAGCAGCAGTACTGGAAAAGAGAAAATATAGGTAATGTCTTGGAGTTGCATTAATTGTCTTGAAAACAATGGGTGGCTACAGCACTTTACACAGTTGAATAAATTATACAAATGTAAGTTAAATATAGATTGGTTCTTATTACATGTTTTAGGTAAAACTGTCAACATTTTGAAAATACCTACAGGATTGATTTTTGCAGTAAATTGAATGCATGCAACGAATATGTAGCAACGATTTATATTCAATAAAATGTCTAAAAATTAGATATGAATGACTGAATTACCTACTTAAACATAGCTTATATTCCTCTATGAATAGTTTGGGTAGATATAAATCAAGAGATTGCAAATGATATCAATTATGATTATGAATGAGTAATGTCGTTTTCGGCTGGCCGCACTGGGGTTGCACTGAGCTGCACTGAGTGCAAGTGGCATGTTCGACTGGCAGTGCGAGTTGCTCTGGGGCAATGTTTTCTTATTCGACTGGGAAGTGGTGCACACTGGGTGCGCACTCAGTGCACTATTTCTTGCTCGGAAATATTAGGTAGAGTTGCCCCCTCCACTCCGCCGCACTCGGGCAAAATGGCGGCGCGAAAAACAAAATTGATGTTGTTACTGGAGGTTTTCCTTCAAAACACTCAGGAGCTCAATTTCTTCGGTTGCCATTTGAAAATAGCTGTCAGTGTCAAAACACAAAATCAAAACATATCATTCGTATTCGGCTGAGACCGCACTGGGGGCAGCACTAGGCAGCACTAGGGCAAAACCAGGTTACGACATGACGTCACGATCAAGAACTCAGTGCAACCCCAGTGCGGCCAGCCGAAAACGACATAAGATGAATTTATTCTGATTATGACAGAAATCAGACCCCCATAGCAGTGGTCTCAAGGCTTTCTCTTCATGAGTAACAACAGCAGTGGCGGCTCGTGACCTTAAATTGTGGGGGGCACAACTAACAATCAATAGGTAATATACAGTAGCTTACATGACACTCTTACCTTAAATTATTTGTACATGAAATCCATTCGTTGCTCTTTCAATTTTTAAAATCAACACAAACTTTACTTCACAATAAAACAAAAAAGAATGTAGCAAACACAAACGAACTTCATCACAGGTTCTGGCCAACTCTCTGTTTTGATTTCTGCTTTTCGCTCTAGTGTAGGTGATACCTATATTGTCTGGAACGTGTCATTGCATGCAAAAGCTGTTTAGTTCAAGTGATGAATAAGCATCGGCCAGACGCTACTACTCAAGCCAAAATTGGTCGGCCGACCGGGCGCTGATTTACGACCTTGGGGGCAGTGCCCGAGAGTTTTAGTCCGAGACACATGGAAAAGACTATATAATTGCGGTATCTACAGCAACTAGTATGCTAGCTTTTCGCAAGCAGCCATTAGTGCTGCCCTCGAAGCAAGTATAGGGCCGTCAGAAATTTACTCGTATAAGAAAATAGGTGGCATTTTTTTAAATAGGTAGGTACTTCAAATTTTATTTTTTGAGGATGAAAGTCTTGGAGCCCCTATTGACCGGCTGCCACTGAACAACAGTTACCATTGGTTTCCTCTCCGCTTGCGCAAGGAAGAACGAGTCGTGGGTCTCGGACAAATGAAGATCCAACAGATGCGGAGACGGCAGCTGCTTCTTGCACTCGGAGCATTTGTAGCGATGCACGGAGTTGTAGTGAAGGTCAAACTCGAACACCGAATCAAAGATCAATATGCACCCAGGTATATTGCAAGGGAAACTTGGCAAACTGGAACAACAATTTGAATATAAAAATATATTGAATATAAATTTTAATTTTCTTAAATAAGTAGGTTAAAATACCCTTAAGATCAGAAAGGATATCCCAAAGATATTCGGTATTACTGAAAAAGATTTTTTTGAATGACGAATAAGATCACTGAAAAGAGTTTTAACTGGCCTTTATATAATTTACCTAGGTATAATATAATAATAAACATTAAACACATCAGTCACCGAACATTATTAGATAATATACTAACTGCTAGTAGAAGAACTTACAACATCCAATTACAAATGCAGATAAAATTGGTATGATGTACCTAGAGTGATTGTAGTTTAAATATTGTCATTGATCTCCGTTTTAGTATCTTTTAGTGAAACTAGAGATCTAGTAACACTTTAACTCGGTTCAGGTCCTGGTATAGACATACATTTCGTGACACAGTTTCTCATCATCTATGTCGAATACACCAAGCCTCCGCAGAGCCTGGCAAGCGATGTCGCCCTCCGTAAAGAATGGATCGTCTGCAGATCTTCGACCGATTCCAAATGATAAGAGAATCTCATCAAAATTCATCCCCTTCGGTTCTGCCATACTTTTAACGCAGAATACTACAATCTGTAAATTAAAGTCAAAATATAGAAGTAGGTTATAATAAACATTGAGTTTATGTCACTCTATAATTAATTATCTCCAAATAACAAAAGTAAAAGATATGGAAGTGGCTACAGTCACGGTACCCCGTGACAGCAGTGAAATGCAAAATGGCCGGCACGCTACCATGACTGTAGTGTATCGCTCGACCTAAACACTGCTGCCACGGGGGGGCGTGTTTAGTTCACGCTACCGTGACAGCAGTGAAAAATGATACCTAAACACTGCTGTCACGGGGGGCGTGCACACGCGCTGGCGTGAAAGCAGTGTTTAGCTCAAGAGGCTGTTTATTTCTTGTTTATTAATGAAAATTACATTTACGGCTGTATCTACACTATTTTTTACAAAAATTATAATAATGTATCTGAAGTGACAGAGGGGCGTGTTCGCGCTACGAGAATGCACATTAATGTCACTTGACCCCAAAAATGACCCCAAAATATGCACAATATTGTAAATTTGTTGTTTTGTCTTAACAAACGACACTATTTCCGAAAAATGAAGTAATGTACTATCTACATTTCAAAAATAACACGAGGACATGAACACCTTGTGCTAGGTGCGTACGCCCCCCCCTCCCCCCGTGGAAGCAGTCCACAGACTGCTTCCACGCCAGCGTGTGCACGCCCCCCGTGACAGCAGTGTTTAGGTGTCATTTTTCACTGCTGTCACGGTAGCGTGAACTGCACACGCCCCCCGTGGCAGCAGTGTTTAGGTCGAGCGATACACTACAGTCACGCTACCGTGAACCCAGTTCATCAGCTGCTGTCACGGGGGGCCCCCCGTGGCAGCAGTGTTTAGGTCGAGCGATACACTACAGTCACGCTACCGTGAACCCAGTGCATCAGCTGCTGTCACGGGACCCCGTGGCAGCAGAGGTGGCCAAAAGATATGGCTCATACTCAAAAGTAAGGTTAAGTGTGTCCAGAAAATATGCTCCCAAACTCGATGTACGTAACTGAGAAATTAATTCGGTAATAAAAACCAAGGTATGCAGCTATGAAACAAATTAGGATAAAAAATAGAGCATGTGTGTACAAAATTATTCAGAAACTCACCTCCTGTCAAGCTAGTGTCAAGTCTCTCTACAAAAAAAAAAAATAGTGTCAAGACTCCAATAATTTTGCGGGAAATATTTGAAGCTCTCAACAAATCAGTAGTGCCAACATTTGAAGAAGGGTATTTAAAAACGAGCGGGAAGCCAAAGATCAGTGGTCACAATCCGTTTATCGTGAGTTTACTGCAAAGATACTTTACTGCAGAAAGTCACCAACTAACATTTGTGAAAATTAAAATAGCAACGGTATTAAATCCGAAATAGTCGATTTTACACTGTCTGGCAAAAGCGAAAAAAGCAAAATCTCATAACAATTAAAAAAAGGTTTTCACCAAAAATGATTTAATTGTGATTTTCTATCATTTTGCAATTATAGTATACTACAACATACATTGGGACTTGATTCAGAGCTAACTAGTTATGTTGTATTTCAATTATCCCAGAAAATAAAAATAACCCAGAATTCAGAAAATAAAAATGAACCAGAATTCAGAAAAGACCAACACTTTATTTACAGTTATTCGACATATGATTTATACACTTAGCATCAGTATTAAATTATACACTTGTAAGAAAATATACCATGTCTAAAATCTAGACCTGAGATTCAAGAATTGGCACAGGAGTTCAGTTCAGTCCTCTTGAAAAGAAAATGTATCACTTTGAGAACATAAAGAAAGAAAAATTACACTTCAATTGCTATACAACATACACCTCAACTTGGCAGTCTCATTCCGCAATGCCGCAAGCTCGTATTTCAACTTCATGTTCTCTTGTTCGAGGAAAGCCGCACGGATTGCAATCTCGTCTTCTTTGTGTCTGCGAGCGTCCCTCGATCGTTTCGCAGCCTCGTTGTTCTTCCGTCTGCGTTCCCAGTAGGCCGCGTCCTTGCCCTCTTCTCCCGGCAGTGGAGAGGTGGGGTCGCCGATCTGATGGAAGGCGTCGGACGATGTCGGAGGCTCGGGGCTCACAGGTCGCTTCATGTTCGAGCGGCTCTTGTTGCTGTTCGTCGTTCCGTGCGAAGAGGCTTGGACCTGAGAAAATATACATTCATATTAGAGTCATCATAACAATCAATTAAACAATTTTACCTATCAAAGATTTAAAAATGATAAAAGAAGATTTTGATACTATCAGCGACAGCATAATGTGGAGAACTCACACAAAATGGTCTAGGAAAATGTTGTTTCAAAGATTTTAAAATGTACCTAGGTAGGTACCACCATAGACACTAATAAAAATAAAAAAAAAATTAAAACTCTAAATGTTGTGTTTTTTATTTTATTTTAAAGTAGACTTTTGACAATATAAGTTGTACAAAGCTTACTTTTCCCAAAATGATAGCACCTTTTGTGCAGATACCTTCTCTTATGATTGTTAGGTGCAGATAAAGATTTTCCTGAATTTATTATAATTTTTAAAATAACAATTTAAATTACTAAGGCCAAAGATTGCAGCAAATCCAACAATATTTGTCTTTATGAAAAGAACAACATTTTTCAACTGTCTTCAAATAATGGGAATGGTTGGAAATAATCACCTGTTCAAGCATTCTGCGTCTAAACTCCGTATAAGCCTCATTGGAACCGTGGCCGAGAAACGAGTCAGAAGAAACTCCAACGGAGAGCGTCAACGGATCTTTGGGGTAAGCTTTGAACGGCCGCGTTGGTTTGCTTCGAGCATTGCCGGTGATCATCTGTGGTAGCGATGGCAAGATCGGGTACTGCTGCATTCCGTTGACTAGGAAACTCATGTTCGGTGGCGATCCTCTCGGAATGCTGGACTCGGAACTCGTGGAACAGTAATCCGGAGAACTCGCAGAGTTCTTGAGAGGTTCGGTCGACGGAATCAGAGGTGAAGACTGCATCAAATGTTGTTGGAGAACCGTGATCGGGACGAAGGACGAACGAGGTGTTTCCATCTTGACGATCACGGACGGCTTGGGCTCGAGCCGCATGGAGAGGTCGAGTATTTCTTGTGGTTGCGGTTGCGGCACTGCGGCGGGCGGAGGTGTAGAGAAGTCGAGAGGGTGAGGCATATTGTTGCGCGACGCGTACTGGACGCTCGACAGAGAGTGGTTCATTTCTCTCGGCTTGCTAGTCAAGTTACTGAAAAAAAAGAAACAAAATTGTAGTTACAGAAAAATAAAGGTGTACCTAAATTTTTTACAACAATAATATATTTCAATGCGGAAAAAAATGTATCTACAATATTTTCTTCTACATTTAATTGCCTTCCCCTGCGCACTTTCTCTATTCATTCCACTTTTTGCCCCAACTCAAAATGCACTTTGTTTGTTTTGTTTTGAGCTTCTTTCATTGATCTTTGACAATGTGGTGAAAGTGAAGGACACACCAACAAGAGCCCTCATCCCCTAAACATGCCCTATTGTTTACATACATCAACTTTCACATATCTTGTCCACGAAAGATAATTTAACTGCATTTCGGTTCAAAGGGTGGGTTCTAGTCATAAATCTAAAATCTCATGGATTTCTGATGCCTAGGTCAAGAAGTTCAAGAACTACGCAAGACGAAAGGAAAGACGATTCGAGAAGGCTTTGAAACACAAAGTTAATTAATGTACTCTCCAAGAAAAATGTACATTTTGTAGAGAATCTATTTAGTCTGTTTGTACATTCGGGATTGTGTAATTTCCATTTTAGATAAAAACCTATAGGTACATATTTCGCTTCTAGAATAATGGCGCTATAAATATGTAGGAGTTCTAGAATTGTTCTAGAGCGAAATATTTATAGGTTTGTATCTAAAATGGAAATTAATGAAATATACACAATTGTGCCATAGATCAAAAAAAAATTACAAAAGTAAACATTCTCACAATAAAACACGTGAAAGTTGAGAATCCCCAAAACCAAAACGCAACTATAAAAAGTTAGAATTTACAATTCATGTGCCCAGCACAATAAAGAACAATACACTATTTATTCCAGTAATAAAGAGAATGTGTCTCTTCATCCCAGGTAGCGTTATTTAAAGATAGGGTCTAGAATGACAAAATTAAATTTTTTTCAAAAAAGTCATATCCATATGGAAACGACATTATCTCTTTATTACTTTTCTAATTATGCAATTGGGTACGTTATTTAACTAAATGATTAAATACGAAACACTATCTTACCAGTGCTCTAGAATCCACTTGCCGGCCACTTGCAGTGTGCCTATCTTCAGCTCCTTGTTATTATATAACGTCAACCGGACAACAGTGTATGCTCTTGCGAAGAAGTTTCGACAACTAATAACACGATTCTTTCCACCAAGCTGTCATTACTTCCCTGCCGAAGACCCCCCTCTCTCTACCGTCCAGCCGAACCTACCCCTTCTTAGCCAATCAGAGGATACACCAGTCGAGGAAGGGGTTTATTTTTGGAAATATTTAAGCGTGCCACTTTTGCAGATAAATACTAACCGTTTACAAATATAAATCTTTTGATATTATCTCCCGGATATTGATGTCGCTTGTTAAATGTTGTCAATTCCAAGAATATGAAGAAGATGGAAATACTGAACGCATAATATAATGTGAAATGACTAATATTCGGTTAGTGACACAACGAGTTTGGTCAGATTGTCAATGTGATTACACTGGCAATGACGTTAATGATCAGATCTGCGATGATGATAGACGAGGTAATATTTAATGAGGGTCAAGAACTTTGAGCTACCTTTGAAAGTGATTAAATTCTAAATCAAAACTCAGGAGCGATCCGTCTACTGCGAAGATCTTTACTGAACTAACCATCCAAGTAAGGGACAAGTCAATGGAATATTGCGCCGAAAAAGAGACACAAAAACTGGAGGAGTGTCCCACATATGTCTTTGGTGACTTAATAACAAAGTGCTAGTTAGGTAAAATGTGTCAGAAAAAGAAAGCCTCCGTGGGGTCGTGACTACCTACCCTTGGTCATTCATTAGGTTAGGTTTATTGGCCCTGAAATTAGAACGACGTAACAGACAATGGATGCCGACTTTCTTTAAAATAAGTACCAAAAAAACGATGGAAGAGAAACTTATTTTTGGGGCAGCTGCCCCTCTGGCTTGTGAATTCCGCGAATGTAGCTAATTGAATGAGCGGTGTCATTAGACCCTTGTCAGTGCGTCATCATTGCATCGACGCGTTTCCGCTATTTGAGTTGTTTTGTGATTACTTTTGACCGGATGAAGTTGAGGGAGTCAAACTGTAGGTAACTGAACATACATTTCAAAATCAAATTGAGATAGGTATTTTTTTACATTATGTCAAATCGGTTTTCCTAAACAAAACGGAACAAGTTGGCTGTGGGGAAACGCTCTTGAACTTGCACGCCGGAGATTCGTGATTCCCTCGGTCGACAGCAGTTTTCTTCAGTCGAAAGGCAAATGCTGGGATGGTTTCCTCAACCTTCCCATACCGCCTCGTTCCCACCTTCAATCCTTCCTCTTTCTTCACCATCATCTCCCAATCATCTTCATGGTCATTTATCAACTGTCAATATAGGTTTATAAACATTTGCTATCTCCAGCCATCCATTCCCCTCAATTACTTCCCACTAATTTCAACTGTTCCCCCATTAGAGAAATGTATGTTCTAATTTCCATTCATCCTCATTTTCTCCTGTAAAATACCATACAATTTGCGGGGCGAATGTTTTCAGCATGAGTGTACACCATGACAATACCAGGAAGCTTTCAGTGAAAATTGCGGTTGGTCAAGTTTGGCACGGTGTGACTTGGGTCCAGGGGCGAGAGGGGTGAGAGGGGGTTGTGTTTGGGTTAAAGGGTTACATGTGTGCCGTGAGGGTGCGCTTTTGGGGCCCGCTTTCACCGCCACTGTGCAACCCTCGACTAACCCAATCACGCGGATGACTAATGGTGGACTGGACTTAGAGGGTGGTCACTGAGAAAACCACGCAAGAAAATTTAATTGAAATGGAGGAGATTGCAGCCTCCAGTTGGTGAAACTTGTCAGTCTTAATTCAAAAGAAGACCTAATAATTTCAAAAGATAATCGTTGCGGTCGGCTAAACTTTTTGAAGGATAGCTTGGTCATCGATAAATTTTCGTGACTTGATTGACTTTAGTTCTGTGCCCGATGTAATCAGTAATCCCCATAAAAAACACTCCGTGTAAAAATACCAGCAAGTCTCTTTAACTATAAAAAAAAAATAGAAGAATTCTAAAAATTCAGCACTGAAAAGTAGTGATATCAAAAAATTGGCCAAGTCAAACTTAATTTGAAAAACCAAAATATACTTGGCGCATCGGGTATTAATCTAGTATAGAAGTATATGCCAAAAATCATATGTACCTAAATATATAAAATATACCTATAATGCCCTTAAAAACGATGCGCCAAGTATATTTTGGTTTGGCCAATTTTTTGATATCACTACTTTTCAGTGCTGAATTTTTAGATTTCTTCTATTTTTTTTTATAGTTAAAGAGACTTGGCTGGTATTTTTACACGGAGTGTTTTTTATGGGGATATCACAATTTTTTTTTAGTTTATTTAAACAATTTGTAACACATATCGAAACAACAATGACTAATTCCTTTAAAAAAATAAGCCAGTTCCAATTTGGTTACTAAGAAAAGTTGCGTTTGGTACCAAAATATGCTTAAAGTGATATTCCATGAAGAAAAGCGAAAGATTTGTTCCAATCGGTCCAGCCGTTTTCGAGATATGGCATCACTTCCGGTTATCAAAATGGCGGCTGAAAACACTCCACGTAGAATTTGTTTATATAAATGTTTTGTATCATTATAAACCTTGTGAATAAGTAGTTATTGTAGTAAGAGGTGATTAAAGTCTGATTTTTCATTTTTATGACGTCATTTCCGGTTTCAGTAATAGTACATTTCTGTTTAGACTATTGTATTTTCATATATATGACCGTCCGAATAGTTTGACGCTAGTTTCGTTCCGATCGGTTCAGCCGGTTTCGAGATATGACGTCATTTCCGGTTTCAAAATGGCGACTTCCGGTTGGTTTTATAAAAAGGCACCTCAGACGCCAAACGTGCACATGTGGTAAAAATTTCAGATCGATCGGTTCAGCCGCTTAGGCTGTGGCGGTGATAGCGGTGTTTCCTGATATCTGAATCATCATCATCTAAAGAAGAAGAAGAAGAAGAAGAAGAAGATGAAAGTGATGTAATTTCACTGTTTTCACGGCCCTCTAGCTCGCAAATGGCATAACCTATTGTTCCCAAATTTGGTATATGTGGTGGGGTGGGCCATAGCTCGAAATTAAGATATTTCACAACAATGTGAGATTTTCCAATTTTATGATCCAGTAGGCCGAAAATGCCATGTTGTTTCTTACAGTAAAAGTGTTTGGTCTGCTCCTCGGTTTATTAGGCATTTACGGTATGTTGAGTGACTGTGAGTGTACAGTACGACTTGGCTGGGTGGAGCGACCACTCCACTAGATTCTTGACGAGAGCTAATAAATCAGTAGTTCTATTTGCATCCAAACTTATTTGTAATGACTCGACACGACACTAGTAATTTTGTAAGGGAACAATAAAATGACAATTTATATCTGTGTATTTGGACTAAAGTTAATTTGCAACTGATAAAATTTGCTTGATTGAATGATTCCAAGTCACAAGGCGAAAAGTATCAGTTCAGCTGGTATCAAGATATAGGTTTAAATTGTTTGTTAATATCAGAGCAATATGTAAGAATTAAGTTCTACAAAATGCATGTAAGTACACTCAAACCAATAAAAAACGGTACTTTGCACAAAACAGATTGGCTGCTGGCCAGGTTCCTTCACAATAAATCCTTGGCATTATCAATGAAAACAGAGCTCAGATAATGCATTAGCTCAGACTTCATGGGATGATGCCATCAAACCTTTAACAGACACTCATTTTCTTTCGAGGTACCGTTTATTTTACGACAAATCTACTCTTGTTTGTTGGTGACTCAATTAGAATGCAAGATATTTGAAATAATTTAAGTGAATCATTTTAAAATATGCGATTCTTGCCAAATTGGTATTGGTTCACGTGATGAAGGTATTACTCTTATCTATTTTTATTTTCAATCATATTTTTGTGTTGAGGAAAATAAATAAATATTCGCATCCTTATTCTGTTTACAAATATGGCTCAATAATACTGGGACACGAATAATGTTGTGTAAGATTTAACCGGATCAGACCTATAGCCATAGGGTTTCGGCTCACTAATTAGTTATTGAATGTCGGTGACAAATAATATTGTTTCACTCCTTCACAGAGACAGATAATTCGCACAGACAAACAAAGTGAGACCTAAGGAGAACAATGTGTTTATCATTTCTGAGAACATTACACAATGACTATGTGGGTGAGTGCTGTCCGAAAAGACAATTTTTATGTTTTATATAGACGAATCGAAATCTCAAGATTTTCGAGTATTAAAGGAATGATTGATGATGATTGAGAAACGCAAGGATAAAAAGTAGGAAGGAGGTGGTCTGAAAGCTTCGTCGCCCGGTATCAAACTACAGCAGTCATGTCGTAAATAGTGGTACTCAACCTTTTTGACATGCGGGCCAAATAATGCGAATTTGCCTTTGTTGGCGGGCCGCATTAAAAAAAAATGCTCACGTGATCAGGTAGGTTAATTAATTCCAGACGCGTAGGAACTACTCTTATCGGGAGGGAAGGGGGGGGGGGGGGGGGGGCAAAAGTTCTAGCCCCGCGAAGGGCGTATTTTTAGATTTAAACAATTTAAAAGTGATTCTGGGGCTCAAATTTAAAAGTGATCCTTCTTACGTGCCTGGTTCATTCAGTGTCTTTTGTTTATTATGAAACGAATCGAACCATATTTCACGCGCCAAAATTTTTACAATTTTCGGAATTGGTAAATTGGCTTTATTTTCGTTGCAACAAGTATGAAGTTTTCCTCGTATTTTCAGCCTGATGCGTGGATCCTAACATGACAACTCTCAAAATATGTCTCAAATGAAATTAATTTTTCAGCGGACACATTTTGTGAATATAAATATAGGTATTTGAAACATCAACTGGGGGCCACAAAAATTAGTCCCGCGGGCCGCAGGTTGAGTACCACTGTACTAGAATAAATAAATAAATAATATCAAATTCGGTTTCCCGATCTTTAAGTAAGTAAAACATTTTTTCTTTGTAGTCGTAAAATATAAGCCTATTTGTTTATCCCGAATGAATCTCAATGGTGGGTCAGTTGACCTAAATGATGGTCAAAGAGAGGGAGAGAGAGCGTGCAGCCCCTATAGATACTCAAGTAGAGATTGTCCTTTTTCAAGAAAACCCCTTTCCGAAGAACGTATTATGTGAAATCTAATAATATTATCCCGTTAGTTTGCCTCCTTTTCACCAGATATTATTGCACGTCATGTCAACGCTATCTTCACTGTGCTACGTGACATGTTGCGAGAAGAAAGAGAGTCGCCAGCAGATGTAGGCCTAGAAACCGAACGAAAATACAAGAATTCGAGGATTTGGACGAATTTCTCTATTGACTATATGTGGAAATAAAGGGTTAGGACACCACAGTTACAGACAGAGAAATATATACCGTTCAGTTTAGCGAATACCTTCATTCAATAAATCGTGTCAATCGACAGCAAATAGCTATTTTATTGTTGGTGACATTTATATCAGTGTGTAGAAGTGACGAGAGTTATTAGGAAATGGCCAAGAATTGTTTTATACATGTAAGATTTTAGTTTTGTAGACTGCAGGTTTTGAATATTTATAAGGATGAACCAGCGCCAGGTCATCTAACAACAATTTTTGTCCAAACCATTTTATTTTCTCATAAGATTACAGATTACAACATAAGATTAAAAAATGTATACCTTACCGACCTAACTTTTATGTAAAACGTTTTCAAAGTTCGAGATTTTTACATGGCCCTTATGGGGGAATTAATGTTCTTACATTATTCTAAATTATTTTTAATCCGCACCAACAATTTCAAGAGAAAACTATTGATATTATTCTTCTACTTATACTGAATGCATTGAAAAAACTTAAAATACTCTTGTCACCGACTTAATTTCTGAGATAAAATCTTGATATATGGCCATTTAACATGGGACAACTGAACTAGTCAAAACGACTGCTGTATTCTTAACAAAATTATTTTACGGAAACTTTGTTAAAACATTCCTCGTCATCTCAGATCGTATTATTCTCAACATTACATTATAAAACTATGTTTTAAAGTTTAAACATGCGTTTTCTGAATTAATTTATCTCATGTTATGAATATAGTCATTCAAAGCGACTTCTGCAGGTTTTCTGTGGAGTTTTGCGAAACTTGGCAGACTTTACCCCCAACCCTTGCTTTCAAACTTTTACCGTTCTCCGCAACAAAAGACCAACTCTTACTCCATCTTCTTCAAAATTTTGCACAATAACAAATATGTGAAAATCTCTCCCGTGAGATGTCTATTCTTGTTGTTTCCCAGAAGACAATTTCGTGTGGAATCTTGCAAGATTCTGGCGGAGGCACAAAATAATCGAATGTTCCGTGAGCGTTTGGCGACGCGTAATCGTTCGAAACGAAATATAAACTTTTTTACAATTGGCTAATTATGAAAATATGGAAATAACTTACTTTTGCTGTCCCGGGCTCAATTCCTGATGCCGTTCATATTGACAGTTTTTTTCGTCGTTTCTCGTAGTCGATAGGGAAATGACGGGAAGGTTTTCTACTGATAGGCCACGCATGCCTTGTTCACCTTCCGTTCTTCCATAATGATTATCATCATCATCATCACTCGCCATTGCAGAATAGTACACAACTAATAAAAACAAGACATCTCCGGCCTATTGGAACTATCCTAGTAGACAAACTCAAGTGACCAAAATGTGTAAGTAAAATGATATTTGAAAATCATATGAAGATAAATGATCCGAAGAAATTATTGTCAATAGCACCATTCAAGCAAAAAATTCCAAACCACAAACCCTGGACCTTTTATAATAGAAAAACCGGACAATGGTCATCGTATACCTCTTACTTTGGGCAGTTGCACATTTTAAGAAGACGGATGACAAAGTCATATTTACAGGGTTCGCTGTCATAATCGTCATATGGCAAGCCAATACATCCCCTGATCCAAGGGAAAAGGATTTGAGCTGAAAACGCAATTGTTTGTATGACCTAGTTCGGAACCACTTCGCATCTGTTTGCACTTCGACCATCTGTCATTGCACATTGAAAGGGGTTTATTTGCCAATAACTGACCACTGCTTTGTGGCGGAAGGGTTGGCTTAGGTCAGAGCTGTGGGGTGGGTGGTGACATGCACAATTTCGAACACCCACCCTCGCAAAATACCCTTTAATATGAAGGTCTGTCGGTGATTGAAATGGTATGAGGAAGAGACAGATTTTGGCCAGTTGGCACCCTCAATGCGGAACAGGGAAGTGAGTAGTGACATCTACAGTTGTTGTTCCTGATTGTAATGCAATAAAATGACAATTGTATGATATTTTTACAGCTACCAAATACTTTTTACTCCAAATGTAAAAACGGCTTGGAAAAGTTGTTTATTTTCGATAACGCAAAAATTCGATTATATTCAATTTTAAAATTTTTTTCTGAATAAAGAGAACATTTCCCAATTCAAATTTCAAATGTGCTAAATTTAATATTTTTATTACAAAAATAACATTATCTTAACATAAATTAAATGCTATAGCAAAACATTAATTATACATTCTAATATTACTTTCAAATCCGTAAATTTCAATGTGAAATATCGCCCTGAAATGTCGTCCAGACCATTCAGTCGGGAAAAACACAGTGACCATAGAGTTGGAGCAGATTGGAGTTAGTTCTATTTATAACTCCGCGCTGTGACAACAATGCTGGGATATGACGAAGACATTCATTTTATCAGCAACCGTCATCATACCTAATCATGATTATTACGATGGGTTGTAGAGGGAAACTGTCACGTCAGATTTAGACCAGTTCCTGTACTGGCAATAACTGAGATTATAGAATAAAGACTTTTTGTGAACTAATCATGGAAATGTTCATGTTGCAATAGTTAAAACTTACTATAATCATCAAAATTTGTTTATTGATCAAAAAATAATACAATTTTGTTCGTCAAGAAATTAATCATGTAATTGCTAACATTCACACTTTTATAAGAATAACTTTTCGAGATGTAGAAGTTAAAAGATTTGTAATTAGGTATCCATGACTCTCTTATGCCACCACCAAGCAGTCAATGCCCTGATGAAGTGTTATCAATTGCAACTGATAACTTATCACTGATTAGTGATTGCACATTGATATCGACTTGGCTGCTGAGGAGAGAGTTCAATGCGCTGGAGAAAGAGAGAAGATGATTGCAGTTCAATGCCTTGCTTCTTGACTCTCAGCGCAATTATTGACATTTATTCCGATAATATCGCTAACTGTAAGACCGAGGGTAATTATTAATATATTGTCAAATAATGTGTTTGACTAAATTCAGGTCATCTGATAGGCAGATTGCCTGGTGTTATGATTATAGCCAGGAGAATTGTTGGAGCCTGTTTCGCTGTATTTTCAAGAAAATGTAAGATAATCACAGACTCCATTGGTAATTAAATGGTTTGGTGTCTATATATTTTTTGAGCGTTTTTCCCACTCCAATTTTTGGAAGGGTGCATTTAAGTATGCTCTGTGAAATAAATAAATAAAAAAAATCAAATAATAAAACATAAATTTAAAAAATTAATTATCAAATATCTAACTTTAAATATCAAACCTCCTTGATTACAGGAACGTCATCAGAAGATAGTCACATTTGTGTGTGTATGGGAGGGGGGGGGGGGGGGGGGGGGAGGGAACATACTTACTAATTTTCTGAAATATAAAGGTGTTTGGAGAAATTTATCGCATAGCGCTTTAATTTTCGGACCCTGAATTGGTCAGTAGGTTAGAAGGGTTTGGAAGCATTAATGAAGTGGAATGAAATTATTTTTGGATAGGCAAGAAGTTACTCCTGGACAATCCTGGCAGTGTTCGGGGTTCCTGTATGGTAGTTACAGTCAAGGTTAACATTTTCTCCCAGTCCCAAATTTTGTGTAAAAGAATCAAAGTTCAAAGGCAACAAAGTTCGAACGAACTATTTTTGAGTCCCGCAGTATCATAAATTCCATTCCACTGCCATACATTCGCATGTCCTACATTTTCCGAATTTATTGCCAACGCACAACTTCAAAGTTGCAAAAGTCTTTGTTTTCAAGGGTGGCTGATTTTTGGATGAATTAGTTTGCATTTTTTGCGGCAATGCAACAACGAAAACAAAGCAGTTTGCTTCTCTTTCGGGTTTGTGCAAAAAGTGTGTGTGTATGGCGAAGGGGGGGGGGGGGGGGGGGGGGAGATGACCACTCCATCGTAAACTTTATGACACATACAGTAGCATACCGTTATGTTAGGCAATGAATGAAGAAGGTAATATACCTACTTTGAGGGGTCCCATTTTATTACAGAACAAGAGATAGGTACTGTTCAATAAAATTTAGAACTCAATGCTTTGAAAATATTGAAATAAGAAAATCAACTAAAAAAAATTAACGTTATGTGGAAAGTTTTTTTTTCCTAGATTCCTGTAGGTCTCAACTATGTACGTGCAACAGTTGTCTTGTCCAGGATGGTCCATGGCAGATGATTCTCCAGCATCATTAGGCGACGTTGACCACCCTGCCGGAGCCACATGGCACAATATTGTGTCCATTGTGCGGTTTCTTCTGCCAGATAATATTGGCAACTTGTCACTGGGCATTCTGGGTCAACCCTTCGCATCGCCCTTGTTCCATCACACTGGGATAACGGAGGTTTCTAGCAGGACAAAACAACAACCGTTTCCGTCTCTACTCTCTCCAAAGCAGCATCCAACGCTGACATTGGCGTATGCAGAAAGATAATATTGATTTGGTTGGTTGACTGTGTGCGATCAGAAGAAGGGTGAAGAGTGGGTGGGTTCCTACATAAAGACTTCGTTGTTCTTACTCCTGCTCACTTTATGTCGCGTTTCCTTTCCTCCTTCTGTCTTTTTTGTAAAATGAATCTGTTTTTTGTTCTAAGTTTTTCATTTTGTAAGAAATAATTTTATTTTTATGTAGGTGGTTAAAGAAATGTAAAACAATGTATTAAACATTTTTTTTTTACAAGTATCGGTCTATATCCTAAATTTAATGATTTCTGTAATTAACAAAATAATTTTATGTTTTGCTATTTCGCCCATGGACATCCACAGGATTTCTTTCAGGCCCCCCCCCCCCCACCCCTCCCCGCAACTCCGCATATGCGGGTCGTGGCGTTTTCAACTCAATTCGAAGCATTGTAGATATGGATTATGGACATTCTCAATTTCACTTTTTTTTGGATTAAACATATGAATTTATATAAATTATTATCAAGAAAAATGATTAGAAATGTAGTCCAAAAATCAGAAATGGAGCAAAGTTAATTTCCTGTAAAATGCAAGACAAACCCTTCTGAATTCTCACTAAAGATATTATCTCGTAGTGTTCTATCTCATTGCTATCATCACCTAATTACATTATTTTCATGTATTTTCCGGTCCTCATGGAATTCATTGAGGGGGAGGATAGCTACGTACTTTTATACCCCCCATCCCCCCCCCCCCCCCCCCCCCCAATGATTCCTGTGATGGTGTAAAATTTTAATTGAGATCAGACATTTAGTAATTACATACATAGTGAATATCAGACTAGGTACCTATATAAATCTGTGTACTGTCCATGTTAGGGTAGGGATTTCTCAATCTTTTTCCCTATTCCCCCTTATACCATTATTAAGAACATCATTCCCCCCTTCCTTCCAAAGTGAATCGAACTCAACACGGTGCATTCCAAATAATATGCATATAATCTTTTTTTTTTGTACAATAGGTAGGTATAGTATGAGACCGTATTTTTGAGAGAAATCACGTTTGCACACAAAACATTGCACACTTCAATGTGTTTTGAATAATATTTTCGGCATTTTGAAATGTTGTCAACTAAGGTTAAGGGGCTGTGCATAAAGGAAGTCTCGCTAAAAATGGAATATTTTTACACCCCCCCCCCCCCCTCCCCCCTGTCACGCTGCGTCACACTTTTCGAGACCCCCCCCCCCCTAAAAAAGCGTCACAAACTCGACCCCCTTTAAATAGAATATTTTTTATGTAGAATGTATCGTTTTTAGCGAAATTTCCGGTCCCGACATATCAACTGAAATTTAAATTGTTTGAAAATACAGTACCCCCCCCTCCCCGTCACACTGTGTCCCATACTGGTGCTACCCCCCTGAAGCGTGACGTCCTTTATGCACAGCCCCCGTAGGAGTTCCACTTCAACTTATAGTGGAAGAAGTATTCGCGCTCTCTATCGACGGTCAGCTCTTACAAAGTCGTTCATATTATACACGACGTATTATTCCTCACAATTATGAGAAATTGTTTCTCAAAAATAATGTTGCTGTATATTTTACAGCAACACCCTCCTGTACTCCAAGAAATTATCACCCCCCTCTCTCCCCTCCCGGGGGAATTCCCCTACCGGGTGAGAGCTACTGTTCTAGGAGAATTTTCCTTCCCAAACGTCAGTTGTGTGAAATTAAACACTCATGTTAGAGATTAATATTCAATAGTAGTAAATTACCGATTTTCAAATTCCTTTCGAATTATTCTAGAACGTTAACAAAATCATGCAAATCAACTCCAACGTCTAGTTTTTACGTAGGTACTTCCTAACTACTTGACTTATTTTCAAATTATATAACAAAAGTGAATTAGATCAAAAGTAGAAGTTTATTTTGTTTTCGGTGGAGTGGCTCAACACAAAAGACTTGGTTCTAGTAAATTGTGCAAAGTCTATATTTTATTATGTTATCAAGTTTGGCACTATTTTTCAAATTTCAGTTGCCTCGTTCATGCCGAATGGAGACCCCTTGAAGTTCTGCAACCACCAGTGGAGCGAAGCAACGTAGGTTGCATCAGGTAAGGGCCAAGGGGTAAGAGTTGGTGACTGGCTTCAAAATTGCAATAAATTGAACTTTTTGATGAAGGTTGACGAAACGAAAGGAATATGAGATTTGTGAAAATAGTTTGTCTTCAACTATAGGTATTAGACAGCACTTATCTTTTGTTCCACTTTTATATGATGCATGTAAATAGTATAAAAGAACTAGGATGTTTCAGAGACAGAATAAATTTGGTTGATAGTAAAACAAGAGTATTTATAAACAATGTTTAATAATCTTAATCTAGGTACAATATAGTACATAATGACTAAATACATTAAACTATTTCTTGATGACATGCGGCAAGTCGTATTTGCCTCGAACACACTTCAACTTCACACCGGGTAAATCTTGACACTTGCCGACCCTACACAAGACCATATTATGTTCCTGCAAGTTGTGACCGATGCCCGGTATATATGCCACCATCTCCTTGCCAGTTGTCAGTCGTACCAACACGCACTTCCTGTTAGCAGAGTTGGGCTTCTTTGGCTTTTTAATCAACGTTTTCAAGATTACACCCTTGGCGAAAGGTTTTCCGTCTAGTGGTTCTCTAGGCGGTCGAACTTTGAAGTGTGGACCCGTTCGATGCATTTGGGCTAGTGAGGCCATACATCGAGTCACTAAGCCAATACCTGTGACAAAACAGTGTGGAACTGAAATCGAATTCTCGTTTTCTTTGGTTGAGATTAGTTGGACATTTATACTGTATAGATACCTTCAGCTGATGGTATGCTGGCGACTGCTAGAACTCGGGGTATTATTTGAGAAACTCCTTGACACAGGAAGTTCATCGTTTTCTGTAAAATCATGTAATGTGAATATAGAGCTCATTACTTAACTAACATGCAGGTTACTAGTGGCCAGTGGCGACTTCTTAATGCGCGTAAACAAGTATACTGAATCATACAAATTACGAAAAAATGAACTTTGTAGCTCAACTAACCTTTTATTTATTCGTTAAGAGTAATTAATAGCACTGATGTCATAATATACTGTTTAAAACTGTAAAATTATACACATCAAACTTAACCTAAAGACTGTACTGTACTGCGCCATGACTGTACACTAAACTGTTGGTAGCACTGAACAAATCAAGTGACCAATCAGAATCTGCAAATATATTTACCGGCAAAATTTAAATTCAGATTGTTTCTCATCAGCTTTGAAAATATTATATAAGCATACCCAGTCACATAAATTGCTTGAAAATTTCTAGGTAGTCCCTTTTCAAAACCTTATATCCAGACGAAAACACAAGAAGTAAGTGTAGAGTTTGAGCATGTGAGGTTGGAGGGTTTGATCTAGGATGTAATCGTCCTAGGTTTGATTATAAGAACCAACCAACCACCTCATACATACAAATAATTATTTCTCCATTTAACAAAATATTGATGGTAATTTGAACTCCAACTTAGCAGTTAACCGTCAATTTTTCTGACCGCGGGTATACAATACTTGAGTTAACAGGTTGAACAGTAAACATTATGAGAGAATGCTAATCATTTTATTTTAGCACATTCTAAAAAATACAAATATAGATATTGAAAACTAACAAAGCACTGGAACAGGACCCTAACCTAATAGTGTTTTTTTCACGCAAAGACCATTGTAAGACCAAGATAGACGGTCCACGGTAGTCCCGGCCTAGTCGGAATTTAATATTAATTTGAAGAGACCATGACTGGTGCTACGACGGTCTTACGGGCAGGCTAGATCTCTAGCATGCTTTGGAGGACAGCGCTTAGACCTTTTATTAAAACGGGACTAAGAAATTGTCTAATCTCGGTCTTACTGTAAGACCGTCATAGTGAAAAAAATTTATTAGGTAAGGGTCCAGGAGTGGACGGAGCAATTTTGAAACTGGTAATAGAAAGGTTACGAGAAATAATCAAAAGACCTTCTACAAATAAGCTCGGTATCTACTAAATTTTATTTTCAATGATTGTTCGCATCAATTTGTTGCTGTACACATTACATAGCAATTAGCAAGTGACATGCAATGTAACATTTTATAAAACTAGTACTGCATAGGTCTAGTCACTTAACAAAAATCTAAATTTTCTCAATACAATCAAATATGTAGGTAATGTTGTATTAACTTGTAACTGACAGACAATAAAAAGTGTGGAAGACCGGAAACTGATACGTATGTAGGTACAATGTAGGTGTAGGTACCTACATATTTTATCTAACTGGAAAAATGACAATGCAATAACGATACAAAACTAAAAGCTGGTTGGAGCAACTCACTCCTTTGAAATTATGGGATTTCAGTTCAATTTCTACAAATTTAAATGGGGAACAATAACAGGAATAGGAAGATTGAATCGGAAGAAATCGGAGCTACTCTATTGACATGATCAGTTCTTATAGCATTTCATACACGAGTATGTCAGTCCTTGCAGACATAGTTACCTCAATAGTCGACCAATCGCCTTCTTCTTGTATCAGGACTGACGCTGTTTCTATCCTTTTTGCTCGTAGATGGAGGATCGTCATCTCTGAAAACCAGAGACAGGAAAGGCAGATCATTGAAATGTTCGGCCTCTTTTGCCAAGCTAGGCTATATTTCTCAGTTGATAATAATCAGACAGTTCTAGAATGTAAGCTGTAGCATACGTCAGGTGTGCAGAATAACAAGTGTTAGGTACAAGGGGATTTAACAACGGAAGATCGAGTTCTAAACAAACTTACCGCCACGATGACTTTCCAGGTTTTTCATCAGCGCCTTCTTGGTCAGAACCTTTCGATGCCGATGAAGATGACCTCCAAGAGCCGGTCTCGTCTTCGGAATCACCTCTGTCCCGATGTCGCCTCTCGCGCTCCCTATCGAACAATAATACGTGTCTAGTTAGAGACACTGCAGTGCATGTTGCATAACAAATGATTTTATTGTCTGAAACACATGCGACAAGTTATCAAGCCAAGCAACAGCATCGCAAAAGTTATCATAGCTTTGACAGCAGTGTTTTGGGTTCATCGGGAAAATGTGTTTTATTTGAAATAAATAATTGATAAAACCTTCGTCTTAATTTGATTGCCAACTCCCTCAGTTCTTCCTCGCGCTCTTGCCGCTCGTCCTGCTGCTTTTGAAGTCGAGAGCGTTCCGCTTTTTTATCAGCCTTGTCTAAGAAACAATGCGAATTGAAAACTATTAGGCCACATTACAAACCCCGACCTTACATTCAAAATATGTTTAAATTCTAATAAAAGCAAATCACCTCTCATAAAGGGTAAAGGTTTGAGAGTAGAATGAAGTAGGTACTACATACATTGCCTGTTTAATAATGTTTGCATTTTCTTCTTCAGTCTTTCCCGAGCATTTTCTTTGGGCTGGTGCTGCAACATACCACAATCAATTAGAATATGTTCATAATATATATGTAAAGTGACCCGCAATCGATCTGTGGATTGGGATTTTCTTGAAAAAACAGGTATTTTACGAACCCTTAGCGAGCTCAACCCAAGAGAAGGCTCGGCATAACAATGGGTCATATTGCGCACGCAGGTAAAGTAGGGGACGGGAAAGTAAAATGACCCATTTCAGATCCCATCACAGATCGACTGCGGTTCACTTTAGCAACATTACTTTGGGCTACTTTGTACGAAACTACAACAACTGTCATCCCCTAATCTACACTGAGCAATTTTACAATTATAACTTCTCTCATAGCTGTGAATAAAATTACAAAAATTATGTATATCTCACAAATATTAAATAATAATAGCCAGTAGGAAAGTGAAAAAAATAAAAAAGATAAACTAAAATAAGTATGAACTCATTCAACCATAATGACCCATTGGATTAATGTAATTTTACATAGTAGTGTGCAAATAGGGTGTTAAGACTTAATAGCTTTCTGCGTAAAATACATTCCTTGTGAAAAATAATACAGGACAAATAGCAATTTAAATAAGGGGTTGTAACTTGTAAGTCTAATAGTAATTCGACACTAAAAGTTGCAAAACGCCACCTAGCGGAAAAAGTTAGCATCTATACCACGAGTACTTGTGCACATGCGCACAGGGCGCGTTCAGGCAAGTCACTTAGATGTCAATCGTAACGAGTTCAGTAAAAGTTATAATTACATCGTGAAATAACAGAAATTGATGAATACCTTAGTGTCAACAATCAAATACAATCGGAATATTTCATTACAGCACACATTCATTCAAATTCTTGTGAAAACGAGTTGTCTATTCACCAAAAATCACCATTTGACAGATGCAAATTGTTTTTCTCACGGCCTTCTGAACACACATTTTTCTTGACGCATCGTTCAAACAACTGCAATCTGTCAAATGCTGCTTTTGGTGAATAGACAACTCGTTTTCACAAGAATTTGAATGAATGTGTGCTGTAATGAAATATGCCAATTGTATTTGATTGTTGACACTGAGGTAAGCATCAATTTCTGTTATTTCGCGATGTATTTATAACTTTTTACTGAACTCGTTACGATTGACATCTAAGTGACTAGTATGTAAAAGTACGCACGCGCTGGGATTGTACTCGCGGGAGCGTCCATCTTATATTTACTAGCGCACTCTCTAGGTACTTTTAGTGTCGAATAGCACTCTAAGTCTATGACATTGTAAATACATAACTAGTGCCATGCTCTTGTGAGAAGACGAGAAAATCATGTAAACGAAGTTTAGAAGTTAGGAAAGATTCATGATGCAGCTTGATCAAAATGAAAAGAACAACAGTTTCTATCTAGACTTAAAACAAGAAGCGTATTGATTCTTACTGACTTTGCTTCCAGCACCAGAATTACCAAACTCTGAACTTGAATTCCTGTAAAAGAGAACAAAGGTAAGCGGTTTGTAAATATCGAGTACTAATACAATTGATGCAGGAAGTGTAAGTGAAGAGTACTTGTGAGGAGGTGGTTTGCTGACGGGCGTTTGTTTCACTTCCGAGTCGGAGCTGTCTTCCAGATCCAACGAAGATGACTTTCCTCGACGACTACCGTAATATCTGTACAAACAAGAAATGTATTCATACACTGCAGTTGTTCACCAAATATCAAGCATGATCTTGTCACAGTCGGCTATAATCAAAAAGTTTAAGTGAAGAACCACCGATCTGCCCTCGTAATTACAACATTTTTGAGATTGTGGATGTGTTGTTGACGATAGATTATGTTGAAGATAGAAGTTAGGTACAAATTTCAGAGAAGCCACCAAAGCGTTTAAAAGAGTATTTAATTTATCACAACTTTCTCATGCTTCAAATTGTCTCTTCTCAACAAGATGGTTGAGATTTTCTATATCAAAAATGTATAATGGTTTTCGATATTTCTCCTGATGAAGGTCCCAGAAATCGGCCGAAATATTGAGAATATATAATAAAATAAATATACTTTGTGTACAGTCCCAAGATTTTTTTTTTTGAAGATGATAAAACCTGAAAAAATGTGGTTTAGGGGTTGAGCCTTACATACACTAAAATTCAAAACTATTTTTACGTTTGAATGTCAGTTTACCTTCTCACTGGCGGTGGCGGCGGAGACCTCGTCTTACTCCTACTCCTCCTCTCCGCCGAGCGCGAACGACTCTTGTTCGAGCGCCGTCGCCTGGGACTGTCCGAGCGCGATCGGCTCCTCCTGTTTCTGTGATATCTCGGACTGTTGCTCTGCCTGTACCGCGGACTTTCGGGTGTCCGACTTCTGCCTCGCCTGTACCTCCCGGGTGATCGGGAATTACTCTTGCGACGCTTGTGTCGAGGGCTGTCGGGAGAACGGCTTCTGTTGCTACGTCTGTACTTGGACGACTCGGACGGTGATCTCGAACTGCTTTGATCGGGTTGGTATAGCTGGCTACTCGGCGAAGATCTATTGCTTTTTCTGTACTTAGAATCGCTCGGTGATCTTGACTTTCTCTCCCTGTTATATTTCTTTGGCGATGATTTTCGTTCATATTTCTTGTCCTGGTCCTGTCTAGATTTCACCGAGGATCTGTCTATGGTGTGTTTGTTTTCAACTAGGGCTGAAAGATGCCGATTCCTCCAGTTGCTGCTTGAGCTGCTTTGTGATCTAAAACAAAATAGGAAAATGCTGTTTACACAAATTTGTACACTTCTCTTTAAATGACAGAATGTGATGATATAAGGGATTCAGAGTATGTATACCTACATACAATGAAAATCTGTTATTTTACATAATTTAGTACACATTATTGTAGGATTATATTTTTTATCATATTTTACTGCCTAGTGCTTAGTGAATCACTTTCACTGTATGTTCCTAGTTCCTTACAAAAATAGGTTTGGTTTGACTACATTTTCTTCACCGATACCGATGGTACCAATACTAGTGCCGATATTTTATTTTTATACTGTTTTACCTAATAGCCGTGCTGAAATTAATACCTATGAAAAGCAAGAATAATACCTATTAATATTTAGGTAGGTACAATTACAAATATTTACAACCACAAAAGGGGTTCTACTCTCTAGAATTACAAAGATAATAAAACTATGGTATTCAAAGCAAATCTGATTTTAAAAAAATAGCTCATATATTTTCAATGTTTTGGTAAGACAATACGTAGCTACTTTTGTTCTCCTTTTATTGTCTAGTAGGTACACTCGACAATTCATAAAACGGTATTTGAAAGAAATGGATTGCCTGAAAAAAATGTGATGGCATCATCTGATGAAGTCTATATTTACTCGTCATATACCTCTAGTAGGTGAGCTCTGATTTTATTGATAATAACAAGGATAGATAGTCAATGAACCTGACCAGCAGCCAATCTGTTTCGTTCAAATACCGTTTTATGAATTGTCGGGTGTACATTACTTTTACTGTAGTTCCTTACAAACAGGTTTGATGACTTGTGTGTGACAAAACCTTTTTTTATAAAAGATATTTCTCACCAGGTAGGTAGTACACCCACTTCCAATAGTTCCTATGCCGGTTTCACATATACCAACATAATAATTTGGCCGGCTTCTTTTGACGCTGACCCTACCTACCTAATTGTAAAAATCTAAATGCACACCTTGGAATACATTTTGCACTTGGATTTGTTGCCAGTGGCACTCTGCCTTGAGCTATACGTACAAGTTGGCAACAGCGACAGGTGGCTTCTCGGCTTTCTCCTCCTCCTCTCCTCCGAAGCTGGTGATGTACGTGATCTGGCCCGAGGGCACGGCTGGCGAGTGAGAGCGAGACCGAGACTTGGACTCGGATCTGCGATACGGGTCATATGTCGGACTCGACCGAGCGGCGTAGCTGGAACATGATGGCCAGCGTTACGAGGTGTATTGAGAGAACTCGGCTGTATAGCATCTGTACTAGATACATCTACACTTTCCAAGATCTTGAACAGTTGAAGATTGCCAATGTGCTAGGTGGTATATTAGATTTTTAAAAATTCCTCTCTAATATAAAAATATTATTTTTTCATCAACTGATGAATTTACCTCGGTGGACTAATCTTTCGCCCTAGAAGTCTTTTCTCTCTGTAAGCTCTTCTTTCTCGACGGGACTTTCGGCCCTAAACAAAAGTAAAACATTGTTTCCAAAAAGGTCCAAATAGACTCTAGATGTAATTGTTGATACAATGTAAACTCAACTCACAGAAAACAATGCCTTCTCCTCTTCCTGCTCCCGTGCCATGCGTATGGACTCCTTCTCCTCGATGTCTCGCGTGAGGAAACTGAAGAAGTCGTTGCCGGTCATGCCATACAAGCTACCGTAGACATTCATGTCCGTCGCTTGCTGGGCATTCACTTGGTTTACGTCCACACACAAATCTGATAACACAAAGAAAGATTTAACAAAAATTAACTGGATACATTGTTTTTATACAATAATTATTACACATTGTGGACATAGAGCTATAGAGCAGAGACTTGCAAACGCACATCAAATGGCATCAATACAAAGGCTCGCTTATCAACGCGGTACACATAGCGTTTTCCTAGTAGGTACCCTACCAACATAAATTAGCTGGTCTATATACTCACCAAAATCTATGTCACTGTCATCTTCTTCTTCCTCTTCTTCTTGATTCTCGGCAGAACCTGTCTCTTGGGGTTCTGGTTGCGGCGTCGAGTCTTCATAAGAATACGGTATGGCTGCCCCTTTACCAATTTTACTCGACTTCTTCTCCACTTCTACAGTTGGACCAAATTTCTCCTCCAGGTTTAGTTGATGCAAGAACTTATCTTCTTCTATACCTAAGAACTCATTTTGTACAATAATTCTGTAGCGCTCATAGTTTCCCATTCGATCTTCATAGGACAGATCCTCGTTACTAGGGACGTCCGGATTCTCAGGATGCTCCGGAATGTAGTCGAGATGTGCTCGAACGTCGAAGCGGTCAATGAGAATATCGGACCTGCCTGGCCATGGCATCCTACAGGACAGAAATAATAACTACACACACGTTCATTATGTAAAAAATTACTACAAAATGATAATGGCAACAATCATTACATGTTGGCTGGGCTGTCAGCTGCCAAAGCCACTGCAGGATCAAGATGAATTTTGACTGGTCGACCATGAAGTTGTAAAAACTGTGTTGGATCAGCTTTCTGAAGAAAAAGAAAACAAAATCAGTCGGTTGGTAATGAGCGGCTCCACCCAAAAGAATTGAAATGCTAGATACGTGCTAGATAGGTAGGTAGGCACTAGATACTTTAATTTAATATTCAATTTTGTAACGTACCATTTTTTCATAAAATTCTCGACGCCGCTCAGCACGCCTTTTATGATTAACTAAAATCCCTCGGATTTTCTTCTCTTGCTTTCTTGCTTCGTGCCACATTTTATGTTAATAAGTTTTTAAATAAATACAATAATGCCACCTCAAATACCTACAGCTGCTAAAGCTAATCCGAAGTAATTTAAATAAAAATTTCGACAGCTTCTGCAGCCATTTCTCTCATTTTTACTGTGACCTTGGGTTCAAGTGACGTATTAACGTCGGTAGCTCGGTCGGTCTGTAAAAACGACGTCGTTGCTCAAATCAGTATCATCAACAGTTACAAACAATTTTATAATAATTGGTAAGAACCCCCTTATAACTATTACTTAAGTACTTAGTAAATAGCAATTTGAATTAAAACGTTTAATTTTTATTTTAATGGTCTTCAATTAGAAGAAAGGTTTTCTTAATTTTAAATTTATAAACTATGTGAGGCACTGGGATTGGTCAAAATTTAATTTTTGTATCTGTCATTGGTGAATTCAAAAGTCAAGCGAGAGACTAATTTCATTTCCGAGAAGACCTAGTGAAGAATCTGCTGGCGCCGAGAGACAATTCTTCATTTTCAATTTTCAGTTATTCGGTTTCTCTGATTTCTGAGAAGTTTGTTATTTACGTACTATTACAGTAGGTGAGTAAAGGAAATGCAATGTACTTTTAGCAACGCTGAAGCATTAAATCTAACGAATTTTGATTACAAAGTAAATGGCATAACCTTCAAACAGTTGATTGTCGGCGTCCCACCTTGCATGTCCTTGCCAAAAGCATTTCTATGCAAGAAAGTAGGTACAACAAGAATATTCATTCTGACTGTTTCTTTTAGGCAAGGCTTCAATTAAGGAAATTAAGAAGATGGAAGACTTTATTAAAATTGAGAAGATTGGGGAAGGTAAGTTACTGATTTATCTTATCCCCAAATATCTTCCATCTCGTTCTCATCTTGTTCTTAACATCTCTGCTAGATGGGATTACAATGGTCCTCTTTTGAATTTCAGGAACATACGGAGTTGTCTACAAGGGGAAAAACAAGAAAACTGGCCAGATTGTTGCGATGAAAAAGATCCGTCTGGAAAATGAAGATGAGGGCATTCCATCGACCGCTATTCGAGAGATCAGCCTGCTGAAGGAACTTGTTCATCCAAACATCGTGATGCTGGAGGATGTGCTGATGGAAGAAAGTCGTTTGTATCTCATCTTTGAGTTCCTCTCCATGGATCTGAAGAAGTATATGGATACACTCGGAGAAGGCATGGTGATGGAACCAGAACTTGTGAAATCTTATCTCTACCAGATCTGCCAGGCTGTCTTGTTTTGCCACAAACGTCGAGTTCTGCATCGTGACATGAAACCTCAAAATCTTCTTGTCGATGGAAAAGGAACGATCAAAGTGGCTGACTTTGGTTTGGGCCGAGCGTTTGGAATTCCCGTCCGAGTTTACACTCACGAAGTAGTGACTTTGTGGTATCGAGCTCCTGAAGTGCTATTGGGAGCTCTGCGATACACTTGCCCGATTGACGTTTGGTCCATCGGATGTATTTTCGCCGAGATGGCAACCAAACGACCATTGTTCCAAGGAGATTCTGAGATTGATCAACTCTTCAGGATTTTTCGAGTGTTGCGAACTCCCACTGAAGAGATTTGGCCAGGCGTGTCTCAGCTGCCCGATTACAAAGCAACATTTCCGAACTGGAACCAGAATAATCTGAGCACACATGTAAAGAATATGACTGGTGATGCTCTAGACCTGTTGCAGAAGATGTTGATCTATGATCCAGTTCATCGTATCTCTCTGAAGGCGGCAGAAATACACCCGTATTTCGCGAATGTTGATACTACTCATCGGCCCAAAGGAGGAGTTCCCAAGTAACCTTGAATCTCTACATTGAGCTATTCTTCTAGAGAACTGCTAGATTGGAAACACATTCCAATTGCCTTATCTTTTCTGTTAACTACTGTGAATATCTCCACAGTCTAATGTTTGTACTTTGTAATATACCACTCTGTATTTTTTACTTTTAAATAAACTACCTACCTATTGTATTTCTAGCACTTCTTGGTAAATATTTAAATTTTGGCGCCTGATCCTTCTCCCCTCCCCCCCTACCCCTCTTCCCATCACTGGAGCGGAAGTGATCCGTCTTGCTTTTGGTCTTGCTTGTGCGCGCCGCTGATCTGAAAGTTCATTGTCCTTTGAATGTGGGCTGTAAATTACTCATCGTTTAGCATAATGGGAGTGTAATTCAAATATTCAATAGATGTAAAGAGGTAAGTCCATGATTTGATGTAATTTGTTTCTATTAATTGGATTGATTTGTAACGAGTATTTTATCCAATGACCAGAGTACTCCTTGATTATAGCTGTGGAGAACTTTGCACACTTGTTTAGGTTATGGAAGAGTGAACATTTGTGTTTTGACACATAGACGAATCAAGCAATTATAAGTATAGTATAGATAGGTATATGAAGAGTAGGTATACATGAGGAAGCTATATTTTCTTATGATTGTAGTTTAGCTGAGAATGTCGCAGATCTTATCTGCCGTCCGCACCAGGACCGGTCGGGGTCGTGGAGCGGGAGCATACGAGGATTTGGATGACAGCTCCATGCCAAGTGGAGATTTCGGAAGCCCTATTCCGGAGGAGATAGAAATGGCTTCCGTCTCGGTCATACCAGATGGTAAGATATGATTTATTTATGGCCAATCATAGAATTTTAGGAATTAATGAGTGACAATTATATTCCTTGTCACAGAGCGTGATTTTGAATGATGAAATACGATTTGTAAAATTCCTTTAAGGCCTCTACGATTGGCATAGCACAGCGCGCAAGACACAAGAACAAAAGAACCCGGCCAATCAAATTCTTGTATTCCTGTCATAGGAATTTGATTGGCGCGTTCATTTGTTCTTGTGTGTTGCGCGCTGTGCTATGCCAATCGGGGTTGGGCCTTTAAATTGACTGGGAAATCCCACAACAATTTTGAAAACCTACCTACAAGTATCTTGAATCAAAGGAACAAAACAAGTAGGTACTTAGTTTTCCACTTTAGCTCCGGTCTTTTTTTTTGCGGCCATTTGTGCGATGATGCGGATGCAGGTCACACCATTTCTCTGTTTTAGCTGAAATTTTGCATGTTTTAAGGACCAGGTTCAGGTTTGCAGAATGGTTTTTGAACAAAATCCTCTGATTGGTTGAAAATGGAAATTTTACGAGGTCATCCAAGACCAACAGTTCCTAATACTTAACATGTTTTAAATAAAATCGGACAAGAATTTAAAGAGTTATAAATGAATATTTAAGCTTATTTTGATATGATGAAAGTGTTATGCTCATATGCTGTGTTTCACAGACACTTTCACCGTTGGGCAAGCTGTGAATCAGCTGGGCTTCGGTTGGTTCCAAGTGAAACTTTCTCTCTTCACCGGCCTGTGTTGGATGGCGGACAGCATGGAGATGACGCTGTTATCCATCTTGAGTCCCGCTCTGCACTGCGCGTGGCACATCACGCGATATCAGCAAGCTCTCACTACAACAGTAAGCAGTTTCATCATCGCATGTTTGGCATCAGATGACGAGGTGCAAATTTAAATCATAATTTGCGATTCCTCTTTTAGGTGGTGTTCTTGGGAATGATGCTGAGCTCAACATTTTGGGGAAATTTAAGTGATCGTTATGGAAGGAAGAAGGTATGTATCTCTCTCCCACCTGTTTGTTTATGACACCTCTCTCGCATCTCATGAAACTCTCTACAAAAAAAAGGAGAGTGTATGAATGTGAAGATGCAAGATGTGCAAGATGTGAATTTAAATATCCGAGCAAAGTCTTCTCCTGAATGGTGAATGACTAAATATTAAATATAGGTAGGTACCTACCTGGGTACCAGTAAGACATAAACACTGTATGTACGGTCGGTGACCGGCTGAGTTAATCCTCGTTTAGCATGGCTGGAGATTGGCAGGCCCATGCTACAGCGGTAGGTATCAATTCGGTCCCGACCATTGTGCCATTTTGTACATCAATGACATGAGAGGAAAATTCCTGTTATATTTAATTTGATTAATTCATTTCAGACCCTGACACTATGCGCTGTGATGCTGTGTTACTATGGCTTCATAAGTTCACTTGCTCCCAACTTCCTCTGGGTTTTATTTCTAAGAAGTCTTGTTGGTTTCGCCATCGGATGCGTTCCGCAATCGTAAGTTTGACGACACTGTGCCGTGTAATGATTGTGTCTTTGTGTTTGACTTTGATGACTTCCATGTCGTATTTCAGAGTCACGCTGTATGCGGAATTCTTGCCGACAGCGCAGAGGGCCAAGTGCGTTGTGTTGCTGGACGTGAGTTGTCGTCTCTCTCTGCTGGGAAAGGGAATTAACTTCTTCTCTTTCTAATGGGTAATGGGACTCTTCTGTCTAAAACATTGCATGTTCAACATGTAGGTTGATGGTTACTCACTTGATCTGTGTAGGTAAGTACCTATCTTTTATCCACACTTTAGCTTTACTAAGAAACTTCTGATTGTAAACTACTTACCTAATATTTTTTTAAATATGAAGCTCCTTGCATGCTCTTAGAGAGGAATGTAACTGTCAAAATTTTTGTTGCTTAATTTTTTAACCCAAAACCAATTTATGGACTTGGATTAGGTATATTAACTCCAAAGGAACAATTTTGTGAAACCTATTTTTTTACTAAGAATATAGTAATTCTCCTTTTGCATGCTTTTGATTTTGGCATCTACCTACAGGATTGGAAAATATTAAGTGTTTGTAAAATTTCCTCTTTGTGATGATTTTATTACAGAAAATCTTGATTATGGATGAAAAGATTTCTAATGTCCAAGTTTCATCGAAATGCTATTCCGGCTAGCAAGTGGTTATTGATGTACTTCACATGTTTCAGTGTTTTTGGGCTCTTGGAGCATGCTTCGAGGTCGTGTTGGCGCTTCTAGTGATGCCCACATTAGGATGGCACTGGCTGCTTGGTCTCTCATCCATTCCACTCTTGGCGTTCGCGTTCATCACTCCGGTAAATATTCTCAACATCCTCGATAAACTAATTTATTATCAAACTCAGTACCTAGTTTCAATATATTCAGGTTTACTGATGCCTACAAGGATCTCTTTGGAGTAGGTATTTTCTATCTCCGAAACATATCTGAAACATTGGACAGTTAATTATTCCATTTGGGATATTCTACACACGGCCGTTTCAAACTTCCCAAGTTTGCCAAAGTTCCGAATCGCCGTTCCGAATCGCCGTTCCAAAATCTCCTGTGTGAACTATGAAACATTCGAACTGCGAAGATCGAGTTCCAAACTTTCATAGTTCACATGGAAGTTTTTGGAACGGCGCTTCGGAACTTTGGGAAGCTTGGAACGGCCGTGTGAATCGACCTTAATACTTCATACCTCCTGCATCAGGAATTTAATGAATGAATTATTTTAGTGGCTACCGGAAAGTGCTCGGTACCATGTGGCTTGTGGAGAACCCGACAAAGCTCTGGAAACCCTCCAGCGGGTGGCGAAAGAGAACGGCAAACCGTTTCCGCTGGGACGACTGGTCTTGGATGGCAGCGGCATGGGTGGCAGTCTAGCTCTCAGGGGCCGTGTTCGAGATCTGTTGATACCAGAACTAAGAAAGACTTCACTGCTATTGTGGTTTATATGGTAAATATCAACATCTAATTAATTTTTGTTTGCCATGTTACATACGTACCAAAATCAATTAATTTATGACTAGAGCCCCGTGAAAATGGGTTTATTATTTTACCAATTTCGTTTTTAAAAACCCAAATTTCGTTTTTTAGCGGTTTTATAGAATTTAGTGGCAAATCAATAAAGTAATATTTCTGTCAAAAATTATATAGTAACCAATCCCTAGATTCAATGCTAAACATTAACCACTAAACATTACAGGCAATCTAAGTAACAAATAAGAACACAAACAAGAGTTTAGAGTAAATAAAAGTGTATTTATTTAAGTAGGAACTCTGAATGGCGTTTACATGCGACGTGTTTCATCAGTGTGTCCTTGCACTTGAGTTCTAGTCTGCAGTTGCAAAACCGGCACATCAAAAGTTTTCCGTCACTCACGTAAAACCCGTCACTCCTGAACTCTGAAGCCCTAGACGCGGCTGTAACTGTTGGTTTCGGCATTGTGTACAAAGTAAAAAACACAAGTAAAATTGTTTTGTGCACAATAATGATAATAATAATTTAATAATACAGTGGCACTACAACTAAAATGGCCGCCCGCCGCCATATCGCTGCCTCGTGCGATGGGGGGAACAGGAACAGCTGATTCCTAGCGCCTGCGCAGTTACCAAATGTATGAGCAGGGTTTAACCTTGAAATGTCACCAACAAGCGCGCTTGCTTTCTCCGCGGAATGTGGATATTTCCATGAATTATGTGTAAAATAGGAAGTTTTAGGTTGAGTTTCAACATTTTTTGTAAACATTTCTGAAAACTGAACAACATTTGTGGGATTTCGCGATGTATTACAAAAATATAGTCGATTTCGGTGTTATTTCGCAATAATGGCATATTTCGTTTTATTTCGCGATTCAAATCTTGCAGAATTGGGTTTAGAATGACGTAATTCGTGCTCATATTCCAAGAAAATACAAGATATAAAGATATCGCGTTATCGCGATGTGCGAAATATACGGAGCTCTATTTATGACCCATGAAAAAATTTAAATTACACATTCAACAAATTCAACAGTAGTGAAATGATAGGTAATGTTGTTCTTCAAGTAATGTCCGTGATCAATGGATTCGGAATAGAGCCTCTTTATGAAACAATTGGTTTTTACAGTTTGTAATGTCTGAACTCTCAACAGAATGCGCTGCTCGTCAGTTGTTCTGTTAGGCCGAGAAAGACTTCATTGCAAGGTGAGCGCGCAATGTAGCCTTTCTCAGCCTAACAGAACAACTGACGAGTGGCAGATACACATTTTACTAGGTAGGTACTTACTTCTTCTATGTTGGAAAAGGAGATTTTCTTCTAGGGAATTCAGATTGTGTCTTTTTGAATTGATTTGGATTGAACATTTTGTATTGATAATTTGACATCAACTTTTCCAATTATCAAATCTGGGAGTGGTAGGGTATGGGATGGTATGATATGGTATTATGGGATATGGGATATTATGGTCATTGAAAATGTCCACCCACACACATTAAATTGTGATATTGAATGGCCAGCTGTATCACCTCATATTAACCTGCGAGTCGTATATATATTTATTTAAAAAATAGCAAGGATCCTCTAAAATTTAAAATTTTTCCCATTTTCATTAAAAAAAATTATAAAAAAAGATTAGCAACATAAATATATTGCAATATTTGGGGTCAGGTATTAGATTAATAAAACATCAACAATGCAAATAATAAATAAATGGACACTGAAAATCCATTCCAAATGTACATGGTAGTCAAAAGTAAATGGGGTCTGTCATACCCCAGATGACCACTTGCGTTACAAAATGACTGGTGACTACCGGCGGGTTAATGAAATAAATTGTAACTTGCAGGGCTGCATGCGCTTTCTGTTACTACGGTGTTGTGCTGATGACAACGGAACTGTTCAACAATTCGGATGGAACTTCCGGCTGTGAAACCCCGACGACGGGCGTACAAGCCGGCGTCACTTGCGCGGCCGACTGCCGAGAGTTGACCACTCGAGACTACATGGACCTGCTGTGGACCACATTCGCCGAGTTCCCGGGGATCTTCGCGACCATCTTCGTCATCGAGCGCTTCGGCAGGAAGAAGACGATTGCCGTGCAGTTCATCATCTTCACACTCTGCATCTCGTTCCTCGCTATATGCACTAACAAGTATGTTCATCATTATTAAATAACTTAAAACAAATAAATAGGTAATGCTGACAATGTTTGAATTACTATTTTTTGTATGGAGCAATAATCTATATATTAAGGTGCTGCAAGCGCGAGCGATTTTGCTGCTTTTTGTAGACACTTTTTGCGATACGATTGGAGACGAAATGGGTCGACCAAATTATTTGAAATTTTAATCGTGATTAGATAAAAGACAAACTTAGGGTTATCCCTTGGTACATTTTTTATTTTTTGTTTCGTTAATTAGAAATAATTAGTGGATTTTTGGTGAAAAATTAGATATTTTCTCGTCTCCCTGGGCGCCGTATAAAATTAAATTTCAAAAATGTGCCAAGGGATAACCCCAAGTTTGTCTTTCATCTAATCATGATTAAAATTTGAGATCAATTGGTTAACGGGTTTTGTCTCCAATCGTATCGCAAATTTCATCGTTTTGCGCGGTTTTGTTGAATAACCGGCGCCTAATTAACGATGCAATAAGCAAAAATTAAAAAGGGCTACTTATATACAATCAGACTGATCATGTGAACATCCTGTAAAAGTTACACTCACTTATGAAACAATTTTTCTCTCTCAATTTTCTAAAACGGCCGAGCGCTAGTATCACCTTAATATAAAATATATATTGTTCGTGGATAAGACACTCTTTGATAAGCCAGGCTTTGTATTGAATGTATTGTGTTGTGTAAGTTGCTACTCTGAATAGACATTGTTGAGAATGTTAGAAATAAGGGTTGTAAAGAATGATTTGCAGTTCATCAAGGTGCAGTGCATTCATATTCTTCATAGATAAATTTATCTTCAAATTCTTGGACGCTATCAAATTTGTAAAATAATATACTACTAATAATTTGGTCTTGATGATCTCGGAACATTACTTATCACTTTTCAACCAACAATACGATCTTGTATTTCACTTTGAACAAATCAGAGAATTTGAAAAGACCTTAACATTATACCAGAGGTCTGTTCGTTCGCTCTACACTAGTGACACCGGAATTACACTGGCCGACACTCGCCCTATGCCAAGTGTGGAAAGTGTCTACACCTTTTACACTTTTTGTCGGTCGAACAGTTCAAGTGTAGCCAGTGCAGAGCGAACGAACAGACCTCAGAATTCACATGCAAATTTTCAGCTCAATCAGCAAAACTGTGTGAGGTCTATCTGTATCACACCGTATATATAACATGTACCAATAATAGAAACTGAGACCTCATCTAAAAGAATCATTTGGAGATTCTAGCATAATTTCATTTATTAGTCTCCCTCCCCCATGGCCAAATCTTTGCGGCATCAGTAGGTACCCAACATAGCCAACATACATCTAACAGCAAGTGTGTAACTTGATCATGAATGACCATTGATCCCATCACACTCAAATTTGCACCAATAAAACAGGCTTATCTATCATCAAGAGAGTGGAGCGAGCGACTCTACTTAAAACGTATGTATGTGGCTCAAACCTTTTTTTTTTTTTTTTTTTTAGGTATGTGTTTTTTGCATTACATTTTAAACGAAGTAACGGATCTGGCCAATTTTTTCACAAAACATTCATTACTGTTTAATGCAGAAGGCTAATGATTTCCAGCAAAATCGGTGTATTAATTAATAATTTCATCGGAAGCTTGATTCATATTTTATAGTCTGTACAGTTCGTTTTTCCAATGTTTGAACTCTCTACAGACCGAGACACCGTCAGTTGTTCTGTTAGGCCGCGAAAGACAACATTGCAAGGTGAGCGCGCAATGAAGTCTTTCTCTGCCTAGCAGAACAACTGACTGTGGCTCCATCTGGTGAGAGTTCATACAGTAAAAAAACAGACTGTACTTAGCTTGGTGCTGTGCATAAAGGACGTCACACTAAAAATGTGAAATTTTGACGGTGGCTCCATCTGGTGAGATTTCAAATAAAGGAAAAACGAACTGTATCAATGCGTGTTACTGAGTGCTTTCCTAGTATTTATTAAATACATGATTTTGAGTAGCATAGGTGCAGATCTTATATTATTAGTTACTTACCGGCCGGCAATTTTGTTAATTTTAATCTATCAACAAGATTAAAGATTTACCTACCATGATTTTCTTTCCTCCCACTAAATGTAATGAATCCTTGAATTCTCTGTAAATATTTTATCTCTCACTAACCAGAACATTTTCACTCCTTTCAGTCGCGCCTTCTTGACGACACTGCTGTTTGTAGCACGAGGAATAATCGCCGGCGTCTTCCAAGCCGCTTACGTCTACACACCCGAGGTATATCCCACTTGCTTGCGCTCTGTGGGCGTCGGTTCTTGCAGCGCCATGGCGCGTCTCGGTGCCATGATCACGCCGTACGCTGCACAAGTGCTGCTGCAGACCTCTCTGACGTACGCGGCCGGCGTTTACGCTGTCGTCGCATTGGCTGCGGCAGTGGCGGCATTTTGTCTTCCTCTTGAGACGGGGGGACAGGAGATGAAAGACTCGATTCCATCCCGATCTCAGACGTGATATTCAGGGTTCTTTGGTATTATTAGTCTAGTATTTATTACATTTTAATATTTATGTATTTTATTGAATTTATATAGGTATGTAATTAAATTATATAATATTTTATCGAACTGTTTTGATTATGATTTTCCTTGATATTTCCCTATTTTTCCTGTTCCAGAATTTCATTTGCAGCTATTATTTTTTATACATAATTATTCCTACTTTCATTACAAATTAAATTATTTACTTTGTATGACAAATGTAGGAAACAATAACTAGGTAACTAAAATAGGAAATTTTGTCAAGCACTTTGAAAGAGCACTATTCAAAAAGAAAAAAAGAAAATATGCGATTTATTTTATATTACCAACCTATTTAATTTTATCAAGCGAGCGTCTCCACTTGAAACTAATGGCTCGAATCTCTGTTTTTTTTTTTTTTTTTTTTGTGTGTGTATTTGTGCATTTGGCGTCTCCTGCCAAACGAAGTAATGGATCAGGCCAATTTTTTCACACAACTTAAATTACTATTCTGGTTATGGTCAAAATGATTTTCAGCAAGTTCGCTCCATTGGCTGCATCGGTAACTTGATGTGTAGTTATAGTTAGCTTGGCAATGGGGATGAAGGAAACTCTGTGTATATAACTGCAATAGTTTTGACCGATCATCACCAAATTTTGCAAGGTCATGTGTATCAGCATTATAAGTGATTTTTTTTACAAATCTGTAATGAGCTTCAAGAGTAAAGCTGGCTTTCCATGATCCGTCAACGACGACACCGTCCGACGAAAACGACCACGTGACCCGTCTCGACCAATCCCTCGCCGGCCGAGATTTTTGGGGATGGCTCTGATTGGTCGAGACGGGTCACGTGGTCGTTTTCGTCGGACGGTGTCGGACGTTGACGGAAGATAACGGAGCATGGAAAGCCAGCAAAATAGACATTTTACTGACATTTGTATACTTAATTTAAAACGGCCTATAGACACACCACCGTTTGACCTATCCAATGGTCTTCGATAAATCTGATCAAACTCATATTTTGCATGATCGTTAAGATCAACACTGTCTCTTATTTTACAAATTTTCAGCCCAATCAGTCAAGAACATATGCACTTATTGACAGTTTTAATAACTGTCAGATATGAAGTATCCAAATGATTGTTTCCGGTTCGAGAATTTGCACGTACCCGTGCTCGCTCATCAACGCGGTACACTGAGCGTTTTCCTAGTATATTATTCTATTTATGGTTTTTCTATTATTTATTTCAAGATAACATTATCGACTGATTTAATTGATATGAATTTTCTAATATTTACTTTTGATGATTGACGTGAATGCACTTTTAGAAAAGATTCTCCATTTCAAAAGATTTCCCGCCACGACGTTTTTGTGCTGCCACCTACTGACTTTTATATAGAAGTTGTGTGGTCGAACTTTCAACAACATTTATAGTGAATTTTGTACCTAGTCAATGTGCATATTCTTTAGGTGAGGCACGGCAATATTTTGACAGAAATTATGAATTTATCGAATTCAGCACTCTACCGATAGTTAAATTACCGAAATGTACTGCCAAACCTTCTGTACATTTAACTTTTAATTACATTGTAATAGTGTGCGCGGAATATAGGTAGAATCTGGTCATTTTATCACTAATCTGTGATAGAATATCCATTGCGCATGCTCAGAACGCCATCTTGAGGTAGAAAATTTGATGGTGAGAAATTGAAATATTTACAATTTTTATTAAATACCTGCTAGTAAAATAGCCCCAATCTCTAGGTATAATAATTATTTACATATTTTCTTATATTTAATACCTCGCTTCGTTTTTATGTCTAGGTGTAGACAATATATGGACGTTTTAATCAATAATAGACCTTCCTGTAGGGCTATGAGTAGGTAGGTCCCCAAGCCCGTCATTTTACTTCCTTGAGAAGGAACCTACACCCGAATATGTCATGAATACTTAATATAACTTACCCAGGTCAATACTACTCTATTCTCATTTGAGGTTGGACATTAATGCATTGAAATAGGACCCAATATACTTTTATTTTATCTTGTATTGCGTCAATATATTGTTAGCAAATGTGAACCAACTTCAACAATTAGTATTTTTATTGTCCAGTAGGGAGGTGTGATTTGAGGATGGTTGGTGATCTCGGGTGTTGAGCTCTGCTCTTCGCTGGAGGCGTTAGGAGAAAAGTCGCACCTTCGCGTGCGAAACAACGTGAAGATGCCAGCCGTTCCTAGGTATGTAGCAGACCTTTGACATATCAACAAAGCATTCATTCGAGACAATTGCCAGCTAACATTACGTGTCATTGCGTCAGGCCTGGTAGTATGAAGGACCCGGAGATTGCCGAGTTGTTCGACAAGGACGACCCGGACAAGATCTTCGAGGACCTTCGAGAAATCGGCCACGGAAGTTTCGGGGCCGTCTACTACGCTCGATGTCTGCTTACCAAGGAGATAGTCGCCATCAAGAAGATGTCGTACCTTGGCAAGCAGAGTCTGGAGAAGTGGCAGGACATACTCAAGGAGATTAGATTCCTCCGACAGCTCAATCATCCCAACACGATAGAGTATAAAGGGTGTTTTCTCCGAGACCACACGGCATGGGTGAGTGAAAGTACTTCATTAGGGAACCACTACACTACCTAAGCTTTTCTTAAATTAATGCAATATTCAGAATGTTTGAATGCATGGTCATAACCCTTTGCCAGTACCTATAAAGATTTAAATCATAGACAAAGTGTAGGCCTACTTTAAGTAAATAACAGGACTGTCTAAATAGGTAGTGCAGTAGGTACCTAGTCTAATTACTGACTAAAAATTAGCATGTACCTAGGTAGGCTTAAAATTGCTAAGTAACTACCTAAAAGGAAAAAAGTATGAATGAGAACTTTGCTTCAAAGTTTTTCAGAAAATGATGCCAATATTCCGTCTTTGGTTACGTAAATTTTGCGTGTATACCTAGTACCTACTACACCCACGGCCACGGACACCATATTTGCGCGTTTCTCTGAGATTGAATTGTGCATTTCTGTTGGTTGTTTGATTATTAGTTGGTTTGCTTCACCTAAAACCAAAGTGTGGCTCAACTTTTACCAAAAAATGTATTTGACTATCAATTGACCACAACAGTTGGTATTTGACATAGGGATGGCATTTTGGCGTATCAAATGAAATTCGGTCAATTGACCAGTCAATTGACATTTGACAGGTGAAATAAGTAGGCTACCTACCTATCATTCCCAAGATAAGTTATTTTACATAACGTACCGGTACAATGGTGCAACTCTGTACCTAGTCTTGGTTTCAACATGGCTTGCTTCCAGCTTGTGATGGAATACTGTCTCGGTTCGGCGTCGGACATCATCGAGGTGCACAAGCGGCCGTTGAAAGAGGAGGAGATCGCTGCGATATGCGAGGGCGTTCTGCGCGGCTTGCATTACTTGCACTCGCTCGGCAGGATACATCGAGACGTCAAGGCAGGCAACATCTTGCTAACGGAGAACGGCACTGTCAAGCTGGGTGAGTGGCGTTCATTATTAAAACCAAGCCGTAGTATAAAGCACCGCTTTTAGTGATGGGGACACATGGAAAACCTGAAAAAGTAAATTAGTGGAAAAGCTATGGGATATTTATTTTAGGAATACCAGAATTCATGTGAAGTCAAGAGCTGGATTTACTTAATCTGTTGTACCTAGGTCCTGCCTATTAGCTTTTTCCTTTTTTCATTTATTCCATGGCGATTATGGTGCTAAATTTAAAGATAATACATCTATTAACAGATTATTTTTCATGTGAATCCAGCCCAAGGGTACCTGTAAAGCCCAAAAGTCAGAAAATCTTGGATGAAAAATAAGTGGGAATTTCGTCTTCTTTGGACTTGGTATTTAATTTGGATAAATCGAAAAAAAAAACATATTTCTCCTTCAGCGGATTTTGGTTCGGCGAGCATAAAATGCCCGGCGAACAGTTTCGTGGGCACGCCGTATTGGATGGCGCCGGAAGTAATTCTGGCTATGGACGAGGGCCAGTACGACGGGAAGGTGGACGTCTGGTCACTCGGAATCACGTGCATCGAACTGGCGGAGCGCAAACCACCATACTTCAACATGAACGCCATGTCCGCTCTCTATCACATTGCGCAGAACGACTCACCGCTGCTGAGCAGCTCGGAGTGGACGGATGTGTTCCGGTAAGTTCCACCTCAACGTCCCCAACTACTGACCTTGCAGGTGGTTCAAGTTGTCCATTCCTCTTAATCATTTCACGGAAAACAGAAGAGCGGCTCTTTATTAATTTCAAGCATTTAAAAATGATACTGTCCGCACACTGGTGCCCGTCTGCGCACTGGCAGACCATATTTTTCATACAATATACAATACCCTACAATATTTTTCATAAAAAAAAAAACTAATGATACTACGGTAGAATTTGCACTAATGAATCCCATAGTGAGAGTAGGGCAACAGACAAACAGACAGATGGTTTGGATCTTTCAAAGCGGATGCGTTAGAGAGAACACTTGTTGTGACATGTCTGTGTTTGACTTTGTTGTTGGCCGAGAGAGAGAGGAACAGAACTGATGGTAGGAATAGTGTAATTGACTGACTCGTCCCTCAGGCACTTTGTGGAGTCGTGCCTGCAGAAGAACCCTGCCGAGAGACCGAGCTCGGGGAAGCTGCTCGGCCATCAGATGGTGACTCGGTCCCGAGGCACGCACGTCCTCACCGAGCTGATCCAGCGGACCAAGGCGGCGGTGCGCGATCTCGACAATCTCAACTACCGCAAGATGAAGAAGATCCTCATGGTGGACTCCTACGAGAATGAGAGTCAAGTTGGTGACGCTGACGGTACGTCACTGACGAGCACATGGGTGGCAGGTTTGCCAACACATGGAGAAACTATTGAATGTAGTTTTAAAAATTTTCGTTTTCCCCTACATTTATCTATGATTATTTATTTGTAATGCAGTAGTAATGTGAGTCTTATGACCGCACTGATTTATTTAATTATTACATGCCTTTGAATAATTCTCCTAGCAAAATAAATAAAACTTAGATCTTGTGTAGCGATAAATATATACAATATCATGTTTTTGCACTTCTCCTTACACATCATTTAGCATAAGTTGTCAGATAAAATTTATTAATGGACATCTCAGAATGTCTAAAAATAAACACTCGTACATTTTACTTCGTGATTGGTTCATTTTTCTCTAGTTTCTATTTTCTAAGAGTAAATTTTATTTTATTGAAGCTCTACAGTTCGTTTTTCCTATGCTTGAACTCTCTACAGACCGAGACACCGTCAGTTGTTCTGTTAGGCCGAGAAAGACAACATTGCAAGGTGAGCGCGCAATGAAGTCTTTCTCGGCCTAGCAGAACAACTGACTGTGGCTCCATCTGGTGAGAGTTCATACAATAAAACAACAGACTGTAGAGTCTAGATAGTAGATACCTACTCCACAGTGTGCTGCCGTTACTCTTCGAGTGGTGTCAACTCTGTTGGGTTGAGATTGTGAGTTGTTTGTGTTGCCGCAGACACGCCGGACGAGCAGACGGGCGGCGACAGCAGCAAGAGCAACTCGATCACGTCCGAGCACTCGATCCACTCGATGGGCGTGTCGGCCTCGTCGCAGAGCAGCTCGACCAACAGTCTTCCACCGGCGGCCGACGCCAATGATGCCAACTACCCCACGTCGGTCAGAAACAGGGTCAAGGTTAGTCCACGCATGGTCACCATTTTGAGGGGAACGCGGGTTATGGCAAGATATTTCGGGAATAGTTGTAGTTGGGGTATTTTATATTTTCTTGGTTTTCGGGTAAAACAAATTGTTTTATTTTAACTTTACTCTATTCGAGAAAATAAGGAACACAACTGACCTCTGGTGGATTTTGTGGTACTAGGTAAATGGCGGCTATCAAGGGCGCATTTGCATAAATATAAATACAAATATAGTTGATATAGTTGTTTGTTATGGCCAAATAAGAAAATTTATAGCTAATATCAATTTCATTTGTTTTTTGTTTTTTCACTGCTTTATGGAAACACGAAATGTAAAAACAAACAAATTAATATGTGGACCTGATAGTAGCCATCTTGCCAGAAGTGGCTCCATCACATATCACTTATTTGTGGGAATGGCAATTCTACACTTTATTCCTAGGGCAGACACAGACATTGTTCTCGTTTTATAATGTATCGTAACATCATTTGCATCCTCGACCATTTATTGTCCATCCCTTGTTCGAGGTCGTTTACAACGTTGTAGCTCATTATTCATAGCTCATAGCTCATTGGCCTTCAATAGCTCGCTAAGGGTTATAAAGATTATTTCCGAAAAAATGGACCTTGAGTGGGTGAAAACGTAGACACATTTGGGGGTCTATTGGCTCTGCGGCACAACTGATGCAGAGAGCTTTCCACAGGTGAGGTATGTTTTGACACTTTTAGGTTTTTACGATAGGGTCAGGTCCCTTGTAAGTGAGAACAATGAGTGTGTCTGAAGATGGCACAGAGAATAGTGCTCATCATGGCAAAACAAAAATTAATCAAATTAAATCTAAAAATTCCAAATGAAGTTACCTATAGAAGATCACATTTTTTTCATTGGCCTTCAATATGGAAGCCAGTGGTTCTCAGTTGTTCTTCTAGACCTTTATAAATAGATTGTAAAATATACAATTGCAAGTGTGTTGCTGATGAATCATATCAAGATGTGTTGGTCCTAACGTGAGTTTGTCCATGATGTCAGCAGGCCAACTGCAACGCCCTGGCTGACCACGGTGCCAACAACTTTGCAACGATCCGCACGACGTCGATCGTGACCAAGCAGCAGAAGGAGCACATGCAGGAGGAGATGCACGAACAGATGACGGGCTACAAGCGCATGCGGCGCGAACACCAGGCTGCACTCATCAAGGTACACGCGGAAAGAGGACTTAATTGTTGACAAGACAGTTAATTACTCTAGTCGGAAGCTGTTCAAATGAGAACACCCCCTGGAGGGTTATTCTATATTCCTTGCACTGTGAGAGGACACAACATCACAGATTTACCAGTTGCTTCAAGGTTAAATAAATAGTGCGATTGTGCTGTGAGTTTGTACTCCGTACAACGTGCATCAACAGACAAGAAAATTTAATTTAGAATAACCCTCCTGATCAGGTTTTTATCAATACAGTACGTAACTCAGTACATTGTATTTAACAATAAATTATTAGGTATATACCTAATGTAGGGATGTGCAAGTTTGAGATGTTCGAGTTCGAGTTTGGATTTGTCAAACTTGACTATTTCGAGTTTGGAGATTTCGTGTTTCCTACGTTGGTATCATTGTTTTTTTTTTCACCATATCTAATAATAAGATTGAAATTCTAACAGTGACATCGAAGATGATCCCATTGTCACTGATAACTTCACTTCTCCCACAAGTAGCACTATAGGTTCCGTCAGGGCTTCACTTCTGTCAAATTATTTTACAGTTGATCGCCATCATGCTAAATGTAAGGCAGTGACTTTACTTTGTCTGAACTCGAACTCTAACTCAAGATGTGAAACTTTTTTTTTTCAAACTCGAACTCGGACTCAAAATCCCAAACTCGCACACCCCTAATATAATGTGATATGTACTAGTAATTACCTAGTCCTCACTGGCATATAGATAGTAGTAGTAAGTACATAAACAGAATTTAATGTTGTGATTTGTTCTGAAGAAACTGACTGTTGTTGACTCCAAATAGCTGTGCTGGAGAGTCATTAGCTAAGCTGTGTTTTGTTGACCGTGAACTTGTTTTGTAACTCAATGCGGATTTCTCTTGTCTTACAGTTGGAAGAGCGGTGTAAAATAGAGATGGAAAGTCATAAACAACTACTAGACAAAGAATACGAGTCACTACTGCAGCAGTTCTCCAAAGAGCTTGAAAAATTGCAGATACGCCACCAACAGGAACTGGAAAAGAGGTAAGCAAGAACATCAAATTAGTTTTCTTGATGTAGATTATTTTATCTTGAAATCAATTTTTTTTTAGTAAACACTTAGTGTAATAGTTTTTACTTTTTACCTAGTTAAAAAAAATACAAATAGGTAGGTAGTATAATAAATGCACATTCTTCAAGTATTTTCTACCACAGTATCTCTAAACTCGGACCAATTGAATCTATCCACAAATATAGAAAGGGAGATGGAGATAGTGAAGGCATTGTTCCATACGTTGGCATGAATCTTAAATGAATTATTTCGTTATTCAGTACTTTAAGAGAAAAAATAGAAAACGTATAGGTACCTACTTATTTAATCTTGACTTGATGCTCCGATGAGTATCCTGCTTTGTCTGACCGTGGCCTCGTATCTCAGGTTCAAGCACAACGTGAGCTCGGAGAAGAAGCTTCACAAGGAGATCAGCTGCCGCCACGAGGCCGACCGGAAGCTCTTCGACACGCACAAGAAGAAGGAGTACAAGACGTCCAAGGAGCGGTGGAAGCGGGAGCTGAGCATGGACGAGGCGACGTCCAAGCGGCAGCGCGACCAAACGCTGCAGACGCAGAAGGACGGCCACAAGCAGGCCGAGGCGCAGGAGGAGCAGAGGCTCGTGCGCGGCCAGAAGGAGTACCTCGATCTCGAGATCAGGAAGTTCAGGCGGAAAAAACTGCTCATCTTCCACAGTCTCGAGCAGGAGCTCTTGAGAGAGGTGAGTGACGGAGTTCTGAGAGGGGTGTGATTTGCCGACTGTGCGTTTGACATGGACTATGCAGTGCCGGAGGGCAAATGCCACTACAAAATGTCAACAAAATCGATGTATAATTAGCCCTCAGAAATGGGGGGTTGACTTTATCTAGTATTGTTATGGGAGGGGGGGGGGGGGGGGGGGGGGGCAGGACAATAACCGAAGTAGGAATTTCAAACTGACATTAGCATTAGTGCTGTCCAAAAACCCACTGTAGGTGCAAAACCAGCCTTCTTAACAACACATCACATAGTCTGGAAAATAAATGCCTAGTTTTCTGCAAGTGTAGGAGACTATTATGTATTTTGGTGTGTTTCGTGTTGCAAGATGGAGAAATGATACCAATTCAGAATAGTATCATTAATTCAAATATTTTTTTGTGATGTTGTTTTTGCATCTAGTTATTTCAGCTCAGGACTGCTATTTGCTTAATTTATTGGCTGGAGTTCCTTCTTTTAAAGGGCTTTTATAGCTAAAATCAAAATAAAATACCTATTACCTACCACCTATTTCGAATCCCTAATTAGGGACTCGGATTAATTAACAATGATTAAAGGATGGAGTTCCTGATGTTTGTCAACATGATTGTAATGCATCGAAGAATTAATCTGTAGTACCTAACTAAATAATAAAAAAATTATTAAAGCATTGTCAATCCCATAATTCAATTCTATTAAATTTAAAAGAGAGTTTTTAATGAGAAATTTTAATTGTGTCCCTGCAGTAAAACCAATCTGTAACCAATCTGTAAGCTTGGTAAGATATATTTAAGTTTAAATCACCTCTCTTACCCTGTGCCAGGAGCTGAACAAGCGGCAACACCAGCTGGAGACGGCGCACGGCATGCTGCTGCGCCACCACGAGAAGACCCAGGAGCTGGAGTACCGGCAGCAGAAGGCGGTGCACCAGCTGCGCGAGGAGCAGGTGTCGCGCCAGCACGGCACGGAGCTGCAGAACCAGCAGGACTACATGCAGCGGTCGGAGCGAGAGCTGCGCAAGAAGCACGCCCTCGAGCTCAAGCAGCAACCAAAGAGTCTCAAGGTAGAGCAACTTGCAACTTCTGTCAATCAATGAGAAAATAAGTTTCTCAATGGGCCAAAAAATTTAGTGTATTGGAAGAAAATTCTGTGTTTTGCATTATTATGTACCTACGCTGTATTCTGATTTAGTGTTCTTTGATCAATATTCATTATAGGTATTCTGCAGTTTTTGTATCTGAAAAATCTATCAAATACCTACACTAAATTCTGGCCTTCCAATGAACAGCATTTTCCGCTTTTTTTGCCTGCCTTTTTCATTAGATCGGGGTCAAAGTTTAGTCATAGGTATTTACTATTTAGGTATACCTACCTATTTGGCAATGTTTATGCTATTTTTTTTTCATTTGTTTTGTTTTTGAACATATTTTTCGAGTTGTAATTTCAGTTAAATGCTTATTGATTGGCCTCAGCCATGATTAGGTGATTTATAAATCAATAAATTCACATGCTTTTGTCACTTATGCCACTTATTTAGGTACCAGATCTTGCCACTATTTCATATTATTTATCCATCATTTCCCATCTTTTTAAAGAGCATCGAGAGTGGAAGCCGTATAAATAACCCATTTTCAACTTGTAACATGCTCCTCGCTTGTGAGCCTAACCACAAGATATGAGACTGACGGTTGCCTCCGCTCTTCCTCCAGCAAAAGGAGATGCAGATCCGCAAGCAGTTCCGCGAGACATGCAAGATCCAGACGCGGCAGTACAAGGCGCTCAAGGCGCAGATCCTGCAGTCGACGGCCAAGGACGAGCAGAAGTCGGTGATCAAGAAGCTGAAGGAGGAGCAGCGCAGGAAGCTGGCGTTGCTCGGCGACCAATACGAGCAGAGCATCGCGGAGATGCTGCAGAAGCAGTCGGTGAGTCTCGGCGTTGTGTTTAGACCGGCCATGGGGTGGGGGCCTCCAATGTTTAATCTAATGTAGTATTATCCAGGGACCCGAACCTTTATGAATAAAGGTTCTGGTTCCGGTTCCGGTTCCACAATTTTATTTTATAAAGGTTCGGGTTCCGGTTCCGGTTCTGAAACAAATATTCTTAAAGGTTCGGTTCCGGTTCCTGCATAAAGGTTCCGGGTTCCGGTTCCGGTTCTAAAATTTTAAATCAAACTATATTATAAAACTTTGAAGTATTATCAATGTCAAATTTAATGGAATTAAAGGATTTGGATTTTCCTATGAATACAAGCACAGGTGTAGGCAGTGTCTGTATAAAATTCACAGGATGGTGCGCAGAGTAAATACAGTAAACCCTCGTTATTTCGAACTCGGATAATACGAATTTGAGGTTAATTCGAACTATCTGGGTGGTCCCAGTGGCCAGAATAGGGTTTTCTATGTTATTTCATTTTGATAATTCGAATTTTAGGTTATTTCGAAATTCGAATTGAATTAAAGTCCCAGCCCATGTATTTACTTGGATAAAATTGCTTTAATTCGAATTTTTCTTCAAAAGTGTGGGTTTGTATAAAATTCATAACGCGTGATATATTACGCGCAATAACTTGGAGCCAGCGCCATGCGCCGCAGGCAGAATAGGGGGGTGCGCCGCAGCGGACTGCTCAGAGCATGGCTCGCGCACAAGCGCGGCGTGGCTCGGCTATCCTCGTGTTTTAGATCGGGTGCGTCCGCTTCGGCTATCCTCGTGTGTTCGATCGGGTGCGTCCGCCTCTAGACTTACTGACGACGTGGCGACTGGCGGCATTTCACCCCTCACGCCTCGAGCTAGACTAGCTAGCCTAAACAAACAAGTGTGGCTCTGTCAAAGTTTCGTAAACAAGTTTTGACGATGGCTCCGAAAAAATACCACGAACTGAAATTAAGTGAGAAGGTGGCGCTTCTAAAAGAAGTAGATTCAATAATATGCACCTTGGCTTCCTTTTCCCCAATCCCCTCATCCTTTCGAATTGCAATTTTTTGGGTCCCTTTGAGTTCGAATTAACGAGGGTTTACTGTATCAGAGGACTGAGGAGACAGTATAGTGGCTGCAATTTTCTCCATAAGACAAAGTAAACATTCATTTTTCCTGAACTATCATATTCAAATTGTCAGCAATGCAGTTCTCATCGCAGTAGTCAGATTCAAAAATTGAAAACTCGAGCAGCGTTTGCATAATGAAGAATTATTATTTCTTATGAAGAATTAAAAATTTCTACAAAAATACAGTTTGGAAATTTTATCAAAAAATAAACTTTATACAACTTTGTGAATAATATTATATCCAAGTGATATACATGATTTTTTTTATTAAAAGATGGAACCTTAAAGAACCTTTAGGAACCTTTAAGAACCTAATTGATTATAAAGGTTCGGGTTCCGGTTCCGGTTCTTTGGGAAAAAAGTATAACGGTTCCGGTTCTGGTTCCGAAATTATAAAGGTTCATACCGGTTCTAGGTTCCGGTTCCGGTTCGGGTCCCTGGTATTATCAGTAGAGCCAGTTTTAAATGGTGATTTTTTTTCTTAAAATTCGTTTTTAAAATCATCAATTTCGCGTTTTGTGTTTTTTCTGGAAGAGGGATTTCGCGATTTGTGGTGATATTAAATTGATTATAAAACACATGGTATCAGCCCCCAGAAACCCTAATTTGAAGAAAAACATGTCTGCCACTTGGAGGAGGGATTGGAATGGACTGGTCAACTAGTATACATTTAGAAAACATACAATTATAATGAAGCATGGTGGTTTATTAACTTCCATAGATAGCAAATCATGAAAAGAAACAACAGTATAAATTTTGATTCTACACGAAAATAATGTTAATATTTAATGATCAATTGAACTGATCAGAGTTTAAACCTTTCGTTGAATGCATTATTTTCAGTTTGGTTGCCAGCCTACCAGCAGCTATTTCTTTGTGTATCTACTTACTATGTAACTAAATAAAGAAATAATAAAAAAAAGAAAGCAACCATGGTAAGAATTTCTGCATTTTGCGGCTTAAGGCTTCTTCTTCTATCGCTGACAACAACTGAGTATTGTGAAAATGAACGTTCAGAATCTACATTGGAGGCTGGCAACCAAACTGCAAATAATGCATACTCAACGAAAGGTTTAAACTCTGATTTAAGAGAACACAACAACTGGCAAATGTCCACTTCAGTACACTCGGGTTTCTGCAGTTCTTCGCACACTAATTTTTTAAATGCAGAATACCCCTCCAGAAAAGTATTGGTAGGTGGCTTTGATCCACAGATACAGGGTAAATCTTTCAGTTGTTGCTGAACAATTTTCTCTTCCAAGCTAGCTCGGGCCACATTCCTGGGGTCGAAAAGTTTACTGCAAGCCTGCAATTCTTTCTTTGAAGGGTCCGTTGCTCTCAGAGCTTGCAGTTTTGTGCGCGCATGTTGAGCAACAAGCTTCAGCTCGGATTCAACTTCTGCTTTCTTCACGAGAGTAGTCATCTTCGCCAGTTTATCTCGAAGATCTTCAGAAAAGACGCCTTTAGAAAGCAACTCAATTTTCGTGTCGATGTCTTCAAGCTTGGAGCACAACAAATTTGCAGTTGGATATGAATTACCCTCCAAGAAATCTAAGAGTTTCATCATGCCTTGACAGTTTTCCGCAACAAAACACGCTTGAGCCATCACAACATTAATCTCCGACTTCGTCATGTTCTTCAAAAACTTGACACCTTGATTTTCCTCACTGAGGGTTTCAAAGAAGCCAATGATATCTTGTAAATATTCATTTACATATATCACAGACGTGAACCAAGAATTCCATCGGGTGAGAACTGGCATTGGGAAAAGCTTGACTTTGGATGACTGGTACCCCTGATTCCGCAAGTATTCTAGATATTGATGCTTGCGTTTGCGCGTGTTGAGGAATGCATTCTTGATTTTTGACACCACTGTATTTAGTTCATCCAGCTCATGCTGCCAGATCACGCCAACAAGGTTCACTTTATGTGCCCAACATTGGGTATGAATTAAATGGTCGCCGATTATAACTTTCAGGGCATTAAAACACGCTGTCATGTAGCGCGCCGAGTCTGTCACGAACGACACACAGTTTTCATAATCAACTTCATACTTGGTTAAAGTGCTGATGACAGCATTTGAGCACGTTGTATGATTCGCACGGTCTAGTACAACAGATGCTGCGAGATACACTTTCTGAGAAGTCGTGGGCTCCATCAGGCGGAAAAGTATATGGAATACGCAATTTCCTGCCTTGTCGGTAGTCTCGTCACTAAGCACTGAAATTGGCTTATCTCGAATAGCGTCTTTAATTGTCTGTACTGTCTTTTCCCCTACCATTGGCACATACTTCTGCCGGATCCAGTTTGCCGTCGGCAAATCGCCACTTCCTTTGATGTGTCGATTCATCCATTCACGTAGACGAACGTTGTCGAATTTCTCGACAGGGATGCCAGCCGCAATGAAGGATTCTGTTGTATCTAAAATGAAGTCTTCTTTATCTTCTTTCTTCTTTTTAGAAAGATCAAATGTCTCTGCAACTGAGAGTTGCCGTTTTTGCACTGTTTCACTTACGATTGCTTTTGCTTTAAAGTCTTTATGCCTTTCACTGTCGATGTGCTTTTTGATGGTATCTTTTCTCTCGTGATCCAGACGACAATTGCAATAAGAACACATCAGAATTTTTCCATCACTCACGTAGAAACTCTCACTTTTGAACTCTGTAGCCCTTGACTGAGGGGTTACACCCATCGTGAATTTGTCTGGACCTGGCCAAGACCTGGTATACAAAACAACACGCCACACGGGAACTCCCAGCGAGCGACAGCTGACACTTGCTTGATCTTGTGTTCGTCAGCTTGATGAGTCACGGCTTGCGCGCGCGCTCTTCACAGCTCAGGCAGGCAAGAACAGCTGTGTTGCTTTGTGGGTGGGGTAGCGAAGTGAATGGCGAGGGGTAGGGGGGTGAGTGAGTGGCGCTAGAAACTGGTTTCGTGCGTGCGTGTGTTGTTTAGTGTCTGCGTCTGGCAGCTGATCTTAGTGCTGCGTCTTGGGGAGTTAGGAAAAAAGTAGTACTTTTAATAGAAATCCTGTATTTCGTTGTCATTTCGCGGAAAATGTTGAATATCGCGATCAGGGGTGGATTTCGTTTTTTTTCGCGATGAAAAAATTGCAGATTTGGGTTCTCTACACAATGAAATGAATTTTAGTAGAAGAAAATAATGCATTCAAAACAATTCGCGATTTCGCGCGTCACCATTTAAAACTGGCTCTAATTATCAGTGCCAAACAATACTTTTACCGTTACATATTAGTATGCACATTTATAGGTTATAATATCACCCAATATTTCTCTTATAGCCATAAGAATTATAATTGTCCACTACAACTATACCACGAGCCTGTGCATACCGGTGTCCATGAAAAAAAAGTTAAATCAAGGCCCTGAAACATTGCCCTTCACATTTAAGAGCTTCTTTCCCATACAATATTGTAGAGAAAATCGGCCAACCGTCTCATGAAATCGTTCATGCCTCATTGTCTGCCATAAAATGCATACAAATGAGAGGGAACAATACTTTTAATATGATTTTATTTTTTGTAAATGTGCATTGAAAGAAAAAGCTAACATTGATAAAATTTAAATGACTGCTGGTTAGGTTCCGTAACAATCAATGCTTATTATTTATTATCAATGAAATGAGAACTCCGTACATACTCACCTACTACATGAGATAAGATGATGGCATACTGACATCTGATGATCTCATAGTGCAATCTTCATATTTTTCTGTGGATCAAATTATTTGAACAATCATTTTTTGTTATGCCGATTGTTGTACCAACCTCTAAGGTCGGTGACAGGCAAAGATGAACCCACTTTAGCATTGCCAGGTATAGGGCAGCCCATGCTAGTGCGGGTTCATCTTTGCCCACACCGACCATAGTTCAATATTCTTTCAAAATGACTCCAATAGATCTTGATATTTCTTTAGCTGTTGCGCTCCATCATAGAATCTAGTTGCACAGTCTGGCCAGTAGCCTTCTGTTATCCCGTGCATTGTGTCTGTCAGATCCGACTGGACGAGAGCCAAGAAGTGGAGTGCCACCACCTGAAGGAGCGCCTGCACTACGAGCTGGACATCCTCATGGCGTACCAGTCCAAGAACAAGATGCAGGCCGAGGCGCAGCGCAACCGCGAGCGCAAGGAGCTGGAGGACCGCGTGTCCGTGCGCCGCGCGCTTCTCGAGCAGAAGGTCAGTTCACGCTCTCGCGTGGGAGAGGGTTTGCATTTGTTTTATATAGAAATTTGTGTACAGTGAAGAAGAGGTTTTTAATATCTTTTTGTATAAGGTTTTATGTATAATGCTTGTTATTAAATAACGACTAAAATTTGAGAAGCAAATAAATTTTCTGTTAAAGCTGAACAAATAATAACTCTCCCTTCTTAAGTGATGCGTTGCCATTAAACCATTGCCAATTAGAAGCTGATTGTCCCTCGGTTACCCACGTCGTGATTGACCATTCGTTCTGATTGGCTGCCAACAGATGGAGCAGGAGACTCAGCAGTTCCTGCAGGAGCGGTCGGAGAGGATCCGCTTGCTCCACGAGCGTCAAGACCGAGAGCTGGAGCAGTTCGACGAGGAGTCGGCTCGTCTCGGCTTCAGGTGAGTTTAGGAAGATTGACGTCGTGCAGTCTGTGCTAGGAATCTGTAGCTGATAAATGTGGTAACCCTAAGAATCTCGGCTCGATTACTAAAGTGAGCATTTAATCTCTTTTTGTTCTTTTCGAGTTATAGACGTGAGTGCATACACAATTGAATACGAACATTCGTAGAGGTTATAGCTCAAACTGTATTGATTTTCCAACTTTTTTGAATTTCAAATGTATTTGGTCGGATCAGTAAGTTCTCACCTTCCTAAAATGTACCTGCTTTAAGTGTCTCAATTTTAAAAGAACACTACCCGTAGAATACATAAATCACGATTAGTTTGATTATTTCTGAAAGAGTCTGACCAAGTTGTAAGTATGTACTGACTGGATTGATATATCGTATGACAACATTGCCAAGTGCTCATCCCATCCATTTCTTCCAGTGCACTGGCCATCGCAGAGGCATCCAAAGAATCCTACCCCGACGAGGAGAGCCTCTCGGGTAGCATGCTAAGCCTTTCGCATAGCAACAGCTCAACCTCCTTCCCGCCGGGCAGTCTCTAGCAGAAGGCCACCGACGTCGCGTAAGGGGCTCGACAATCTCGTAGCAAGGCTTTGCCGCCGACGTAAGTTTACCCGAGCCCAGCGTCGAGTAATACGCAGCTGGAAATGTCCAACGATGTCGGTCGAATTTATGTTGTGCCATGAGCCTCGTTCATGACAGAAGCGGTTGCGAGTATTCGGCTCAGCCGTTTCCTGCTGGCCGTGGAGAAAACCACATCGTGCGCTTCTCACTAGGCTGAGCGAAATTTAATTGATTGAAAAGGCGCTTATTCACAAAACTGCTATTTTGTGCTTCCTTGCATTAAGAAACAATCTTGTAAGATCATTTTGCATTTATGTAATATTGAAATTATTTATTGTCTGTATTAGGGTAGAAATTTTTTCTATAATTAATTAATTCCACCATCGTATGGAAGTAAATTGAAGTTGAAAAGTTTTGATATCATTACTAAAGCTTTACTTTCTTTCTATGTGGCCATTTATATTATAATGCTCATTCGGTTTCTTGTTGATAATTTGAATATCGTTGGACATCTCCAGTGATAAAATGCGGAGGGCCAGACTGGGTGGTTTCGCTTCTAGTTCGGTCTAGCCTAAGAAATACTGCATCGCGCTGTTTAACTGCCGAAACCTAATCCGACATCGAGACGCTCGGTGATCGTCGCTACTACCATTGCCCACTGACGCGAGCGAGTTGTTTCTTTCCAAATGCACTAGTTTTACGTCAGCGTCAGACACTTTCTTCGTTTTAGCCGCCGACTAACACCAACTACCTAAACCGGGAAGGGAAATGTTTTTTTATTTGTAAACGAACTATGTGTATTAATGTATGTTATATTAATTATGATTATATAATATTATTACTATTATTATTATTAAAATTATTTTAAGCCTCATGTGAAATATGAAATCTAGGAAAAATGACAAAATGTGTTATAGTTTTTCCTATTTTACATAATCAACCGTACATATTATTATATATTACATGCATATTATACAGTAACGAAAGTGGCAAAGGATGGTTGACAAAATGCATATTTTAGGACAGCCAACAACATTTCGAGAGTGTGGATCCTTTTTACTAGATGCTGCATGATTTGCTTAATTTATTCATTTTTTGTAAAATTGTGGGTGTGAATGCATTTAAACATTTTGAAATTGCCTAATTTGAGTTATTTTTAACCTAAAAGTCTTAGTCTCTGAAAGTGTTCTCTCGAAATTTGTTAGGACATGCAGAAAAATGTTGTATATATATTGAACTGATCTTAGGCTACTACCATCAATAAATCAATCATTTGTCTCCAAAGAGTGACATCTGAATTACGTCAAATATGCACATTCTAATCATTTTCCTGGCAATTCCTTCCAAAGAAGACCTGCGTGCTTTTTCTTGAGTTTCTGTGCGGCTGTCAATGGATTCAGCTAAATTATCATTGAAAAACAAAAGATTTTTACTTTTACTTCATTTTGCACAGACACACAGTTTCACATGCGGTTTTAGCTTGAGAATAGGCACCCAGAATTTGGATCTTATCTTTATGCTAAGTAATATCTATGTATAGTGAACAGGAGGATGTGAGGAGAAAAGAATAATGGGATACACAGTCTTTTTTACATTATTCATTATATTATTTTAAGCCCAGGGACATCATTGACTACCATTTGACCAACTTCGCTGGTTTGTATAATATTATTATTAAAATGTATAGGTAGTCAGTATAGCAGGGGGTCACTTTTAGTATCTTATACTGGCATGCACTTTGCATTCTGGGTTTTAGGTTAGAAATTGTTGCCCGACATTTAATTGATATTTTCCTTCGTAGATTTATATTAAATATTGAGTACTATTCTATTGGCAGTGCCACTCTAGGCAAGCATGTAAATTTGTGTGGCCCAAAAATATGCAATTATCCTGAGTTAACTTAATAATAGTTTCATTGATCTGATCTTAAAGACTGTAATTAGGTATCAACACCTTGATTGAACAATTCAATCTAACAAACAAAAAAGACGTCGATTCATATAGTGAACACGCCAAGTATCGTCAGTCCCGTCGTGTTGGGGACTTATTGTGTTGGCGAGAAGGAGTTCGGTTGCAGTATGCGCGTGTGCATCTCGCGGATCAGCGGCACGGTGTAGGCAACACATTCGTCCCAGCCGGGACTTCGCCATGCAGACTCCCTCGTCTCCTTGCGGGCCTCCAAGTCCTTATAGCCTGCAAGTAGAAGTGGGAATACAGGCTCACTTTTTGTTATCTAGCAACTGTTTAGTTAGATTTCATGATGGTTGTTCTGCAGAATGTATAGGGTGTCCATTCGTCCCGATTTTGCTTAATTTATTCATTATGTTACCGTGTTTTCGTAAATTTAAGTCACGACGTCAAAGCACTCTCTGAAGAATGAAAGTGTGAACATTCATCGGAAGTCGAGTGTACAGTTTGTAAAGGGGGCACAAGGGGGACGTTCCGACATCACGACACACATAAAAAATGTAGGAAAATCATTTCCATTACATATTTCCACCATTTCTCAGAGAAATCTCTTTAAAGACGACCAAATACCATAGAAAAACGGAAAAAAATGGAAATGTGCGGCCCCGGACCCGCATTGCGCTGGGTGGCCCTCCCCCCAGACCCCCATTGTAACCCAAAAAACTGTCCCGATTTTCCAAATCTAAATATGGACACCCTAGAGTGTAGAGTGGTTTTGGAAAGATTGCAAGAGAGTATGTCGGCAAAGATACTGACTCAACAACGCTGCCATAAGGCAGAGACATTTAATTGTTTACATGCAAATTTTGCAAACCAATAATTGGTACTAAAATTAGATTGGTATCTTCATTTAATCTGCTGTAATTGCATTCCAAAACTCGTCCTAATACAAGATTATAGTTTCCCTTACTGTCTAGTCACTATTGGATAACCATTTGAATTAATTTTGTTGACACGTTATTTGTATGTTTCTGTCAGTCAGCGATTTTCATCACATAATTTCTTATCAACTGAGAGAAACCACAAAAACACCTGCCAGGAAGAACGGCCCCAGGAATCTGACCCGTGGACCTCACAAGTGCATGTCCACAGTGTTACAGCCTCAGCCAACTCGCTCCCTAAAGAGCTACATAGATAAAATTATATAGCTATTATATTAGCTACTCACACCAAATGTGATGAACATTATACAAGCGACCGATCTGCGAGAAGAATGCCGCAAACGGCTCATCGTTGTTACGTCGGTAGTTGATGGCGCGTGCCCAGTTATTTCCCCACTCGATCATTGTACCGGGCTTCAGCCGGTAGGAGCGAATCTCGTAGATGTTGGAGCCAGTCCGTGGTGCGATGGCTGGCCAGTAGCTGAATGCGAGCACGTATTGGAGGTGGCGGGAGCGAAGCATGCCTCCACGCTCAAGCATTAGCTGGACGTACTCCTTCAAAAGTTATGCAAGTATTAGCATAGACATATCCTGCACTTTTTTATTAGTGTTGTTCATAAATGACTCGACAACTAAGTACCTACATAATCTGTGTGTTACGTTTCTGTTACCTAATGATTATGAGGATGTTGATGACTGATGAGGACGGTAAGAGTGTAACGGAATCTAGGACGATAGCTTGGGGGGGATTGGCAACCTAATGACGTCACCCATGCTAGCTGATGCAGTACGCATTTGGACATGTATGATACAGACGAGGGAAATGTTGCCTTTTCGTGCTGCATCGTCAATAAATATTGGAGAGATATGTGTGTAGCATCATTGTCTTCATTACAATGCAGAGCATTGTAAGATTGTATTTTAAAATCCATTATGTTGTGTAGTATACTTGTTTTGACAGGTTTAATATCTTGAGGAACTAGATCAAAATGTTAAAACCTGCGCCGACGGTAAAATATCACTTCAGCACTTTATTCACTACGTCTCACATAGACAACGTGTTGATGTCTGAGATACATCATTGACTTCCTTAAAGATTAACGAATTGTGTGATATATAATGTGTGACATTTTATTGAATTATTCGAGGTATTTTCAACTGTTATAAAAGCGCGGCAATTCCTTTATCACACACATGGTTTTCAAGGTCGCACGGGATGCCAATCCCCCCCAGTAATCGTCCTAGACGGAATGGAGCACTGGGGCCCTATTCTATATCTCATTTGATCTCGTAGCGGCCGCCTTCATTTCGGCGTAATGCTATCCTATTGGCAGTGTAACAAAAAATGATATAGAATAAGGCCCCTGATGCCTATTTGTAATGAACCTTCCCAGGGTTGCGATTCTACAACTATTTTCGATTGCTGGCAGAATAGCAATCTGTATAAAGCTTATGGCAAAATCTCATTGCTAACGAAATAGCTACTGCTTTGCAGTTATAGAATCGCAACCCAGGATTAGCCTCTCAGCTTTGAACAAACCTATATGAATGAGTAACAAACTTGTAGTAGTAAAATACAAATTATTGAACAGAAACGCTGGTATTGTCAAGTCAAGTAAAAATAAATAAAAAGAGTCCGCAATATTTCGCCGATGCGTTCGATTGGCTTTGTCAAGCGAGACTGCCGATCGAACGCATCGGCGAAATATTGCGGACTCTTTTTTATTTATTTTTACTTGACAATCCCAGTGTTTCTGTTCAATAATTTGTATTTTACTAGTTGGTTCCTGGTATATTATCTTCTTCTTTGTTTTATTTATTGACCTTGTAGTAATAGCCGACATTCGGTAATGATTAATTTTGTAAATTGGTCCTCTGGTTACCTTGTTCTGTCCCAGTTGCACCTTGGCATTGTCGATGCTGGCGAACCCTCCCTTGTAGCGCCAGAGGTGAAGAGCTTGGTCGAGGTCACCGACCTGTACCGACCAGCTACCGACTAGTTCCAAAGAGAGATCTTTTGACTCGACAAGCTTTACGTGAGTCTCACTGCAATCAAAAGAGATACTTGAGTGTTACTTATCCAGGTGCGTAGGAACTAGGAAGTACCTTCATCATGAGGGACTGTTGACACCGGAGGGGGGTCTGGACCCTTACCTAATATCGCGAAATGTTGGTGCTACGATGGTGTTGAGTTCAAGGTCGGTGCTACTACGGGTTATTTAGATAGGTAGCACCGTCCTACCATTTCGCGATATTAGGTAACCCCCCTGGGTTTTAGAGTTTTAGACCCACCTTTTTTTTAATTTACCTAAGCAATTTAAAAGTGATTTGGTGCACTAAAATGCACAAATTGAGCAAAAACAACCCTCTATCCTGGACCAGCAGTTTTTTAGAATTTATAAGTGATACTGGGATTTCTCTAAACTTAATTTTATAAGTATAGTGAATGGATGAGGGGGGGGGTTCAGATTGAATGGGGGGGGGGGGGGTCCCTTTATCGACCCCTTTCCTATGCGCGGCGCGCCTGGACTTGGAACAAATTTAAAGAGGGATTAATAGTTGTGTTCACAACTGTTTGGAAATAATATCCTAGAGAAAATTTATTATAATTTGGAAATTAATGGAGATTAGTTATTTTAAATTGGTTTGGAAATCAACATTAGGTTTATTTACTTAATCAGTGGTTAATTTGTAAAATAATAAGTGGGCGGACGCTCGGCGATGTCAGGGGGAACATATTTGCTAACGAAAACAATGGGGGGGTTGGGGGGAGGGCCCCCCAACATAATGCGGGTCCGGGGAGAATTTTGAATTTCAGGAACAAATTTGGTGCCTTTCTCTACGCGATTTGTACACAATTTTTATCAAATTTTTAATTCTTTGAAAAATAAGTGGGCGGACGGCGTCCACCCTGAAAAAAGAGTGAGCGGACGCGTCCACCCTCGTCCACCCCCAAATTAACCACTGTACTTAATCATTCATTTTCATTTGCTTCTCGATTCACACTTCGTAATTTTAGGAGGTAGGATTTGATTTGATAGGATCTGATTCTGGAAGTGAAAAGATTGAAAACATTCAGTGTTCAATTTAGAACTGATGGTGGCGACTGGTGCTACTCGCAAAAACATTCGATCTCTGCATATTTGAAGGTCAAACTTAGAAGAACACCATCGAGTACAAGTGAGGGACAAAACTTTTGACTAGTTTACAATTTACCTAACTAAAAATGTCTCCTGTCAGTGCCAATTCCAACTTACTAGTTTTGAAGGTATTTGTGCATGGAATCTGGCCGCACATTATGAGTGTGCAACTCGTAGATAACCTCCTTGTCGGACAACAATCGGGAGTGCGGCTCCTTAGTTGGTTCTATTCTTCGCACTAACAATTTGCTCAACCAACCCTCTCCTTCTCGAGCAGTGGCGGTCGTAGACAACCATCTAAACATCACAAGTAAAAATAATCAGGATATTACAATAATTTGACCCTACCTATTGAAAATTTCACCTTGAAATTCTCTGATTCTTATGCAAAAATTGATTTTCATGTTGATTATTGTAGTGATTCAATACATGACAGATTGTCAGATTATGGTAATTTAAATATACTTAAACCGGAATAGAGTTATTATTAAAAATTACCCACTTACCTAGTTGATAAATATGGTAAAAGATGATTTCTTGGCTGACAAATTTGTTGTAGATGATTTAGTTTGGAAGCCATATTGCCACTCATCAGCTGTCTGTGTAATGGAGTTGAGGTGCCGGCGTTATCTTTAGCACATCCCAGCTGACGTTGACTGCTACGTAAAATTAAAAATAACCTGAAGCTCACATCTTGTACTGATGATAAACATTACGCAACATATTACATTACCCACCACGAGGAGGATAAAGTTTGACAATCGAATGTGATAAGACACCTGTTTGAACTCTGCTTTGAACAAATGTGTGCTATAACCTGAAAATTTACATTCTGATTCGTGCTCGTTTTACTATAAACAATGGTGTTTACTGTGGAACAATTGGTTTTTATGGTTGAAGAATATGTTCGCTCGGCCTCCTTTGCGAAGTGTAGGATTAAGTTTGCCGAGAAGTTTCCGAATATTTCGAAGATTCCAAACAAATCTACGATTCATAGAACTGTTCAACGGTTTCGTCAGACAGGTTCCGTTTTAAAGAAGAAGGGGACCAGTGAAACTAGTGTACTTACTAAAGGAACACTGACCGTAGTCAAACAATTTATGGGTCAAGCATCTCGAATATCCATTAAAGACCTCTCAAAGCAATGTGGATTGAACCGAGAGACTTGCAGACGTGCACTAATACAATTGCGGGCGGATTCAGAAAGTGCTGTTCCCGAAACGTTTGACAAACAAAAGCGCATTGATTATTGTAGTTTCTTTAATGAAAACTTCCTTGGTGATCCCGAAATTAGTGATTTAACGTTTTACAGCGGCAAGGCAACATTTTATATGACTGGTGAAGTCAAGTCATTAAACGGTCATCTCCCTCCATGGTTTGCAGAAAGTCAGCATCAATATCCACTTGATAATCATAAAATCGGAGTGTGGTGTGCAATATCAAGGCGTAGAATAATTGGACCCATCTTCTTCGACGAAGAAATGAACACGAACCGGTACACTGGAATTTTGAAGCAATTTATCGATCAGTTGCATGATGATGAGCTTCAATTTGGCTATTTTCAACACGACGAAGATTGTTTACACTCATCAAGCAAAGTTCTTAATTTTCTTGAACAGTTTTATCCCAGCAGAATTATATCGAAAGGTATCTGGCCGCCTCAATCGCCAGATTTGTCCACTTTAGAATTTTTCTTGTGGGGATATGTTAGATCAAAATGTTATGAAAACAATCCACAGACAATCGGTTCCTTAAAAACAAATATTGTTCAGGTCATTTACGAAATTCCGATAACTACTCTATATAATCTAGCAACTAACACAAACCTTAGAGTACAAACCTGTTTAGCTGTTGAAGGAGATCAATTTCAACACAACCTTATCATGATGTGAAACATCGAACCAAGAATAAACAATGCCATTGTCAACATTCCAAAATAATTATTTTGATATTTAAAATGAAATTTGGATCTCAAAGTACTACTGCCTGCAGGATTTGATGTTCACCTTTATCAAAATCAGCATGGAATTCATGGTCATATAGATAAGCTTACAACATTGCTGGAATTGAATCCCAGCAGAATTGGGAATTTTAGAATAGAGTCCATGTTCGTCATGTCCAGTTAGTTACTAGAATCATTCGTATTTCACTTGGTGCAAAAATATCAGAACTCATTAGCTACCTACTACTGTGTAGGCTACGAAGTAATAACTTCTCTATGGCAGTATTAACATCATCTTATATACAAATTTGTTAGGATTGTTTGGTAATTTGAGAATAAAATAACACAATTAATAGTAACAACAAACATGATTTACTGTCAAGTCAACACCTTCCCAAACATCATACAACAGTCTGCTATGTATTTGAAATTTATAAGATTTAGTAGGCATTTCATGATCACAAGCTACACCATCCTGAAAGGTACAAAAATATTCTGATGTTGCTATTACACTCAAGTTATAAAATATTTATTACTCTCTAGTATAAAATGATTAATTTTACCCTTCACACATCTTTCAACATTCAACGTTTCTGTTCACTCACACAGAGGCCTTGAACAAAATAATTTAACCCTCGATTCAGATAATGCAAGGTATTTTGGTACAGTATTGAGTAATTGACTTTTCACCACATTCCCTACCTTCCTGATACACAAATTACAATCAATCATATTAAAAATAATAAGTAGCATATTACTGTACTAATTCCTACTAATAAAGAAATTACTGCTATCATGTTGAGTGTGAACTCTTCTTTCACTCTTCCGTGACACATCCTGTTTTCCAGAAATTGCATCACTTTATGTGCACAAAAGTACCAATTATCTAATAATTACAGTTGGTCTATGTTATAACTTGCAAAGTGACAAATCATGATTTAAAATCTATAACATGCTGCTGAGCATGAAAATCATCGTAAACAATGGCAGAATAATTTAAATGCCCAATGTGACAAATTCTGTCACAAAGTTTGTGAAATAAAATTACATATCTATCTAATTACAATTGCTTGATTTAATATGAACTTAGATGATAAGTCTACATGATAAAAACATATGTCTATAGTATGATACGATACAAAAGTAGGGGGTTTGAAATTCATCACAAAATATAGTACTATGTAGGGATGGAGCGAACCTGGATTTTGATATCGACTATCGATATCATTTATATATCGATATCGCGATATATCGATATATTGAAATATCGATATATTGAAATATCGAAATATCAAAATATTAAAATATCGAAATATTGAAATATCGATATATTGAAATATCGAAATATTGATATATGACAATATTATATTTCGATGTAGGTATGGAAATATTGATATATCGCATAAATGCCTTAAATTGCTCCTAAAAATGATAGGAAATTCAAAAGAAAATTTAAATAGAAATAACACAGCCGTTCCAAAATATAGGGTCACCGGCCAGATAAGAAAGAAATGTGAATAATCAGAGAAATTGTTCTAAAATCTGATAAACGCTGCACTGCAAATATGAATTATTTTGCCATAGTAGGTATAAACTTCAATTAAGAATATAGTTGTATCATACGGTAAAGCTTCGATATATCGATATTTCAATCTATCGATATTTCAATATTTCGATATTTCGATATTTCAATATTTCAATATATCGATATTTCAATATTTCGATATTTCAATATATCGATATTCAATATATTCAGGTATCGATATTTCGATATTTTTTTGATATCGATATATATCGATATATCGATATTTTCTCCATCCCTAGTACTATGTATGTAACAGGAATAAAGTATGTTCCCACTTTGGTGTTTCAAAGATTGAAAACACACCAATCAAATTCACTTGTCTGTCACCTCACTTACAGGAATTGAGGCTAACGAGCCAATGATGACGTAAAATAACTGTAGACTAGTTAACCAAGCAAAAGCAGTTTTTCAAACATCAGTTTGACATGATGAGTCAGTTGGCAATAGAGGAGATTGGTATTAAAATATATTGTCTAGGTACTTGGTGCCATGAAGTTTTGGACTATTGTAATCCAGTGTAACTTTATACCTACTCAATAAGTAGGTACACTCACAACAATAAATAATAATGCTGTGCTACACACAGAGAATGCTGCCGAATATAAAAATGCACATTTTGGCATAACAATACACATACCTCCCATGTCTTAAACGTCCTTTCGCTCGGTAGGTAAGTGAAACCTATATAATATTATAAATAGTTATAAAGTTACCGACAGTTATAAAACTTTCACTAATATTACAATCTCAATGCCTTCACAAATAAACCGAAAACTCGAGGTGATTGTTTATGCAGGTCACGTTTGTGTCGTCGAGCGAGACTAACGCTTGCGCAAGCGACTGCTCATAATTAACGTCGGTTGCTCCTTGTGTTTGATGGGCACTGATCGACGACTCACAGCCATGATGGTCTTGGTTCTGTTGCTCGTAGGCAGCGACGTCCTCGCCTTCACTTTAGCCACACGCACATGGATGTCAACGTTCCTCGAACGTAACAAGCGCATCGGAGTGCTGGCCGCTGTTCCAGATCTCAACGTCCTCTTCTCCGTCGCTTGCGGGGAGCCGTGGGCCGCCGGTTTGTTCCTCGTGACTCGCTTGTTCTCCGCGTCGCTCGTGTCGTCTTCCTCCAATCCTGCCCAACGTTTGGTGAACCGGGGCAGAGGTGACGACTCGTGGACACGCTTCACGCCACACACGAAAGCCGGCGATTGTAACACCTTGTGGACTAGTTTCTTCTTTTCTGTATCTGCCTTGAGATCTTCTATCTTTGGAGTGTTTTGTACAACTACGTTCTTCTTCGCAAGTGGATAACAACTTGGGACATCTTTGACGACTTCTTCCGTCGAAGACACCTCATTGATCTGAACGCTGTCGTTTGCCTTTGGTTTTTTCGCGACGATGACCTGGCGAGGAGACTGGTCTCTGTAGCGCGTGAACACCGCCATGCAGCCGTTAGTTGTGGAGTTGCTGTTCTGCTCGCCATTCATCTTGTTGCGCAACACCTGCGCACGCGGAGGACCCTGAGGATCGAGCATGAGCGTTACCGCGCTAGTGTTGTCCGCGCGTAGATGCGTCGCATTCCAGATACCCAGCGCCTGGTCGACGAGCCGCTTCGAAGGGTTGATCCAGTGTTGATGGTTGAGTGTGTCGGAATCCACGCGAAGGATGTGCTTCTCGTTGTGCGTCTCGGCATTGTAGACGATCCCAGCGGCCAGTGCGGGCGTCATCATGTTCCACAGACCGTCGGTGCCGAAGATGAGACACTTGTGAATGCCGACCTCGATTTTGACCACCTCAACATCGGGTTCCGGCGAAACGACAAACTCGTCCAGCTCCGAGTTGTAGCTCCAGAGATCACCTGAACAAACAACAAGAACTTGTTATCTAAAATGCTTTGATACTCCCTCTCCTACTGGCCATGAAGTAGGAAGACAGTTAATATTAATTTCATGTTGACAGATGTTTTCGGCCATTGTGACAAAACAGTTGGGTATTTTTATTGTGAAGTCTTTTTCTTGGAGAAACATGAAATGAGACAGAGGATGACATTTGATCATTTCACGTGAACATGGCATGACACTACAGCAAAAGACAATGCACTCTGAAGTGGCAATCATTGTTCCATTCGAATTTATCTATAGGGGTTATAATAATAATCCTTCGCCCGGTTCCATAGTTGGGTCGGGGGGTGGCCAAGGACACCACTTGCTAGGGCCTCGGACTCCTGAGCCAGCTGGCCAAGCTTTATGTGGTGCCCAAATATGATGTCTTTTAGGTCATTATCATCATTCATAATACTAAACATTTAAAACAGGTACATAAAATCCTTATATTGTAGTGTTACTTGCCATCCTCTAATCTTTTGGTATTTTTTTTTGAAACAATATGTTTAACTGTCCAATTAGTAATTACATCACTCTATTTCTGTCAAATCGCAAGCATCAACATTTCTGTGGTAAGCACTACCAAATGAAAATTGTTTGATGTGTTGTGTGTAATGAATGAACATACCTAGAGATCGCGCCACTGCAAGGAACGGAATCTCGTCAATGTGTGTAGATCTACGGACAGGACCCTTGTGTCCTATACACGGTCGATTCCACACAACTCGTGGAACACCCTGCTTCGACAACACCTTCCCACCGGACTTCTCGATGCGAGCGATCTCCTCCTTGCTTTCTGGCTTGTGCTCTCGTGTCAATGGAATGCCTTCCCATCCCTCTGCATCTGAAGAAAGCATGTGAAGGTCAGTTAGGTTACCCAGCTAGACTTGGAACTTATTCGAGAAAATAAGGAACACGACTGACCTCTGGTGGATTCTTTAGTATTAGCCATAAGGGGAACAATGGAGTATATCACGGGGATATTTAAATAAATAAATTATATTAAATTTGTTTTATTTGTTTGTTATGGCTGAAAAAGTAAACTTGTAACTAAATCTAAATTTCAGTTGTTTTTCCTTTTTCACTGCCCTATGGAAACACGGACTTCAAAATACAAAAGTGCATCTAAAAAGTTTCCTGCCAGAAGTGGTTCCATCAAGTATCGCTTATTTGCTAATAAAGTAGCTTGGAATCAGGTAAAAAACAAATCACATACTTTCTTTCTGATATCCCAAGATGATCTGAGAGTCTCCGACGTGGCCGATATAAATCTTGCCCTTTCGAATGAAGGCAATACTGGCTGTCGTTCCCGCGGTGCTGGGCAGGCCAGATGCAGTCTTTGGCCATGTTTCTGTCAAAACAACAAGCATGATTAGAATCAGGAGAGGTCAAAATCACAGCTAGGTAGGTTAGTCCAGAAATTCCCATCTAGGTACAAATATCTCGAAACAAAACAATCACATTTCCGTCTGCTCCAAATGTTTGGAATATTTAACATAAACTTCTCGAGCACTGACAATTAACACTAAGGCATTGGTAGTTTTTGATGTTGTGTAGAATTTAGAAGAGATGTGATCACTATAAATTGGGCAAGAACGTAAGTTTTTATAGACTGTATCAATAATTTGGACTGACATGACAACAAATTTTAGAATCTTTCTGGCATTCTGATTGGATCAAACCCAATAACGTGAAAGGAGTGGTCGATTGTTCAGTCTCTTCTCCTCTGGACTTCGAAACCTAGGGGGTTTTCGATCACTGTCGATTCACCCATCAGTGAGCTTACATAACCTAGTAGGGACTTATTTTTGAAGATCATATTATTGTCTCACCTAAATCACGCCACATAGCGTAGTGTGTTTGTAAAAACCCATCTTTTATAGCTCTCAGTATATCCTCATCGGAATCAGACCAAAAAGACTTCTGGTTCACAATAAAATCCATCAAATTATTTTTAGCAAACAACGCTGCTTCGCGGCCGCCATGGCCATCAAAGATACCGAAGAAGGCGTACTCCAAATCTTTTTCGTCTTCAGTTTGCTGATACGCGACTGAAAACATATCTTCCATATGTTTTCGACCTCCCTGGCTACAGTGTCCCGTAACACGCAAATTAACTCCAATACTTGGTGCCATTTTAATCACAAATTACAGAAAGTTTTAAAACGGTCTACGAACGACCTACGTTTCACAACATAGATTCAGAAAGCACTGAACAGTCACCGGAAATGACGAACTATCAAGAAAATTCTTTCTTGCATGAAACTAATACACACACTTTTGTTAATACATTTTGTAATAAAAAATCAACTAAATAAAATAAAGTAATTTATAACTACAACACTATGTAATTTTTAAATTATTATCGCTAAAAACGAAAAAATACTATTTCATGACATAGCAACGACACTTCCGGTTAGCAACCCACAGCCTTGCATGATGGGAGGAGAACTTGGGAGGAGAAGAGAAATTCAAACTCAGCCGTTGGTTCGCAGCGCAGCTGTGGACTCGTTTCGACGTGAACTCGCGCAAGTTACGACAAGAGTAGGTAAACGACAAAACGTCATGCGATAATAATAATAAATACTCATTGGTAACCGTAAAGTTTAATAATCTAACCTTGTCGTGAAAGTGTTGTCATTCGCGCTGTCCGTTAAGTAGTGCTTCTCTCGAGACATAATATATGGTGACCCACCGAATGTGATTGACTTTTAATACCCATCTGTTGCTTTTGGCTGGATTGGACACCGAAATGTCAACAAGCACATGTGTCAAAAAACGCTAACACCGTGCAATTACGTAACAATAACATCGTGGTAAAGAACATTATTTCATGAAAAGTGTTTGTACTGAATAGCCTGGAAGTATATGAAGCGATTCGAGCAGCAATTGACAAAAATAAGGTGAGCCTAAAATCTAACATTGCATTATAATCACATCATGGTTGGGCGTAACTAACAGTGATCTACCGACCTGTTTTATTTACATATTGTATAATATAAATTCACAAAACGTATGTAGGCATATTTTTAATTTTTGTATAATGAAGTACCTGTTAGTCTAGGCTAATCTTTCTCGTCGTTCAAATCAACAGTCAAAATATGGGAATTACCTACCTTTTTTCAAGTAAATTTTGAAAAGAGAGCACAATGAAGGTGGGAATTTGCTCAATCTGTCTGTGTAGCCATCAGATATTTATATCACACATACACATACATCTCTACGACGACGTGGTAATGACTTTGGAATATGTTTATCGTCGTCTATGATACAGAAAGTTAACCCAATCAAATTTGAGGACATTATTTTTGTTGACTTCAATTTATGGTCGGGAATGCCTCGACAATGTCCTCTAATTTGGACGTTGCCATCGACGATGATAAAATCCAACTTGGCTTGGCTTTTGATACTTGATAGCATTATGATCAGCAGTTAATTAAATGTACAATTTGTGCGAAATTCTTAAATTTCCTGTAATCTTGTATTTATTAATAAAATAAATTATACAACAGTGAAGTGTTCAAACTAATTTTTAATTAGGTAGTAATACATGAAGAATGTAGAGAGAGTGGTTAATTACATCAGAGTAATATTTCGTAGACAATTCGGCAGCTATTTCTCACCAAATGTGGAAGAGAAAGAGTCAGGATATCCCTCAGTCACGGAGTCGGCTGAGGAAATGTTTCATTGAAGCGGAGGCAAAAAATACAAATCAACATTTCTAGTCTCGCCGTTGGCGAGAATTTTTCTGGCAAAGACTTCGTAAATTGACTGGGACAAAAACTCTAATAACTTACTTATTTTTATTTAAATACAAAATAGAACTCTGAGAAGTGTAGTATACTGTATACATACTGGGTTCTGACAGCTATTACCTACATCAGTAAAATGAAGGATGTATTACAGTAAAATGCTCTATTTTGAATTAAAAAATCGGAAATTTTTTACCCTAGAGGGTTTTCACGACCCCAATTTCATCCCAGAACTATCGTGAATGACATTTGAAAACATAATCTAGTTGGATCAACCATTTATTTCACTTCAAACATTTTAAAACTGAAATTTAAAAAAAAATATTCTCCATAGTGTGTCTACTATACAATTTATGTAAATAATATCTAGTAAGAAATTGTGATGGCTCTATACAAACAAATAGGTACAATAGTTTATGCGCCATCCACGCACGTGGTATTTCGTAACCGAACCCCAATCCTTTTAAAGAGGCCCCCATCCCGATGAGTCAGCGGGGGTGTTCCACCTCCCCCAACCCTCCACCACGTGCGTTATTTCATAGGGGCGTCGAGTGGGCGGAGAGGGGGGAAACTTGGTCACGCGAGGATGCAAGCAACGCTGGAATAGACGTGACAACGTCGCAGGTCTTTCGGTCGGCTCGTTCGGGTGAGCGCGAGAGGATTTTTTGTCCAGCAGCAGCAGGAGTTGTATTGTGTTCATGCTTGCTTGGTTGCTTGAAGAGAGTGAAGGGGCCCTCTAACACCAGCCCTAGCGTCAGTCTTGATCGCCACAAGCAGTGAGCAGTTTAGTCGGCGTCTTGCTTGGAAACATTTACTTCTCTCGCGTATGTGTGTGTAATCTTTTAAAAACGTGTGTGTGCATAACGCCTTCAAGAGTGGAGTTTCGCGTTAACAACCCTAATGTAGTTAAAATAATACTAAACGTCCGTGACTAACTGCATTTCGTGTGAAGTGTGTTTATTTCAAATGATGTGTTAATCAATACCATCGTCTAGACGTGTACTCGCGTAAACTAAATGAAAGTGCATTGATTAGTGAGGGTGGCATTGAGACAAGCCTTATCTCCCCCCCCCCCCCCCCTGTGTGACGTAATACAAATCAGAAGATTCGAACTTTCCACGCCACTTCAGAGCTTGATATAATGGGTGAGTTTTTAGATTGGTATTTTTCGATTAATTAACGTTCTAATTTTGAACCGACAAAGAGTACCGTGGCCTAATTGGTAGCCTCGACGACGTTACGAAATCGTTTGGTGTCAAGTTGAAACCAGACTCTGGTCTGGTGTGACAGGTGAATGATCGATTAATAAATTGGAGAGATAACGTATTGTGAATCAATCTGCTGCAGTATGTGACTTGCATTCGTGCATGTACGGCCGGTCCGAGTCGTTTTGGCGAAAGTGGTTCTGACAAGTGCACAGAGTGAGTTATTTTGTCAATTTTAGTGGGCGAGTTTTATGAAGAACAACATCGTGGATGTCCTTGGTCATCGAACAATTATCATTCATTTATCGAGTCGACTATCATTTGTCAATACGTCTGACAGGATGTCGATGTTATTGTAGAGCACTTGTTAGGTTTTTAAAACAAGTGTAACCCTTGTTTTGTGTCCTTCAATCTCGATCAATCCATGACTCTTGATTTCTTCCAGTCAACTCTATTGTTTGGAATATCAAAGTCGGGACTAGTTTGCATATTATATTGACTTGACGTAGGTAGTTTTCGATCTGTGATGGAATATAAAACGAGATAAAAAAAAGCGACATGTCTCGCTTGACAATGGATGCTTGTTTTCTAAAACTGTTGGGACGAAATGGAAATATAGGCTCATTGTGGTTACGCCTAAGTCCGCAATTGCAATGCTGTTCTGCCCGCCCACTCGTGTAATAATAATTGCAACTAAGATTACTGCGTCGGATGGCAAATCGTTTGGGAGGATGAAAACCAAGAGAGTCTGAGATCTTGAAATGCAAGCTTGACGTGCTTTATTTCACCGACCCGTGGATAGCTAATGTATAAATGTTGGGTGTGAGGAAGATTGTATTTTATGATGTGGTGGCATGTTGTTGCAGTTAGAAGTGGTTGAAAAGAGCCGACTTTGTTTTCATGCACGCGATATCCTTGCGAATTATCCCACCCAAACCAGGGACATTTCCAGGAAATAGACGCGCCCTAGAAAACACGTTGTCCATGTGGCTTCCATTACGGTCACATGTCAACACAGTGGCGGACCGGGCATCGCACTTGTGGGCTCTCAACAAGGAGGTATTTAAACATCCTTGGGTCTAAAATCTAAATCCTTGCCACCCCGCCAGGGGTAGATGAACAGACACGTGGAAAACAGTCAAACTTTGGGTTTGGACGCGTTTCGAAGTTCTGCAATAGAACCAGACTTGATTAAAAGACAAAACAGCAATTACACTCTCTAAGGGCCAGTTCTAAGAGTTACTCTGCTTAATTTTAATTATTTCATTAGGACTAGATTGCGATGGGGACAACCAATCATGGCTGTGTAGGTAGGTATACCTAGCAGAGTAGGTTTTGAAAAACTGGCCCACCATACATTCATCAATATCACATGCAGTCTCTACGAAGAGAATCAAAGATCTTGTTACGAATTCGCCAAGATCTTGCTGAGATTTTTCATCTGGGGTCCTTAGACCAGAGTGTGCCTATAGCAATTGCAATATGACGAAAATTCGTGCTCGATGGAAACCCGAATTGAAGAGGAAACGGGCGCCACTATTACAATTTACAATAGCTCGCTCGCATTAGATACAGTAATTTAGGTGCATGTATTTCCAAACCGTTTTTGACAGCTCGTATCTCAGGGGTGAAAGCCAAATTTCAATTTCAATGATTCTTGAGGTGAGCTCAAAAACCAGTAATACTGCCTTCATCCAATCAATTTGTAATAGTCCCGAATTATTTTGTCGTTCCGTCAAATTTCATATAATTTTAGATGCTCCAATATTGAGCAACGCAAAATCATGAAAATGGACATCGGACCTTCTCCCTCTGATGTACAGAAGTGTAAACCCTGTGCGCCACTGCAGGCGTCGCAATGTGAGCGCATTGTGACGTCAGCGCTGCCCACATGTGCACACGACGCAGTAAAGTAACGCGAGACGAGTGGAAACGCTGTCACATGTTGCTGCATGGACATCGGACCTTCTCCCTCTGATGTACAGAAGTGTAAACCCGCCTGTGCGCCACTGCAGGCGTCGCAATGTGAGCGCATTGTGACGTCAGCGCTGCCCACATGTGCACAAGACGCAGTAAAGTAACGCGAGACGAGCGGAAACGCCGTCACATGTTGCTGCATGGACATCGGACCTTCTCCCTCTGATGTACAGAAGTGTAAACCCGCCTGTGTGCCACTGCAGGCGTCGCAATGTGAGCGCATTGTGACGTCAGCGCTGCCCACATGTGCACACGACGCAGTAAAGTAACGCGAGACGAGTGGAAACGCCGTCACATGTTGCTGCATGGACATCGGACCTTCTCCCTCTGATGTACAGAAGTGTAAACCCGCCTGTGCGCCACTGCAGGCGTCGCAATGTGAGCGCATTGTGACGTCAGCGCTGCCCACATGTGCACACGACGCAGTCAAGTAACGCGAGACGAGTGGAAACGCCGTCACATGTTGCTGCATGGACATCGGACCTTCTCCCTCTGATGTACAGAAGTGTAAACCCTGTGCGCCACTGCAGGCGTCGCAATGTGAGCGCATTGTGACGTCAGCGCTGCCCACATGTGCACACGACGCAGTAAAGTAACGCGAGACGAGCGGAAACGCTGTCACATGTTGCTGAATGGACATCGGACCTTCTACCTCTGATGTACAGAAGTGTAAACCCGCCTGTGCGCCACTGCAGGCGTCGCAATGTGAGCGCATTGTGACGTCAGCGCTGCCCACATGTGCACACGACGCAGTAAAGTAACGCGAGACGAGCGGAAACGCTGTCACATGTTGCTGAATGGACATCGGACCTTCTCCCTCTGATGTACAGAAGTGTAAACCCTGTGCGCCACTGCAGGCGTCGCAATGTGAGCGCATTGTGACGTCAGCGCTGCCCACATGTGCACACGACGCAGTAAAGTAACGCGAGACGAGCGGAAACGCTGTCACATGTTGCTGCGGGGCGCGTTTCCCACACACCCAGAGCGTATTCTCGCGTGTCGCATGCGAGCCGAGGGTGTGGATTTCGGAATGCAATCGGACGCGGAATTCTTGATGTTGATCGATTTGGACACATTGCGTTTGTGACTGATATTTTACTGTTAGTCGGGTCCGCTGCACTGCCATGCACTTTCTAAACTTTATGCACCACCAACAAAGTCATTGCTCATAAACCGAGTCGTAAACTCTAGTGCTTTCCTTGGAGTCGTGCTAGTTTGACAGCTAGAGATGTTTTATAGTCTAATAGTAGAGGGTATTATTAAACCATAGATTAAACTAAATACCTTTCAAATACGCATTCGGAAACAACAAAAATCAGATAATAAAATTGATGCATTTTACGTCTTGCATTTAGCACTTCTGTTCATGGTTTATAATCTCATAAAAGGAAAGAAAAATTAGATATGAAAATCGTTATTTTCACATTTAATCGTTATTATGTGCATTGCATTGAATTTATGGCTTAGCCGGTTTAAGGCTTTTATATAGGTACGTGTATTTTGCAGTGCACACTTAACCAAATTTAAAACTGTTTTCGAAAGAAACGGATTATCTGATAAAAATTTGATGACATCATTCAATAAAAACTATTCTAACTCGTCATCTAACTCTAGTAGATGAGCTCTGATTCTCTAAATTCATTGATAATAACATGAATTGATTGGCAAGGAACTCGGTTTTCAAGTACCATTTATAGTTTGGGCAAGTGTACCTATTGCTTACCTCCAGACCCAAATGTTTGGAACCAATATTTTTTCCAATATGCAATATTTTACTATGGGAAGCCGATCTATCGTAGTGTTGGGACTTGAAAATTTTCAAAGTGAAAATTTTCAAGACCTGAATTTTTATGAAAATTTTCATGAAAATATTCATTTACAGAGGACCTTTCAGCATATTTTCAATTGTTTTATTTTGTTAAGTATTAATGGAGGTGTGTTACATTATTATGCGTGATAGAAATACGTTTAAAAATGTCGGTGCACCTACCAGAAAAAAAAAAATATAAATTTACCTTCCTCAGGATTCAAAACATTGAAAATTTTCATGAAAAATTTCATGAAAAATCCCCCAACACTAAGCCGGTAACATTCTACTTGAGTTGTGAATCTTGGCATCGAATGAAGACTGCCTATCAATGTGTTCTGACTGATTGTGGAGCAGAACGTGATAGCTGCGTCTCGGATAATGTTTCCTCGACCTTGGTCTGTGGTTGGTCAAATGGTCGACAACTCTGATTACAGCCTGTGGTCGAGCGCCGTGACTTTGAAGTGCGGTTGTTTTTTCCTCGCTCGCAACGTGCTTTTCTGCTTGAAAGACGGCGCTTTTTACCGAATAATCGACACCGGCAATGCATATGCACTGAGGCAGTTTGCTTAGATCGTCCCACTTGGTTCATTTTAGAGGTCACTTGTTTTGAGATTGGACATTCTTTTCGATCGAACAATCAAGCAAATGCTGGTGCCTGTATCAAACTTGCTGAGGTATTTTATGATTATGAAGTTACGTACCTATGTCGAAAGTTACCAATTGCGCCAATTTACGATGTGAATTTAGGAATACGATTACATCTTGTTTTCACTTTGCCTTCTCAAGGAAGCAGCAGTTCGCTTGATTTCATTCTTCGTTCGCACCCAGGCAAACAACTGACAGTAGCACTCAAAAGGTTTGTTGATTGACTTTTATGATATTAAATGAAAAGTTTTAAAACTACGGATGTAAAATTGTTTTAGTATCTAAAAATTAGTATCAACATTCGTCGAATATCATGGTTTGAGCTTTCAGCAAAACTCGAAAGAATCGTAACATCTTCACAATCAAATTTGACCTTGAACGACCCTTTTATTTATTTGATTATTGAATTTTATCTCTGAAAATCAATAAATTCTTCCCTCAAAGTCAGTGAGTGACCTTGTAATTTTATCGCAATGTTTCTATGCAACCTTTGCATGCAACAGCTTCACCTGTGATAAGAGGTGCAATTTCACTGATTAATACATTTGGGTCTAAGCGATAAACGGTTATCAAGGTAGTTATCTAACTTGATCTAATTTCTTAAGCTATCAGGTGATTCATGCATAATATTTTCTTGGAACTGATCAGATATTAGCTATCCGTCAATGTCAGACAGAATTTCCTGGAACTAGGAAAACGATGCACGTTGCAAACTGCATCATCAATAATTCCTGTCTGGATAAAAATAAAACACAATCATAAAACATTTCGGTTTAGATTTATGTTTGACTGAATCACCTCGCGTATTATAATTAATTTCTTGAGATGTTCATTAACGAGTAGGTGCTTAATTAAATTAATAGTTTCCGCATTGCATATCCATATGACCATATGGTAGGTAATTGTCTCCGTAACAAATTAGCTGCTTGGTCGGAACTTCTTCAGTAACCAACATTTCGGCAGTCCGCCTTCCGAAGTGCAACCTACTCGATCCTCCGGGGCGTAAGTGCCCTCCCCCCCCCCAACCCACAGACGAAAACAATTTGCAAATCACTCTGGTCATTGTGTTCAGATTGTACCGACCAAGGAGTGTAGACAGATGACCAAAAGCAAAAGGCACACATCAAGACAGACAGACATGTAGATTGCATACCACACATAACATTTATTCCGTTGCGTTCTGATGTCTAATCACTGCGGCAGAAGCTGTCCACGAATTCACCGCACCAACTGGTTTCATCGCTGCGATGTCTATTAGATCTTTCAACCATGCTATTATTCCTTCATGCCCGATCATTTTCTGTGCCCACAAGGATATTAGAGACGTGTTAAGTGTCTGAAGGTATGCCGTGTCAGCCGGACATCAGAATTCCAACCATAAATTAATTTTCTTCTACTAACTCTTTATTATATACCTGTTATCTCTGAACATTCCTACTAATTAATCGACACACCTACGGTTGTGTAATTAATATTTTAGTGGAAGCGTTTTGAGTGGGATGTTGCCTACGCGCTTTGAGTCGTGTTAATCGTTAGATTAATGGGACAGATTAGTTTGTTGACGGATGGATGTAAGGAGAGACCTGTGCAGAGTTGCATTCTGAAGAGCGATTCCATTTATTGTAATAGTATGGAGTTCAGTGAAGGTCTTACAACTATGACTCTATGTGCAGTGCAATATTTCGCGATTAGTGTTGGAACTTGAAAAATTTCAAGACCTGTTGAAAATTTTCATGAAAATTTTCATGAAAATACTCATTTAGCATATTTTAAATTTTTTTTATTTTGTAAAGTATATTGGAGGTGTGTGTTACATTATTATGCGTGATAGAATAGAATACGTTTAAAAATGTCGGTGCGCCTACAAGAAAACTAAAAAAATGCAAAAATAAATGTACCTGCCTCAGGATTCAAAACAATGAAAATGTGCATGAAAACTTTCACACAAAAAAATCATGAAAAACCCCACTAGTCGCGATAATATGTTTTGTTATTTTTATTAGGTATTAGTTTTACGAAGTTACACCGTTACACCTACCTAAAACATTGCTTTGTTTTTGTTTTAGTTGCAGTTTGCAACTTTAGTTTTGTGTGTGTTTGTTTTTGTTTTTTCAAGTTTTAAAAAAATATGGGTAACATCCGTAATATATTATGTAGTTGATCAAGAATTCGTTGATTCGTTGATCAAGAATTGATATTTCTGTCATTCACCCCTCAATCATAGGTGCCTAGTTCTGAGCAACAATGTATACTCAACATGATGATTACGCCTTCCAAAGTAATTACCCTTTGCTGTGACTATCTTTTAATGTTGAAGTTGAACGAACGATTAGCTCGAACGCGTTCAACCGCATCGCTTTAAATTGCAGATTGAAGACATGACCGTGATTAAAACGACAATTTATGGAAAACTTAACGGGTAGTTAGTCAATTAAAGCAATAACTTCACGTATTGTTCTTTCATATTCTGCCAGTCATGAACATAACATGACGTCCAGATAATTTCTGGAGCACAACCTACACAATGATAAAACATGCTTACCAGCAAAGTCATCAGTTTCTATTCGCCCGTCTTAGCTCTAGTATACGTTATCAATTAGTTCACTACATTACCATACGTGTTGCAATCTATAAAGCCGGGGCCGTGTGTGTGTGTGTGTGCAACAGTCAAAATATTCGGCACACACTCCTTTCACCTGCGGACGAAAACGACATAGCTAAACGTAGGTAAAATCTTGTTTCTCATAACAGTACCACGGGTACCACGGTTCAAATGTCGTGGATGTGTTTGCTACCCTGTGGGGTCTTGTAAAAGCCATCGTTCTCGCGTCTTGTGATACGTGCATGCAATTTAATGTGCTATTCATCATAATGCGGTGTGTTTCTAATTAAGTGTCTTGGGTGGTATACGCAGAAGAGGTTGGGAACAAGTTCTGGAAGAGTGATTGAAGATATGGCCATACGTGATTTTCAATGTCGTAGGCGAACCCGTGAATAGGAAACCAAATCGAAATGCAAATCTGATGCAGTGTGAAATTGGAATAAAATATACGGTTGGATATTGTTTTGTGATAATCTGGTTATAATTAATTTTGCATGGTGTGTTTCAACTTTCAATGGCGAATCGAATTGTTAGTCAATTTATCAAACAAGTGTAGAACCGTTGAGTCTGTTCTTAACATTGCGTGTTTTCTGACATTTAGAGAGGTAATGGGATTTTGATATTCCATTTTGTTGTGTGAACCATGTTCAAAATTCATGATCTCAAGATGTAAATGATGATGAGAACAGAAAAATTGTGCTCAAGAATAATAATCAGTCATTACCGTTTCTCATTGCGTACCAGCGATCACAGGGAAAGTCCAGGGATCCTCGGCGATTCGTTTTCTCAAAAATTATATTTTATTTAGCCCCCATAAATATATCAAGCAACAACCGCAAGCGATCTAGAGGATGGGATACGAATTTTTATATTTTTTGGGGATGCAAATAAAATAGACTATTTGAGAGAAAAAAAGGGAATTTCCTGGCAATACCTTAAATTATCCCTGTAGTATGATACAACGTTAATTTTTCTATTGTGAAATCGCTGGTTGGTAATACACAACCTTTCTGTAATGACGCCATACAGAATTGAAAAAATATGTAAATGATTATTATTTATTAATTATTCAAAATGTTTTGGTTTTGTGTAATGGGAAGAGAATTGCGACAACTCGACACTTATTGACGTAACTCTGCAGTCTGCACATGACAAGCAGTCTTGAATGATATTCGCTATTGCCCCTAGGGCGCGTTCACAGACACCTGATCATAGGACGGCTGTGATTAGCTCATTCGCACGGCACGGTGTATTGACCTGCCGTGCTCATGCAAACCAATCATGGCAACGCTGCAGCAGAATAGAGATAACCACATCACGTTTGATAATGCATCGTTTGACCTTGAAGAGGTTTTTTATTGATTTTTATCAATATGTTTTACGAATGTTATTGTTAATAAAATAAGGCTTTGTACGAGTCTTTAGAACTGTTCAATGAAAATAATTTTTTATTTTGGAATGGTTTATTAGTTTCAATTTATCCTACAGACGTTTAGTGCCATATTTTTACTAATTTTCGGGCACTAAACGTCTGTAGGATAAAATAAAACTTTAATAAACCATTCCAAGCTATAAACTTATTTTCATTGAACTTTTCTGAAGACTCGTACAATGCCTTATTTTAATAACGATTGATTACATTGGTAAAAGATATTGATATAAATCGATAATAAACTCTTCAAGGTAAAACTTAATTTATGAGGGCAGGAGAGCCAGGAGCAAATTATGTGGCTGTCCCGGGTATCTAAAAATTCTCCTGCTGTTTGTTTTTCCTGCTATCTCTTCGTGCTGTAGATAACAACATGGTATCTGCTGGTTTTAACCGTACCAGCAGCATCAACATGCAAAGGGCGCTATTCTTATCTGGGCCAATATGGGGGATATAACATACACAGCTGTTCGTCATAATATTTACCTCCTGATGTGACTAGGACAGACAAGCAGTTGAACATTTTGTTATCGTTTTATGTGGGTAGAAATAATATTTACTATTTAAATAGAGTGTTGCTCGCTGATTTTACGAACTAAATGGTGAAAACTTGGCAAGAACTTGATATTTTTCAGCAGGGCTTGGCTCTCTTTTTTAGAAACATAAGAAGCAATGCTAATCTTGACAAGATTTTGTATAAGTTTTGTTCAGATTTAATTAGGATTTCGTCATTAATTTCGTCAAAATTATAAATGTTTATTTAGACTAGATTTAGATATAGACTTGTATGCTTATTTAAAATAAAATGTTTTTATGGGGACGAAATATACGACGAATAACTTTCAGTCCTTTCTTCGCGCCAATGAGACCACTTGAGTCGTCGTATTTGTCCACCCTAGCATGTACGTTCTACGTCAAGGGTCGGCAACCTTTTTTGGTGAAGGAGCCAATTTCCCAAAAATTAACAAAATATTAGATAATAATGGGAGCCGCAGTAAAGGCAATCAAATAGAATAGACCGAAGATAATAAATTTAATTACTAGTTAATTTTGATACTCTGACGAATCCCCCCAGTTCTTGCCCCGCAGGGCGATTTTTTAGAATTTCAACAATATAAAAATTATTCTGGGACTCTAAAATTAACAAATCGAATCAAATGACATTTTTGCCCCGCAGGGCGTTTTGTTTTCGAATTTTCACATTTTTCGATTCCAGATATTTATTTAAATTATAAAGAGCCATTCAAGAACAATCAAAGAGCCGCATGCGGCTTCAGAGCCGCGGATTGCCGACCCCTGTTCTACGTGGTTGTTGGTTGTGTTGCAACTTGCAAGAGAACTGCATGCACTCGCAGTAATTGCTCGTGATTGTGTTGCAGGATGCAGCGCGGCGGAGTGTCGGCGACGCGTCGGCAGGATGTGCAGCCGCCGCGATGCGCGACGCCCGCCGTCGGTGACAAGACGCCCGGCGCCCCGACGCCTGTGAGGTGAGCGTTTTACTTGCATCTCGTCGGGGGATGGAAATGACACACGTGGATATGAGTGTTGTGGTTTGGGGGGGGGGGGGGGGGGGGGGGTGGAGGATTACGCCACTGGCGGGGACCACGAGGCAAAATCTAAATGCCCTCGTCAAGTGTGTCGGTAATGGCTTCTGTTCGTTTATTATATATCCTTTGTTTAGGTGTGATTATTTACAAAATGCGTTTAGTTTCACTATTTTTTTCTGGGATTTTACATAATTTTTTATTTTCGTCGGATATTTTGTTTTTTATGATTCTGTGATCTTTCTCATTTATGTGCACATAATTTTTTTTAAAACACTTAATTTTTTAGTTGTTCACTGGCCAAAATTATAACAGAATATGATTTTTAAACGGACCGGTTGACTTGATCACAATCCCTTTCGGTCTTAGTACTTTTCCTCACGTGATTTTAGTTTACTTTTTGGAGTGATTCTAGTCACTTGATCGATGTATCTTGAATTATTTTCTATATTTTAGCCCAAATTTCATGTACACTTGGCCAAACAAAAATTGAACGTTCAATAAATAGGCTGATAAATGTAAGATCGCACCATCAGAAGTCAGTCTAAGCGATCTCATTGTCTCACTCTAGTAGGTGACCTCACATTTCAATGATAATAACAAGCTTTGATTGGTTATGGGACATGACCAGCAGTCATTCAAATTTGGTCAACGTTCAATTTTTGTTTGGTCGAGTGTACCTATTTATAGATTCTGATTGATTGTACCACTTCGTATTCTCCGCCTGTTCCGAACAGTTTTGTAATGTGTTGAAAGCGTGTAAATGCCGAGAGTCGTATAAACTCGTCCGCGAGCATCACCGCCGAACTTGTACCAGGAACCATCGTGCAAGAATGCACGCAGCTCATGCGGTCACCGCATCCAATCATCTGGATGGTCCAGAGGGTTTACCACCCAATCATTTGCATCTCGACGACACGCAATGGACTCGCAGCGAGATGAGAGATTCGCTGGATGAGTGGAAGGGAGTCTTTCTTTTTGATTCTGTGGATGGACCACGTAGGCACAGATCAGTACAATATGATTGTTGCCATGCCAACTAGGTTCTTACAGACTAAGGGACTTGTTCTCTTCTTTATCGTGGGAAAAATAAGTCGTTGGCATATTTGATGTTATGGCAAAACTACAATTGAGTCCGATTTTTCAAGTGAGTCAGAAAATTGAAACATTAAAATTGAACATGAACTCATATTTTGAAATATTCGGTTTCTCTTCTGATTCTTGAAAATTTGTTCGATTTTTAAATTTTTTTTGTTTGTTTATCCTTCATTATTTTGTGTTCATATTTTTTATATTCTCGCGAATTATTTTTTTTGCAAAGTGTACATACCGGTTGTTCCTTCTTTTATTTTTTTATGGTTCTTTGGTTTGATTTTTAATCTTGCGTCGGGAATTTTTTCCCCGTTTCTTTTCTTTTTTTATAACATCAATTGTTTGTTATTTTTCCGTTAGGTATTTTGTTTTTTATTTCTTTTGCTTTTTCCAATCCGTCATTTATTGCGTATAGAAACGCACCATTCCTATTGTATCCTCCCATTGCATGATCAGCGCGCTATCGAGTTGAATCAGTCGCTATGCGACCCAAGCGTCATCAGATGATCTGTCATCGGCGACATGGAGATCGAATCATGTCAGGGCATGACAGGCCTGGTCATTGACATGCGACACGCGGTGGCGTCGGGAGCACTTGTCGGGGTCAGAGGGCGCAGCGGCGGGGACTTCCTGACTGGCGCCAGGGTTCGATCCCCGGCGTGAGGCACAGAAGTAGGCCACGACACCACTGATCCATACACTCGACTGAATGATTATTTTGTTCTTTTATTGATTTTTTCATTTTCAAAATCTACCGATGATAATGATTCTTTTACAATTTATGAGTTTCAATTTTGTGGTTGTGGTGTGCCATTTACTTGATTATTCTCAAATTGTTTCTAAATATTAGGTGGGATTTACTATATTTTAAACTTACATCCAGTCATCCACGTCCCACGAACACATGCTTTAAAATTATATGCGCTAAAAAAACCTAAAACCTATTGATACTCTCTCATCGAGAAAAAGCTGAGAAGTTCATTGATAGAACAGAGGATCGTTTAAACTCAAAGTAATAATAAATGTGAAATAATAGTAAATGTGTGTATTTTTTGACAAGTTTTTGATTCGGGTCGTATTGTGGTCATCATCTGTGGAACGAGGCATTTTCTCAGTCGTCTGGAATGACGTCTAACATTGCCCACGATAACATTGCCCCCGATAACATTGCCCACGATAACATTGCCCACGATAACATTGCCCACGATAACATATCCCATGATAACATTGACCACGATAACATGGCCCACGATAGCCGATGCAGCAAACAAACAGGCTTGCCTCATGTCCTCTATGCAGAGTACAAGAAGGTCGAAGTCAGTGATAACACTGACCTTAGCACACTGTCACAATGTGATCCTGATAGCTTGAGTTGTCGGGGTCATCTGGAGTGCTGATAACACGTTGCATAACAACCTGTATTCACACCTGGTTCTCGACCCAAGACTGAGTTACAATTAGGTGCAAGAAATGTGAATAAATCAGGGAAATTCATTATTTTACACTCTTGCCCACTTAATTAAAAAACTTTTACGCAATTTTTGTTCGTTCTATTGACACTGCTATATTTTCAAGTTTCATAATATTTCAATATTTTATTTCTTATTTCTATAAATGATTGACATGAACCAAGGTGTCTATAGAAGTTGGTTATAGACACCTTGGACATCAACCATGATTTAGCCTTAAAATCGATGGACTCTCTCACAATTTTCTGGCCAGTTCCTGCCTCTATCTGACCACTATTCTATCCATCTTGGATTTTAATTTTGCATGGTTTTTGCAAGAGGCCCCAGAGGCAGCTATGTCTTATCTTATTTCACCTTGGTGTCTCCCAGAAGGCAATTTACATAGAGGAAAACTGACAACAATTTGCGTACATTTAGAGGCGAAATGCTAATACGTCTATTGTCTTTGAATAATGCACATAAAATACTCCCATTGGCGGCTAAGATTTTCTGTGAATGTTCTTAGTCATTTCTTGCTCTTACACCAGAGGTCTCGGGTTCGAGAAGAATGAGAAGAACATTGCTTCTAGTAACGCGATTTCCAAGTAAATAATTGGGCTCCTGAACTTTATAGCGATAATAATGGATGGTTTATTGTGGAATCACTTTTGGATTGACAGGAAGTTAAATAATAAAACGAACAAGCGTAATTATTACCTAGCCTAGAAATTTGAAATGTTATTCACGGGACACATAATGCCTGTTCTCTCTCTGTCGGCGTTTTTTGTTTGTTTGTTTGTTTGTTTGTTTGTTTGTTTATCTGTGATCTATAACGTCCGTGCAATAATCTCTTAAACGGCCACATGCATATAGTTTTTGGGCAATATCCTGTGATTAGTTGAAAGTTGAAAAGGAACCTTTTGACCGATCAACTTCAAATGTTGCCAATTTATGCTGTTTTTGACATTCTTCAGATAAATTGGTCAAAAACTTCAAGAGTAATTTACATTTTACCGATTTCTTTTGTGTGTTTTTAATACTTGTCAAATTTATTCAAAGAAAATAAAATAAAAATCTCTTTGAGCACATTTGGTTAGATTGACTTAGATTGGTTAGATTGGCTTATTTCCAATGTCGGTTTCACACAAATATTTAAATTCGCATGCAGTACGAAGGCTCGCGCGTTATAGCGTTTTCCTAGTACTTGAAATACAAATGGGGTCGCTGTTTTCCAGATTGTTTTCACTCAGTGGTATTCACTGTTGAGAAAAACATAAAAAAATTGTGAAGCTTACATTTTGTAACTTTCGGCAGATAAACTTTCGAATGTTTTTGAATTGAAGTAGTAATACGCACACATGTAATGTTGCATTGCAAATGTCAGCTCGACTAATCAGTAAAAACTATCTGCTGCACGGGAAACCAGCTTGCAAACACGTTTTGTCCGCCGTGTTATTTGATCGGTCGGATCTGCATGTCATGTTCGCGTGCTGACAGTTTAGTGGCGCCTCCCTTGGCGCCTCCCCTCGCAGCCCACTCGCAGTCGAACATTCGAATAATACCGTCTGTCGGGCCAAGGATAACAAATGTCTCCGCTTTACAGCGCGCTTTTTATGATTTTATTTAGCTTTTTTGCATTTTACTGTCACAATGCACATACATGAATATAATAGTATGCTATTATTGTTAGCGTTGTATAATATTACTCAAGGGCGGTGAAATAATTAGTCTTTCTTATTCCGTCATATTCTCATAATAATGTTCACTTGAGCGATGTTTCCTCAGGCTATTTTGCTACACAAACGTCGAACAAGGCGTAATTTTAATGGAGAAGTAGAAGTAGAACATAATTTTGAAATTTCTAAGTATGAAATTTTGATTTTGAATCAACCCAACAACAATTGTCTACTCTTGGAAAAGCATGAAATATACTGGGGCCCTATAATAAAACTCAAAAGCTTCAGATTGTTATAGGGCATAGTTATATATCTTTGGCTATATTACCGAAATTACCCTGGGACCATGCCATAAAAAATTCCTTTCAAAATCTTGAAATGAGAATTACTGCATTATTCATTATATTTGTGTGAAGTTTATTAATATATTTATTTTTAACTTATAAATCGCAATACTATTATAAAAATACTAATAATAATTAAAAATAACAAACTATCAAACATCACAATCCATTATTTATGACATCCATCCATTTTCATTATGAAGTTGTAATAATAATAATGTTGTTGTTGTGTTGACTCACTTCTAATCTCATCGACTGTAAACATGTCAACTCTGCGCGCCTGCCAGCAGGCAACCCGCAATGTCACCGTGCATCACAAGTTGCCTATGTTGCAGGCGCCTCGTGCGAAGTCCGCCCTCGAAGAAGCCCCTGTCGGTCGTGCAACCCGCAGCAACCGCGCCACTGCCTTCTAAACCGCCTGCGAGGACTGTCCAGCGCTTTGCCAGGACAACGAGCACCACTAGAACTACAGTTCCTAAACGGTATGTTAGCCTAGTTATTAGCAACAACGTCAACATTGCGCAGTGCAGTTTATGATTGACTCCATGGTCCGATGCGCTTATGTAATGTGTGTCGGCTGTTGAGGATGGATGCACACAACAGTTCTTATCGTGAAACACCGGCCAAATTCCGTTCATGAAGATACACATGATTTGACATGATTTTGCGCAAAACATATAAATCTAATTTTTTTAAACGGCTTTCTTTCTGTTTATAAAAAATGCAACACAATTGTGTGAAACTGAAACATGTAAGTCAGTGTGTAACAATTATGTTGGACTTGGAGTGACATCGAGATATGTTTTAAATTCGAAAATAGGACAAGTATAAGTAAAAGGTATAATATGTAAATTTTTTGAGAAACCCGACCCCACTTTCTCGTTTTTGAGGTGTCCTTGCAAACTTATAAATCAACTTTATCAATTCCGTCCATTTTCACGGAATCTATTCCATTTTCTGTTAATATTAACGAAAAATGTACTATTTGTGAATAAAGTAAGATTATTTATGTATTTCGTCATATTTTTATGAGTCGTCTGTACTAAAAGGTAAACATTGGAGATACTATTTCCTAAATATCGCTAACTTTTAAACCATTCAAGTTATGAAATAATGACACATTTTTAGCTAGTTAATTTTTGAGTCGACCTCAGCAATAAACGCCAACTTATAAAGACAATATTTGTGACCAAACTCGTGGAAATCTGAAAAATAGAGAAATTTCAGATTTATCACGAGTTTGGGCACAAATATTGTATTTATAAGATAGTGTTTATGGTCGACTAAAAAGTAAAAACTTACTTCGCGCATTAATTTTTCAAAAATTTCATAAATTAAATGAAACAATAGTTACGCTATGCTGGTTTACCGTCGCAAGTTCGCAACACTTTGGAACGTTCGCGTTCGAAAAGATTCGCGCTGCGGACGACAGGTGCTGCCACCTAGCTCGCGAATCCCCGCCAGATGGCACTGGCTGCACCGCGCGCGCGCGAATCCTCGCGGCCACGTGACCTTGTGACCCGCCAGCGCGGTGTCTACTGTCTTGTAGCTCGCTCAGCGATTCCTCGAACCTCTTCATCTCTGCGTCGTCTTGCCTCGACATGACGCGATCACGTTCACGTCTCACAGATTCCTGGTACCCGATGACTCTCCTCCATTCAGTCTTATCTCCAACCACGCATTCATTTTAAAGTGGAAAGTGGCCTCCTGGTATCAGTTTACCGTTGAGAATGGAATTTATGTCACAAAGAAGAACACAATTTATTTTGTGACACATTCATCTTTTGGAAAAGAAATCGTATGGCATTTATGAAGGCCGTGGTAAATTTTAAATGTAACAGCAATGATAACGCGATGGGACGGGGAATGGTAGCTACATAAAGAGCTACCCCGAGCTACATTGCTCGGGGTATTGATATACCTCGATAGCAGTTGAAATGGTCAAAAGTCTAGAAGCTCAGAGCAATAAGTTATCAACCATTCAGATTCGCCAGACTTCAAACCACAAGAAATGGATCCCTTTTATGTAGATTCTGTTCCCTTTCTCTCATTCGAGGCGTGTCTAGTTGTTGTCTAGTTGTGAGTCCTTTGGCATGGACCTATTTTTTCACATTGTTGGCGATATACAGGTCACCCTATTTCTCCGATCAAGCTGACATTTTGCATACATGACCACCTCCAGTGTTTGCAGGCTGTCATTTTTTTTTGAAATCCGTTGATTGGTTCAAATTTAAAATAAAAAATATATATTCCGATTGGTTGGTCCAATCTATTTGAAATTTTGTCACGTTATTAAAACCAATTTTATTTCAAAGAAAGTTGCAAAAAAAATCGTATCGTGTATCGTGTTTGGCTGGACGCGTCAACGCGTTACACTGAGCGTTTTCCTAGAATAGTAAATAATGACGTTGTAAATTATTATGTCGTACGCTGGCGGAAGGGACGGTATTATTTTTTGTAATTACTTGAAGTGTGACTAGATGGTATCATAAAAATCTGCATTTAACTGCACATGTTCGGCGAGAATAACGGCTGCCGTTGTGCGTGGAGCATGCGGTGGATTGCGATCTGCTTTCGCGTGCTAATTGATAAACAAAGTCTCGAGTGACCACTGCGGTGTCAACTTGTTGCTCCGAGGATCGTGTGTGCCTGCTGCCTGGGCTAGTCCACTTGCTGGCGCGGCGTTGCCAAGTCTCTAGGTCACCGTCTGACTCCGGGCTTCTAGCGAGATGAGCGTGCACGCCGAGATTAGCGGAGGATCTGGATCACAGCCTCCAGTCATCAGACATTATTCCGACTTCAAGCAAACATGGTGGAGAATTTTCTACGAAGAGTTGTTTTGGTAACATGAAATCAAACTATAAGGGGCTGTGCATAAAGGACGTCACGCTTCAGGGGGGGGGGGGGGGGGGTGCACCTGTCTGGGACACAGTGTGACAGGGTGGGAGGGGGGGGGGGGGTCTGGAGGCAATAGGACGTCACGTTTTGATATAGATATTTTCAAGCATTTTAAATTTTAGTTGATATGTCGGGACCGGAAATTTCGCTAAAATCGATAAATTCTGATACATTTTCAGTCAAAAATACTCTATTTAAGAGGGGTTAGAGATAGATTTGTGGACGTCCTTTTAGGGGGGTGGGGGATCTCGAAAAGTGTGACACAGCGTGACAGGGGGTAGGGGGGAGGGGTGTCAAAATATCCCAATTTTAGCGTGACGTCCTTTATGCACAGCCCCTAAATCGTTTATCGTTGAATCCGTTTTTATTTACTTATTGGATCATATAAAAGAAAACCATGGTAATTTGGAAATTTAAATGAGTTTGTGCTGTTGGTTTCAAGAAAATTGAATTAAAGTTGGTTATCTTCTTGAGAGGATGGGAAAATGTGACAATGTTGTTTTGTTGTCTTGACATGCGCTTGACGTTAATTGTCCCCGGCGATTAATTTCCAGCTTATTGTTCCCGTTACGATGTTGTTTCTAATTGTGAATTCCCACCATTAGTTCGGACGCTGTTTCCTCTTAAGTACACGTATAGGCCGGTCGGAAAATCAGAAGAATTGAGGCGACATGACATAAAAGTCCAGTGTCACAAAAATAACAACCACCCTTACTTAGTGTGATGCCTACAAATAAATGAACAGTCTCTGGTGTAATTTGGGGTTGTTTGGAAACTATCTTTGCTGAACAGAAAGTACAACTAAAGAAAATAAATCATTGAATAAATAAAAATCATCCTTTAGATAACTTTATTCTTCTATGATCAGTTCATAACGTAGTGTTATGTAGTTTATAAACGTATTGATTAAATTCCAGTGATTAAAGGAAACACTCAATTAAAACCTGAAGTTTTGCCAATCCTGAAGAGGTAATTCATAAATCTCTGCATGTTTGATTTGTTTGTAACGAAGTACCCGTCTTATGTTCTGACTTGCGAGCGAAGAAGCCCTCATGTCACACCTCCACCCGGAAACAATGTGAGCGTACGTGTTGTGTACGTGGCTCATCGACACGTCACGTCGGATGTGCAGAGTGTACACATCAACCGGTTGTGACGAGACGCGAGGTACCGGCTTCGCAGCCCGGTGCAGACAGTCATGGTGCAATCTCACATCGGCGTTCTAAGACTTGGGGCGCGAACCTGGGATTATGTCACGCTATGGCGTTCTGGGTCAGTCTTGTTGACAGGAAAAATACAAACTCAAAAGTGTACAGCCAATTTCTTGGGCAAATTCCAGGAGGCATGCATAGTTTAAGGGGGGATCCATCTGAACAAATATGCTTATTTATTTAATAGATAATTTACTTGTGCACCATATAAACGCAAGAAAAAGTGGGGTAGCCGAACTAATTTTCAAGGTATATCACTTGATAAATTTGAGTTAGCCCTATATTTTAACACGTGAAGTTCGAAAAAAACATTTTCCACCGATAGATTTTTTCCAAAAACTAATATTATGCGTATTGGACATTAAGATATTTATTAAGATTTTTACCTACCCGTTAGACGCCAAATTCTAAATAATTTTCCTATACCTCCTATGTTAAAATGTCTTCATATTCTGAAGACATCATATTGAAAACTCAATATTAGTCGAAAGTTGCAAGTTATTAAAGACATTTGTTGAATCTTTTACATTAAAATATAGTTGAAATTTTGAACAAATTAATAAAAATTGTAAATTTCAACAGAAAATATTTTCGGAAAATCTCGGAAAATCTACTTGGGCATCCCTGCTTAAGTTCAAATCAAAATACTACCATAATCGGGTATATAATTATTTTTTATTGACTTTACATTTTCAGAAACTTTCTAATCGTCACAGTGTGCACTTTGATCTTATTTTGTAATTTCTAATTGAACATGTTTCACCGAAATTCTCGAGGTAAAACTGATTGAATTGTTACTAATTATCCTAATCAGTAGAAACTTTATCTTACGTTAATAATATGTTTGCGTTTTATCAGGTCATTGATCCTTGAAATTAACCTGTTTTGTAATTCAAGTTGTTTGAGAATTTGTGTGATTGTACCCTTATTGACAGACAGGGATGACACATTTGTCCTGCCCGAAAAAGTTAGTGGAGTTTTCACCCAATATCCCACCGAGAAGAAAACTCAGTCAAGTGTGATTTTGGAATATTTGGAAATTATGCCAAAAATGCTGAGCTATAAGAATGTTGTAAGAACATTTTTGGTTATTTTAATTGTGTGGATATAAATTCGAATAGAAATATTAATTAGAAATAACGATAAAAAGTATTACTATACACACTGTGTAAATCAAATATTAATCGTAAAAAACTTGCTCTCAGAATTAATTGGTCGTGCAATTTTTTTAATAGACAACATCATAAATTATCTAGTTAGCTCTGCTTTTCAAAAAATTTCATATGCAGTACCGTGATCCAAGTATCTATTATGGGTTTTCAACAATGGATCATAACCATAATAGATATTTGGATCACGGTACTGCATATGAAAATTTTTGAAAAGCAGAGCTAACTAGATAATTTATGATGTTGTCTATTGGTAAAAAAATACAGACCACATTTTTAAGAAATTGCTCCAATTAGCCTGTATATACTTTTACAATGACACCCTGGTTTTTGCCAACTCTTCTGATTTCCGAGTTCGATCTCTTGTCATTGATCTCTCAACATCAACGTTGCGCTCTGATTCTTCACTCCGAATGGAAAAATGTAGGTAACAAGAGAAATATAGCAAATATTTAATATCCTCACGTTTCCTTTGACGCAGTCAGCGCTTCGAGACCCATCTAGGGCACACACGTTATTGCAGCAGAACAAGAAAAATGACGTGTCTATAATAGCGTGTTATTTCCTCGATCTCTCAATGTCATACTCATTTCGTTCGATTCCCCGCGCGCAATAACACCTTGATTGGCATTAGATCTATTGGCGAGGCGATGTGGCAACCGTGTGTGTATGATAACGGTCTCATCTGCTCGCTCGCGGAGTCTCTCGTCCAGTCGACGCGCGGAGTCCGAGCCGAGCGGTCGTGTCGTGTTCATCACCCTCTTGACGGCGACGTCGCGAGAGACGCCGGCGCCTCGCGAAACAGGGCGTGACGCGCCAGATCGCGAGTGTGTGTGTGTGTTCGGAGAGACGAGAGAAACTTGTTTGGCGATCGGTGACGCGTGGCGGGTCATCTGCCTTTCTCACCGACGCAACTGGATTACATCGAGTTATTGTGCGCGGACTAGACACATGGTTTGACCTCTCTCAGTGTCTATCTGAAGCCGTGTTATCTGTTTTCTTATGTGTTTCCTTCCGTAAACACATTTTAAAAACATTCGATTATTTTAAACGTTCTATAATTTCAAATTTTAAGCGTTTGAAATTTAAATCCTGAAACGTTCCAATTTTTAAATTTTAAAAATTCCAGAAACGTTCCATTTTTTAAAAACTTGTGTAACATCTTTTCGTCCAGAAACGTGGACATTTTGTATGTTTGTCGACGTGTGTGTTGTGAACGGTGTTTTCCTCGTCGACCGCGATTAGAATCTCTCTCTTGCGGCGACATTCTTCGAGCCTCGTCCGCCCCGCAGTCAACAGGTGGTGGTTGTGTTCGTCAGCCAGCTGCCTGCGCCTCATAACACACCATTAATAACGATTACGCGGCGACCATTGTTGCGCCAGTGACGGGAGGGTTGCCGGAGACATGTTCTAAGGGGGCGGTATCAGTTTCCAGTGCGATGTGTTAGATAGACGCGATCATGAAGTCGTTGAAATCGTTGTTCCGCAGACCGGCTGCGCCGGCGGCGACCCAGCAGCCGACGGCGACGGCGGTGAAGACGTCGACCGGCGGCGGCGGCGGCGGCGGAGGCGGGAGCCACCCTCTGCGGGAGGCGGCGAGCGTCACCAGTCTGGACAACGCCAAGCCGCCCAAGAGATCCAAGAAGCTGTTCACCAGCACGAAGACTTCTGGGCAGAAGTTGGCGTATCAGGGTAAGTTGGAACCGGTTTCGTACGCTGCAGTTTTTCATCTTCCCTTGACCCCGGTGACCTCTCGGGCCCCGGCTGCATCTTGGCCAACTGATGCTCGAATGCGCCGTTACGAGATAAATTACCGAATTACAGCCCACGACGAGGTCTCCATCGACACTGTACAGTCTGTGGCATCATTGTAGTCGCCGTCGGTTGGGTTATTTGTGGAGTTTAGTCTGCATTTACCTCGCGATTCTGGTTACATAAATTCCACCAAACCGGATCTGCCGAATCAGATTCCTACCGACCTCCAAGAAGTAGAGAAATTCTTCTGTGAAATATATTTATACATCTGGTGTCACCTCATATTGTTAATCGTAGTTCTCGGTAAAGATTTGAAATTTGATAAATATTATAAGCTCCCCTGATCACACTCCAGTAATAACCACTTTGTGACATCTTCTTGTCATCCACTCCAAATGGTTATTAAAGTATAAGATTAGCAATTGTCAAGTTCTTACTTTGTTACTCTTTGATGTTGAAGAACTAATTGAGTGCACTTATTATTTTGCTAATTACCTTTAGGATTGTTCTATTAGATTAGACGCTTAAAACTAGACCAAATGGATTGTTATTGTTTATTTTTCTTTATTCTATAAACAGTACAAATAAACAAATTAATGCCATGACAATATAATATATTGTCTTGGCAATCGTGACTCAATTGAGTAAACTAATTCTATTGTCAGTTGTCAATACCTGACAGCAACAACTCCTTATTATTACTCAATATGTTATTGATTCATAATACGTATGTTTTGTTTAGTTTACCTACAAGGAATAAAGGAAACCGTATAGATGTGAGTAGCATTCGCAAAGGTCATGTTTGCAATTGCACTTCCTTTTGCACCGCTGTTCGTTTTGACACTTTATGAATGGGAATGAGACGCATGATGCCCTACAAGGTGTTTGCTTGATGTGTGCGTGGTCATTAGCATATGACCATATGACAGAGGTGTGGTTGGGCACTTGGCTTCATTAGGGTTCATGGCCATTTAGCTGGGGATTTACCTTGATTTAGATTGATTTCCAAGCCGCTTGATATTAGAATTCCAAATTGGTATTTGTAATTTGTATGAAGATACGGTGCCAATGCAGTATTATTATTTCCTGGTATCTTATGGGCTGAAGTTTCTAGCCTGTGACAGATAGCTACTCAGACCTTGTTTGTCATTTATGTCATTCCAGTAATTAAAAGAGTAAGGTTTGAAGGATCACTTCTCCGAACTTCGAATCCATTAAATTTGTTTACGTTCCAGCGATGACATTGGCTGGATTGGACTTATTTGGAAATGCGCTTAGAATATCATGAGGTTTGAAGAAACGGTCAGATGGCCCCATTCCAGAACGCAAATGCTTCAAAATCAATCATTAGCCTATAGTACTCGCATCATTCTAATTCTACATTTTCTTACGTATTTGTGGAATGAACCAATGCTGGAGCCTGGAATCTTGTACCCGCTGGAACTTACCCTACTGGAGAATGAGATATGAACCAATGCATGATGTCGTTAGAGCATGAACTATGTACTATAGTTTACATTATTTGCCCACTTTTTTCCAATACCTAAAATAATTGCCACTATTTAGTCAATGTTTCATTTCATTTTGATATTTTCGCTATGCCATGCCACTACTGTTTTTCACCTTCTTTAATTTATATGTCACAGGAGCATTTTTACTTGAACACATCAGTAAAACTGCGACCTTCAGATGGCATTAACTTTATTTATACTTCATTTCGACATGTGTGTTACGATTAAAAATTGATAAGAGTAACGGTATCTACTTAGTATTGAACACTCTACTTTCTTTACCACTTCTTACCCCAATGTCCATATTGATCCGCTGTAGGCAGCGAACACACGGGCGTTTTTTTCATGCCCATGCCGAAGCGTTTGCACGCCGGCGAAACGCCGAGCAGATAGGTAGCTTTGAGTCTTATGGGAGCGAACACACGGGACGCCCAAAAGACGCGCGTGTAAAACTCCCCAGAGCGAAAAACCGCGCGACTAATGCAGGCTCTTCTGGAAGTACGAAGTGCGATGCAGCGATTTTTCTGCATTTTGTAGACATTTTTTTGGGATACGATTGGAGACAAAATGGATTGACAAAATGATTTGAAATTTTAATCGTGATCAGTTAAAAGACAAACTTAGGGTTGTCCCTTGGTACATTTTTAATTTTTTGTTTCGTTAATTAATTAGTAATAATTAGTGGATTTATGGTGAAAAATTAGCTATTTTCTTGTCTCACTGGGTGCCGTATAAAATTAAATTTCAAAAATGTGCCAAGTGATAACCCTTTGTTTGTCTTTTATCTAATCATGATTAAAATTTGAGATCGATTGGTTAACGGGTTTGGTCTTCAATCGTATCGGAAATTTCATTGTTTTGCGCGGTTTTGTTGAATAACCGGCGCCTAAAGGCACCAAGTAAAAATGAAGAAGTTCTACTAATATACAATCAGACTTATCATGTGAACATCCTATCAAAGTAACACCCATTTATGAAACATTTTTTCTCTCAATGTTCTAAAACGGCTAGTTGTGTTGCAGCTAGCAGCCAGGACTCGAGAGTGTATATTGTGTTGCAGCCAGCAGCCAGGACTCGAGAGTGTATATTGTGTTGCAGCCAGCAGCCAGGACTCGCTGCGCTCCGCCGAGAGTCTGCATCTGGACGAGCTGCAGCTGGCCAGGCGGGAGAAGCAGCAGCTGGAGGCGCACGTCCAGCAGATCCAGCTGGAGCATCAGCGCAAGCTCGCCGACCTGCAGAGGAGGCTGGAGAAGCAACAGGTCGGTCCCACTCTCTGTACCATGTCGCAACACTTGCCTTGGATCCTCAATGCCACGGGCCTTGAGATCTGTTGACTTGTTCTAAAAGTAGCTATCTGTGCTGGTGAATCCATATCTTTGTCTTGTTGAAATCAATCTGGCTCTGGCAGTAACGCCCCTGTTATTCCCGGGTTCGATTCCCGCGGCCGTCCTTCCTGTCCAATGAATTCGCTGCACAGTCTGCGAGGCAAATGATGGGAAGGTTCTCTACATATAGTCCACAACAGCCTCCTTCCCACCATCCTATTTTTCATCCACTCACACACCTCGACTTCTCTTAGCGAGATGTGTTATTACAACACCTTGTTGTTTTATGATCTGTGACTCACTTCTTGTCACGTACTAATTTGATCATAATAGATTTACTGTACTCATTGTACCGTATTGACGTGAAAGGCGCTGATAACCTAGCTGTTGAGCGCCACAAATCATAATATCTGTCGTCGCCATCTCCAGCATCTCCCTAGTTGCTGTACAGTACGACAACATTCTTCTGTCTTCTTGTGTTTCTCTGGATAAAATGGACATGCTTTGCCAAGGCGGTATCATCTGCGTGCATCCTCCCCTTTTACCTTGATGATAAGATAACTGTTGCAACTACGTACAGATACCAATTTGTTCTATAATGACTCACTTACCTGTACTTAGGAAAAGGTTTTGATTGAACTAATTTCCTGTTTGCTCAATGCCATATTTGTTCATTTTCTATTCTTATTCAATGACACTCTCACAGTGGGTCAAAATATCACTCTTGTCTCCCACGAAAACAATTGAGTAGTACCTGAATAAAACGAAAAGGTAGAAAGTAAAAAATATTGAAATCAAGTACTAACTTTCTAGTATAAAAACTCTACTTCATTCATCATCATTTTCACCTATGGATTGAAACAACAGTGCGCACACACTTCATATGTCACATTCAACTAGAATAACCTCTTAGTGCATAACAACCTTGCCAATGATCATCTCAATTTAAATAACAATCAAATAAACAATAGCCACTTATGACATTGCATCACTCATGTCTGTAGCGTGGGAAAAGACATCGTAAGGCACATCTCATGAACTGGCAATTGGGTATCTTTAACTACATTACAGCCAATTAAATGTATGAAAATAAACGTAATTGCAACATGTTTATCTGCGTTATTAAATAGAATTATATAAGAGCGGGACTAGAAACAACACTGTCTTTGTGTGTTGGACAAACATTTGTTTAGCAGGAGATAAGGGTGTTTGATTTGTGATGGCGGATGACTGCGCTGTACCAAGTATTGCTTTGGATTATTGCGCTCCTCTCTCAGTCACACTTTTGTTATCGATTCTTAGTATCTTGACGTCTTATCGTGTGTTTACTATAGATACGCGAGGGAAATAATAGATCTCAAAAGTATGAAGATGCATTCGGTTAGGTTATCAGTTGGAGTAATAGAATGATGCTTCTTTTTCAAGGAGTTGCCAGTGTGTCAAGTAAAATGTTCTGATACTGTCAACCAGTTATTGATTTACTTTTTTATTTCTGTCATGTTCAGAATTAAATTGCGAGTTTTAGAATGACTTACTTTTACTTACTCTACTTACATTTTCTGTTCATTTTTTATCGTGAAAAATGTACTGTGTGAAATTACACATCACATATAACCATTGATATAACGAAGACATTTGGGCTATCTGCTGGCTGTCTTCTTTATTGTATAGGTACAGAAAACATAAAACAATGTTAAAAGAACAATGCTACAAGATTTCGTAGTGGAGCCACAGCATAGAGAAAGAAAATTCCCAAGTATCCCACTTTATAATAATTAATAACATTATAATATCGTGCCAACTTTTTTTATTTCACGTCATCCCTCGAAAAATATCTTTTCTTGGTAAAAATTCTTCGTAGTTATGGTTATATCGTCTGCATTTTGCCATGTAACACGTGTAACATTTTCAGAATGGTAACTTGTAGATAAAATCAATGTTATATTTGTAGGATCCTCACGTTTCTGCGAAATGAAATTCCGTGAAAAGCAAATATCCATCTCGGTGTAACCTTCAGTTCTAATGATGTGCTGTACTGGTCTATTACCCTGCTCCGCTATAAACTCGTATTGCATCTAATTATGCAAATACATCCACTGTCACTTGTCTCCACACTAGACGACGCATGATGACTCAGTGACACTTACTTGTAATTAGACTAGTATTACAGAGTGGTGATTTGATATGCATGAGTGTCTTTATGGCGCCCAATCAGTGGAACTTCTATGAATAACTATTCTTCTTATTGTCATCTTCAATGGGCAGGAAAGCGTCACTGAAAGCGAGTTTATGGGGATAGTCAGTTCATCTTTTACAATTATTGTTCTGAGGATCATTTTAAGTTTTTGAATGTGTAATGGAGACTAAACAGAGTCAGATCCATTATTCATTTACTATTTACAGTTATGATGATTAAAAAAACATTTATTATTACGTAGTATTAGACTTTATGGTAATGGAGCTTAAGAAGCTTCAAAAGTTCACCTTTATCTTTATTCTTTTTTATAAATTTTGAAAGAATGCAATCACTATTTTACTACGTAACGTAAGTGAATGTTAAAAAGATCTTATTTTGAAAGAACTTTTGAAAATATGTGAAGTTCAATTTTCTGTAAATATTTTTATGATCCAACAAAAGTTTGATTGTTAGATTCTGCAGGAGTGATTTATTTTTTAAGAGTGTGACGTAGATTTAGCACCAGATGTAAAGAAGAGGAAATTTATCATCAAATTCATTTTTCAAATTATCTCCTTTCCTTCCATAATTCCCAGACAGTACATATCAAAATGGTCATCTACAATACAATAGTCTTTCTTTTGATCTGTTCCTTGTTTTTTGGTGAACTCAAACTTTTGATAATTTTTTTTTAAATGGGAACTTTCTCCACACATCTCGCCAATTTGTAGCCTAGATAAAGTACATATTTATTTTCCTTTAAACATTGTTTTCAAATCTGATCTGTGTTAAATTGAAAAAATATGTACACTTGGCCAAACAAAACTTGAACGTTCAATAAATCTGATAGGCTGATAAATGTAAGATCGCACCATCAGAAGTCAGTCGAAGCGATCTCATTGTCTCACTCTAGTAGGTGACCTCACATTTCAATGATAATAACAAGCTTTGATTGGTTATGGGACATGACCAGCAGTCATTCAAATTTGGTCAACGTTCAAGTTTTGTTTGGCCGAGTGTACCTAGACCAATGTCTTTTCTTCGACTAAAACCCCCAAAATACAAGCTTGTTATGTGAGTCTGTGCTGACATGACCCTTGTGGTTGCAGAAAGAGACAATGGACCTGGAGAGGAAGAACGTGTCTTTGAACGCGAGGCTTCGAGACGTCGCTCATTCCCCGCTCTCGGACTCAGAGAAGCATGAGCTGCTGCAGGCACACAATGCTGCCAACCCGGTACCAGTGGTGAGTGTCTACTTGTCATTTCATGCGCGAGAATTAGAATGGAAAGCATAATTTTGGTATTTCGGATATAAAATATCTAATAATTTTTGAATTTTAAATAGGTATGATTTGAACTGCTTATTATTTTCGTATCAACATAATAATTAGTCAAAATTTCATATCGTTTTTAATTATAGGTAGCTTTTAGAATATTTTTTTCCATTTTGACGCTGGAAATGGAATGTAGTTCTGTAATTTTTAAAATTTTTACTTCTGATACCCATTTAAGGTTGGGTATTAGAAGTAAAGGTACCTAATGAACTTGGAACTAAAACCAGTCTTTCTGAATACAAGCCATAATTTAAACTTAGTTCTGTGTAAGTTTAACAAATGTAGGAAAGCAACTCAGCTAAATTTCACCTTGCTTCTAAATAGTTTTATTGAGCATCTTAGCAGAGGCAGCTATTGCAAGCTTAAAGCATAAACTACCTATAATTAAAGGTCATGCAAATTGAAACATAGTCTCTTTAAATAATTTCAATGTAGCTTTAAAGAGATGTTTGCTCAAGTCAAAGGCCAACTATTGTTACTACTTGCTTAGCTGAAGTAGAAGAGTGTCAAGAGGATTTGATATCGCGCCAGAGGCCACTGCACTTGAGGTCTCAAAGGGTAGCCATTGAGACACACTGGGAGAGGTCTTGGATTGTGGCCAATTCAGGTAACCTTGGGCTGGACTCAACTGATAGGCACAGAGATAGATGAGTGCAAAGAAAAGGATGGACGACACAACAAGCTACCAGCAGAATAACTTTGCATTCCATTATCGGAGTGGTGGTGAACAATTTAGATATCACTGGTGTTGGATTGGAATGTGTGTGGGTGTTCAGGTACATGTTCGAATTGGCTAGACAACTATTCTCTTTCAAGTTTGATTCTTGTTTTCATTCTGTTTTCTAGTTTCTTTTTAGTTCAAATGCTTCAATGTAATCACTTTGGAGCTCATTAACTCAAGAAATAAAGCTAACAAAAATCAGGTTTGGTTTTATTGCACCCAAAAAAGTAAAGCAATTTGTAAATGTAACCTTTCATCATTAAGTAGGTACATAATAGCGGGTACTGCCCATTCTAAATTGTCTAGTGGATATACCAGAGCTACAGTGTATGTTATTATATTCCCAAATTATACAGTGGGCTGAGATCTTTATTTCAGTATGAATATGAGTATGCAGAAAAGATTTTTAAGACTGCTAGGTACAGAAAACTTTCCCATGTTCCAATTACCTATTGCAGAAGCATGCTGAAAGGCAGTTATAAACCTTGTGATTTGTAATTACCTACAACATGGTGTTAAAATTTCTTCTCATCTTAAAAAAATTAATGAATATGAATGAATTTTATGAAAATTCATTCATGCATATTTCAAAGGCTGGAAAATAGGTAGATACTGACTGAACATAACATCACGTTGGTGTCATGTTACCTATGTCCCTACTCCCTATGTGTGTTCTCCCCAACACAAGAAACTTCTTACTGGGATACAAGAAATTATTGTTAAAACTCATGTACACTCAAGAAAAGATAAAACGGTATCTTGCTCGGTAAGAATATAAGTGTTATGATGTAGCAGCTGATGAGTGAATGGCGCTGTTTCAGGCCGCAGAGGCGCCGCCCGGCACCGACAATGACGCCACCAGCGCCAGCCCCGACTGGGACAACAAGAGCGGCTCGAGCGAAGTCTCCGTCGCGTGTCTGCAAGACCGCATCCTGCAGATGGAGGAGACTCACTACAGGTGACCTTGACACTCCTGTTTCTTACTTGTTTTGTCTGGAAACAAATCAAGTTTACTTGTTTAAGAAAATATAATTATTACTAATGCTGCTGTTGCTTTTAAGTTGAATCTATAAAATGTCATCATAAGACATTTAAAATACTGCACATACCATTGTTGAGTATTCTAATTATCAAATGCGTAATTCATATCAAAGTGGTATTAGGTTTCGCGGAAATCTATTTATTTTCAACCAATGAGAACCTTCAATTTACCTTCACCCAGAGAGAAAACACAGAACACGGCTTTCCTCTTGAGCAAAAAAATCACTAAAGTTCGTTCATTGTTAGAATATTTCTGTCATTTTCGTCGTTCACGTCGTTCATTGGTCGTTCGCGTGAACACTGCCCTGTCAATGGCAAGACTTTATCTTTGCATTATTGAAAGTTTTTAAATTATGTCAAATACACACTTTTTAATAGTAGAATAAATTAGAAAAGTTCAATAAAATTGATTTATTTTTATCTGCAGTTGTATTAGATATACATATTTTTTGATTATTATATTGATATTTACATGTGTACAGGTATACAATTATTCGCTAGTCTACAGTAGTATCTACACGGCCGCCATTGCGGATCATATTCTTACAGTGAACGAACTTTATTCCGCAAAACAAATGTCTTCTGTGAAAGAGTCTAAAGACTGCTGAGCCGCACGTGAACGTGTGACCTTGTGTGCAGCACGAACGAGGAGCTGCAGGCGACGCTGCAGGAGCTGGCCGACCTGCAGACGCAGCTGACCGAGCTGCAGACCGACAACGAGCGTCTGGCCGACGAGAAGAACGTCCTGCTGGAGTCGCTGTGTCGGCAGACGGAGAAGCTGGAGGACTCGCGAGGCAAGGTCGACACGCTGCAGGAGCTGCTGCTCGGCGGACAGGGCGAGGCATGCACTGAGCGCGAACACAAGCTGCACGACATCCTCAAGGTAACTGATTCGTACTGACTGAGCATTTACGAAATCCTCACACTATAATTACATCACTACCCTCCAAAAAAATACAACCACACAATTTTGGTTTTTACTAGAAAATTTTGTTTGGATTTCATTTTTCATTCATTTCATTTTTCATTTTGAAATTTTAATTTTCAGTAATTTGAGTAGGTATGTTTAGCTCAAATCAGCCTGAAATAAATATTTATATTTTTTATATTTTTTATATTATTTTTAATATCATCCATCTGTTGTTATGTCAAATGCCTGATGAAGTTTGCTGAAAGTAGACGAAATATTGCATTTTTAAATAAATATAAGAGTTTGTGAAAAGTCCAACGAAGTTTTATTAAATATTTTTTAGTTTGCTATGAGAGAAGAAACGAGACCCAAAATGTGACGCTTTATTCTGATGTTCCTCTACAGAGTTTTCAAGAGGAGCGCGAGCTGCTGCTGGTGAAGCAGGAGGAGACGAGCGCGCAACTGTCCGCATTGCGCGATGACCACGCCGCACAGGACGGCGAGGTGTCGCGCCACCGCGAGCGCGTGGCTCTGCTGGAGTCCACCGTGGACGCCGCGCACAGCGAGCGCGCCAGTCTGGACCGCGAACTGGCGTGCGCCAAACAGCAGGCGTCCTCCAAGCAGATCGAGATCTCACGCCTTGCCACGCTGCTCGATAACGCGCGCGCCAAGGTAGGACGGGAAAAAGTGACTTGAGTTTGTGTATTTGTGTAGTCTTATGCGGGAGTATAGTATCTTTTTTTCTTGAATGTTGGGCCTAGTAAAACTCAACATTACCCCAAGAATTACCTCAAGTCATAAGTAATGCAGATCACACTAAACCAAGAACACAGTTTATTCTGACACGACAATATGTACTGAATTCATATCATTAGTATTGTTTTAAACATTATTTGGGAATGCTAGAAAGGAGCTTTAGTCTGCTAAATGCAAGGTCACCCCCTAGATAAAATACTAAAAATAGTTGAAAAACAGCTCTTGGTTTAAAAACAAAATTCTGTACTTTCTTTGAGTCCATTTACCTATTTAAGAAGTTTTAAATATTGTGTTGTTTCAAATATCCATTGCAAAATCTGATCCTGCTCGGCTGTAGATCGAGGAGCTTGAGGCGGCGCGCGAGGTCGGCAACAAGACGGACCTCGAGGAGACGTTGGACGCGGTGCGCAAGGAGAAGGAGGCGCTGGCAGCGCAGGCGGCGGCGCAGCAGGAACAGCTGAGCCACAGCCAGGCGCAGGCCGAGAGGCTAGGCGAGCAGCTGCAGCATCTGCAGGAGGAGTGCAAGGTGGGGCGGACATTGATACCGGGCGCTTACATTCCATGGGGGCTAGTCGCGAGTTCCATGTACACTTTGTTTTTCCAAGGCTTGGTTAGCAAGTTCTCTTGTTAATTTTTAAATGAGTGACAAGCAGATACATATGAATGTTGTGAGATACATACCTATGTTATTTTATTGACCTCTGAATTAATTACAAAATAATTTGTTTTGATATCCGGTCCAACTGGGACTTGAATTCGGGAACTCGGATATGCATTTTGGAACTACATACACTCTGGCTTTAGGTCCATAAAAAGTAAAAACTCACTTTCCCATGTTTGATTTATTTGACTGAGAGCAATATTCTTTGTTTTCTCGGCAGGTTATCCGGAACAACGCCAAGTCTCAGGTGAACGATCTCGAGTACCAGTGCAGCCAACTCATCAAGGAGAAGCAGGACGGTGCTGCGGAGTTGGCGAGACTGCAGGAGACTGCCTCGGGGCTCCAGGTAAAGTCAGGCTCGTGATTCACGATAAAGTTCATTCACGATTAGAATAGCAAGCCGTAATGGCGGCGTGTACTACCGTAGTCAAGTGAACATATTCCTAAACATGTAAATATCAATATAATAATAAAAAAATTTGTATAATACGGCTGTAGATAAAAATAAATCAATTTATTGAATTTTTATAATATATACTACTATTAAAAATGGTGTATTTGACATAATTTATACAATTTCAATAATACAAAGAAGAAAGTCTTGCCATTGACAGGGCAGTGTTCAAGTGACTGACCAATGAACGACGTGATCGACTAAAACGTCAGTGATATTCTTATCGTGAACGAACTTTAGAATAGAATGGAGCAAACATCCTGATCAGAGACTCTCTTTTACTACTTGCCTATCGCATGCATTAAACTATACATTCGTAATGTTTTGACTTCTTACTAACAATCCCGCACCTTAATTATTTTTTGAATATACTATTGTGAGCCGTAAAATCTACATCTTTTATAATCAGGTTCCACTGGCTGGTTACATTGTGTTACGTAATTATCTATGATTGACTGAAAATACATATTACAGTTTATATTCTTATTATTGCGAACCAATTTTCGGTCTTGTACATAGATGTTAGAAAATACTTGTAAAGGCTCTGTAAGAGGAATGGGACGTCATTGCTAAGGCTCATAGGCTAAGTGCTAACGGAAGGACGTTGTATCCTGCAGGAGCAATGTCAGAGCCATCTGGAAGACAAGCGCCAGCTCAAGTCCTTGCTCTCCGAGAGGCAGCGGGATCTGGCGGAAGCGGAGCGGAAGTTTGAGGAGCAGAGGGAGGAGCTTACAGAAGAGAAGAAGCTGCGTCAGGAGGAGGTGATTACGAGACGAATTGTAGAAGAATTATCAATTTCATTCATATAAAACATTATTACCCATATGTTTTTCTAATAGGTGGGCTAAAGGTATTAACCAACATAAATTGCTGAACTTGTTTCACTCCAGATTCTTCCTCCTACATTAAAAAAGATCAAAGGATATTATTATTCTTGCAAACGAACTAAGCAACATGCTCTGTGTTTCAGACCTGTGAGTGGAGCAAGTTCCAGTCCGACCTGCTGATGGCGGTGCGCGTCGCCAACGACTTCAAGACCGAGGCGCAAGTGGAGCTGGAGAAGCTCGTCCTGGAGAACAAGACACTACGCGACAAAGTGCGCTCGCTCGACTCCCAGCTGGACAGGCAGAGAGGTGAGTTTCAATAATATCCGTTTAAACCAGTCGATAGAGGAATCTACTTATCTTGCTCACGCTGGTTGGGGTCGTATTCAAAACATTTATAAATAGGTGCTTTTGTGCGTAAGTATTAGGCAGAGTGTAAAGCACAGTACACACGACACATCCACCTTGAACATTGGACGTGACCTTGGATTTTATTACCCATCTCTATAATGTTAAATATAACAACATGCATACCAGGCACGCAAGTGTGGCCTTGAACAATTTAACATTACCATCCATGCATCCATTTCCAATCCAATGCGCCGTGTTTACTGGGCATAGGTTGTAATTAATTAATATATTTTTGGAATTGAAATATTTTCTCTCTTTTTTATCATATTTTTACTGCGTGACGTGTATATTTTTAAACACAAGATCTATTCGATGTTTGCAGTACTGATTTTGTAACATTAGACATTTAGAACATCAGACATTTAGAATTATAACATTGTTACTATCACTGACTTTGTTTTCTTAACATTGACTTTTCTACCACATTGTTTAGCCCACGATAATGTCGTGCAAGAGATATTTTTAAACAACAACAAACCAACGCCCTTGAAGCGCACGCTACTTTCGCAGTCCCATCCACCGATGGACGTTGTGGCGGACGTTGAAACCAAGAGCATCCTTAAGAAGAATCTGTCTTCCTCGATGAACGAAGTAGACTTGATCGAAAACGATTTCCGTCACTCTCGGCCGCACAGACCGCGAGAGGTCTCACAAAGTTTGATCAATCTGAGCGTGATTGAAGAGGAGCCAACGGAAGTTAGCGGTAAACGAAGAGTGATATTCGAAAGCAATCCAAAGAATAAACGTCCTCATTCGATGGACGAGACGGATAAGGATGTGAGAGACGATGTAACATTAAGAAGGCCCTATCAGCATTCTACTGTACACTCGTGGACAAGTGATCATAGCAACATGGAGGGCGACCTTGGCAGTGCCCCAAGCGAGCGACCACAATCGTTTGAAGAATTTGGGCAGCATCGTAAGGACAGAGAATTCGGGGAGATTTCATGGAGTTTTGAAGATGCGAGGAATATTGTGAAACGTCAGCTGTATTCCAAGAAAAGTGATCCCGGTTCCACGAATGAAGCCGTAAATGTTGAAATTGCAAGGGATTACGCTCGTGATGGAAGGGCTGCGAAGAGAGTAAGTTTTGATTTGTTGATCAAGGAATGCCATGAAGAATTAGCAAGGTCCGAGGTTGGTTCACAGTTTGTTGATGTACCTTTGCCTGAACAAAACCAAGGTAAGAAGTACGTTGTCATAAAAAATACTCCTGAACCGAGTAATAATGGAAGTATTAGAGAGATCCTGATGATTTGCTCCGATGGAGATGAAGAGAACAAAGAATCAGACCAATTGATGTGTTTCAAGGACAACTTGACTGTTGATACACCAGCTAAAAGTGTAGACCAAAACATGTCACTTCTCACTCCCAGTTTGATGCCTACAAATGCTGAACAGAGTCTCACACCTTCTATCATCGATGAAATGAACACGACGATTAGTCCGAATGTCTCTGCTAAGTTTGACAAGATCTTCCAAGAAGCGTATCCCAATTACGACAGCATGTGTCTTCAGAATCTGATTCCTTCCCCGATACTGGAAACTCTTGAAGACACGAAGGAGAACTTGAAGTCTGCACGTCCACGCCTGAAGCCTCGGCCCGAGTCGGAACTTAAAGTGCGCCGACTGACCATCCCACTGGGCACTCGGCCGGACGTCATCCCAGCTCGCGATCATTCCAAGACCGTGCGCAACATAACGCTGCGTCGCATGTCGTCGATCGAGATACCTGACATCGAATCGAAAGTGGCAGTCGACGATGATTGTAAGTTGCGGTGTGAGATATTGTCCGTCCGCAACGTTGTTGATTGTCCGTTAAGCTTCGGATTGGGTGGAGAGATTGAGTTCTGCTATGTTGTATGTGGTAATGGTTAATGTGTCCTTTTCAGTCTGTTATTGTGATTATATATACTTGATGTTGAATTGTTCGCTTGGATAGGAAATAACATTGTGTATATTTTCTTTCAGTACTATGAACTATTTTGTTGTTAGTACCTACCTAAATATAAATTATTTGTGTTTTAACTTTCAAATGTATAAATGTTCTGTCATGTGTTTGTCTTGTGCTCTGGTTTCATATTCATTTTCAAATGATGTTGGAATAATCTGCTCTTAGTTTTCGATATTGCTATGTTCCTGTCCTTAATGTTTTCTTATCAATCTGAAAAAAATTACTAGTTTAAAAATCAGATTTAGATAAAAAAATAACAATTTTTTCTGTTAAATATGACTTGTTATAAATAATATTTTAATTTTATGAGTTGATTTGAAATTCTGATTTAGTGATGAGTCTAAAAACTGTGATTACTATGTAATGAATTTGGATTGAAAGATAGTAGTACGATTATATAGGTACCAAATGAAGGTTGCAGAAGTGCTGTTGTTCTGTACTAATGTAAGCCTGTCGTGTTGCAGCTCTAAACAAGCCCGTGGAGCCTCCTGCTGAGAGCACGGTGCTCACTTCAGTCCAGCAGGAGTTGCAGCTGCGACGGCAGAAGACGGCCGTGTCTCGGCAGGTCTCGGTCAAGTCACTCATAGACTCCATCGAGAATGTCACCAAGCTCGCCAAGAATGGTATGCAACCTGTTCAATACAATTATATATTGCATACCTTGCATTAGAAATAAATTGTATAGCATATAAATAATATGAGTGTCTTTTATACTACAAAATGAGCTATTTACATCGGTACATTTTCTTCTATACCTATGTCCATATTTTTATGACGAGCCAAGAACATTTTTTATGATACTTCTAAAATCTTACAAAAGATGTTCCATATTTAACTACAACTGAGCTAATTTAATTATATGTATTTTTGTGTTGTGTTACTTTTCAAACTTGTAAATGCTGTGCTATGTACGTACCTATTTCCTGTTTCAATTTCTTTGACATATCTGCTTCAAATATGTTTAACTAGGCTACTAATCTACTTGTGAACAAGCACTGATTATAATGTATGTGACATAACAGTACAGAATTATAATGCAATCATTAATAATTCTTAGAGAATTGGTGATCTTTGGCTTCAATTATTTTCTTGATGACAGGTCCTGGAAGCCGAAGCAGCTCAACGTCCAGTCTGTCCAGCATCGCGAGTGGTGCGGCTAATGCCAACACGATAACACCGCAATCCCCAACGACGGACATGGTTCCTCTGCGCGAACAACAGAACAAGCGCAACATTCTCACAGGTGAACCATCTAGTTCTGTAGCTCGTTGTCGGTGGTCAAGTGTTAGTTTAGCTAGATTAAGAAATGTAAATATTAATCGATTTGCTGAATCTTCATTTAGTAGGTAAATTTAGTTACCTATTTCTGTACTCTTTTTGTATATTATTGTCTCGCATGTAGAAATGCATCTTTGATTGGGTAGGTATAGGTAGAGGTAGTTTTCAACTTCAAAGTGGCTAAGAAGGGTTTAAGAGGGCTGAGTAGTGAGCGTGGCCTTGAAGAGTTTTATAATCGATTTTTATCAATATCTTTTACCAATGTAATTGTTAACAAAAATGGGCTTTGTACGAGTATTCAGAACAGTTCAATGAAAATATTTCATAGATTGGATTAAGTAATGAGTTTTATTTTGTCCTACAGATGTTTAGTGCCATAATTTTACTAATTTTCGGGTACTAAACGTCTGTAGGACAAAGTAAATCTAATACGTAAACCATTACAAGCTATGGAATTATTTTCATTATTTTTTATTTTAACTGTGTTGAATACTCGTAAAAAGCCTTATTTTGTTAACAATTACATTGGTAAAAGATATTGATAAAAATCGATTAAAAAACTTTTCAAGGTCAATCTCACTACCCAGCCGTCTTAACATTATGTATTGTTTATACAAGTACCATCTATCCAAATAACTGAATTCTACAGTAGGAATTATTTTTCTTAGTGAATTGTCAAGTAGGTACTACTTCTCGGATACTCGGATGGATCTATGGCTATGGTTCATCTATATTTTGAGATCTCACTTTTTAAAGAAGGTATGAAACTGGTGATTTTTTTCTGCCACCAAATCAATTTGAATAGGATGATTTGTAATATTTAGAAAACAAAATGTATACCTTCTTTTAGAATGTAGTCGGGTTAAGATGCGAAGTGTTGTAGCTGTCAAAGATGCACGTCTATGAGTGTGTTTCCTGCCTCCCCTCCTGCCTGCCTGCCTGATTGCTGTGATTGCTGTTGTAGACAATGTGTTTAGAAGTGAACCGAAGCGCGACGAAGACTCTGGCAACTCCATCTTCTCCAACAAGAGCACCATCGACTTCGGTCGACGTAACAGCCAGCCGGACATAAGTAGGTTGCGACCGGGCTCTGGTAGAATAGTTACTAGTATCTGACTCATTTGTTGTTAGCTGTAGTGGTTTGTAGTTGGAAAAGTCGAAGTTGTTAGCAGGTTGGTTAATGAAGAAAAATATGAGATTGTTTTATCTTATTGATAATGTTTGAACGTTAATATGAAACATTTCAAATGTCAATATTTTTTAAATTTAACTTTTATTATTTATTTATTTATTTATTTACATTTTTACCAAAGTGTTAGACATTTTGTTTTCGCAAAAAAATCTTCAAATCTAAGAAGTAGGTCAAATAAGAATTCGTCAATCTCCAATAAAAAGAATCCTCAAAAATGAAATTATGGAATACAAGGCAACTTCTTTATCGTGGTGACTTGCCTACTGCTAGTAGGTTTGAATGATTATTATAATGCTCTTCTTTTGCTTTTGCTTAACTTTGTCTATCCTGCCAGAAATACTTAACTGGGGACGTTGGTTTGTTCTAAAAATCCTCTTGGGACTCAATATTTACAATAATTGTAGTTATAAAAATAATCGACATACCTACGATGCAATACGTGAATCGCGTATTGTCACGGAAGTATGCTCGCTGACTTTCCTATATGCGAACCTTAACAAGTCGGAGGAACATAATATTTCTATTGCTTTCTCAATGTGCGGGTTTGTTTATAAATCTTTACCTCTGCTAAGTGCGTTTGTTTCGTTGCGCTTGCAGGCGAACGAAAGGACCCTCTGGCATACTTGGAGAAGAACGGCGGCTCCAAGCGCAACGCCCTGCTCAAGTGGTGCCAGCACAAGGTCGTCGGCTACCGGAACATCGACATCACCAACTTCTCGAGCTCGTGGAACGACGGACTGGCGTTCTGCGCGATACTTCACACTTACCTTCCCGACCGGTGAGTTGCACTTGCTGTTTACGAGGAGAACGGTGCATGTAGTTGTTCAACCTTTTTCACACCACTTATTTAAACTCTTTTCCAATTCTGCTTCGTTTCCATTCCAGAGTGCCGTACGACACGCTGAATGCCAGCGAGAAGCGGCGGAACTTCACCATTGCTTTTGCAGCTGCCGAGTCTGTTGGCATCCCCACCACCCTGGTAAGATGAGAATTTTATCACTAACAGTTGGAGTTGATTATTGTTAACGATGGGTCGATTTGATTCTGATACTGATTCTTTGAACGATTATGATACCTCCTTTATTATTTTTACTAATATTAACTACAAAATTCCGATTATTTACAGTTACAGTACAATATCTAATAACATTTTACGCTGTATTTTTAGCGTGAAATGGAACAATATTTCACATGATTTTAGTTTTAACTTACAATTGAAATTGATGTAATAAAATTGCATGGAATTTCAAAGAATCTGAATGAAGATTCATTTGTTGATCGATTTGAAGTGGAAATGTCGACGACTTGAGAACTATTGATGAAATGTACTCATGACTGAACTTTGTAGCATTGATGATTATTCTTCTCTCAGAACGTCTCTGACATGGTTCAACTGGAACGCCCCGACTGGAACCAAGTCATGGCGTACGTTATCGACATATACAGGCACTTCGAGACGTGATTCTAGGTGGGGAAGCAATTCTACTCCTCTATGTGGATTGCATTCTTACTACCTTCTATCGTTCCTCTTTAATACTTTCTAAATAATTGGCAAACTCTTTAAATACATGCAGAGCCAGTTTCAAAATATATATTTAATCTTGTGACGTGATTGGCCAGGTATAATTTGTCCTGGAATCCAATGTGCACTTTTATCAGACTTATTGTGACCTTGCTTATAGACAAGACACTGAAATGTGTACCGGGAGAAAAATTGGAAATGCTTTATCGAAAATACTTGGAGAATATCCATGAAATGTAGTTTGTCTCTGTATTTAAAGAATGTATAGGTTTGTTTTCAAAGTTCTTCCTATATTTGTATTTATTATTATGTACGTATCCTACACGCAATATTTGAGAGTTCATGTTCTGCTCTAGATGTTTAGTTTTTTTTACTTACTGTTATACTTAGGTATTATCATTGTAAGCTAAGGAATGAGACACCAAATGATAAAGTAGAATAGCATTTTTTGTATGGATTCACGTGTTAGAGAAAAGTGGTTGTTTTGTACATTGTTTTTGTAATTGTTGAATTTCCCACTTGTAAATACTAGATGTGTAATTACTTTCAATCTAGTCACTCTGAACATGGTTAGTGGGCCAGATAATTTGTACTGATTGTAGGAAGCAATGTTCCTTCGATTGCAAATATTTGTCAGTGGTTTTGCTATCGGATGTATTAATTTTATCATTAATATTATCATTTTATGTATGACATGGTTTTATGCCGATGAATAAAATCGAATATTGATCAATGTATCAGAAGAATTCGGTTCTGTGTTTTAATAATTTATTTCCTAATCCTGAATCAAGAAATCATTTTTTTAAGTTAAGTCCAAGTTCTAGTTTTTATCAAAAGTTCTTATATTCTTCAAATCAAATGCCCTGTATTTAATACCTTCATAAATTTGCAGAGATCATGTCTTGATTTGATGCCCTATAATTTAGTATTTTATCTTCACACTCCCTGTATTTGAGTGTCAATCCCATTCCCTAAAGATGGAATTCATAAGTTAAAAATTGAACCATTCAGTTTTACTGGACATCGTTTAAATATCCAATAAATTGAACCTTTTTATGTAGATTATATTCTCGCTTTCTCTTGTAGATACGTAGAGGTTCAGGAAGATGACAACAGGAATGATGCATTCATTTCTGATTGGTTTTCTGGGATGGGGTGCGATCATATAAAATGACAACTCTTGAATAACATTAAATCAAATCACATCCCAGATGAAGAATACCCCGGAAAAGAAGTTGTCCTCTTTCGTGAAGTAAAAGCTATGCCAATCAATTTCCTGTTATAAATAGGAACAAATATTGTAATCTAAAAAAAATATATATTCTAAAAAAATATTGTAATATTGTATTGTAATATTTTTAAATTGATAAATCATTCTAAAATGCAAATAAATTCCAAAAGGAGCAATAATTCTAAAATTTTAATTTACACACAGCATAACATTTTGAGAACATAGCTAATTTACAATAGATTCTATGCATTATACTAACATGTTTGTTTGAGCAAAATATGTATGTATACTATTTCTATTTCTCTATTTGATTTTGTCATAAATGAATACACATAAAATCAATAGGTCGGTCGATTAATCTACGTCCAGTTTCTTGAAGGATCCCTCAATGCCGAATAGTTCGTTGCTGTCAAATGACTTTCCCGGTCTTTTCGTCTCGTCGACTCTGCTGTTTGCTTCAGGCCCCAGGAACCAATCACGACTCTCCTCCAATTCCTTCTTCACTTCGGCTGCAAAAATCAATCATTATGGCATATTCAATGTCCAAATGACCTTTATTATGTCGCAGACCCTTTTAAAACACTAACAGGGATCGTCGAAGTCCCCTAACTTTCTTGGGGAAATGGAACTAATTCCTCTGATTACATCCTAATTTTTCTACTTGTATTACCATTACTGGGGCTAGGATGTTTAGGACCTATGAAACGTCCAAAAAGGCAGGCAAACGTACCTTAAAACTATTAAAAAAGGACCATAAAATCCCGAAAAAGTATCAATAAAATGTTATGCATTGTAATGTTCGTCAACATATTATTCAATTCATTGGTTTAGGAGTAGAATTTGGAGTAATGAACTTAAATTATTGTATGAATGTGTCAATGTGTCAAGTATCGTTGTTGGTCATCCAAGTGGAGGATGGACATTTTGTGAAGGCAACAACTGTTTTAACTTTATTTTTCCAAATAAGTTTTAAAAAAGGACTAAAAGACTTTAAAATAGCAAGAAAAGGACTAAATTTATAAAAAAAAAAAAAAAAATGGAAAAAGGCAATTTCAGGCAAAATAAAACATTTATTTTTTAAATCAGGAACACATGAAACATATTTATGTATCATTTTTAGACGTTTCTGAACAAAAAACTTAAAAAAGGATATGTCCTAAACATCCTAGCCCTACCATTACCAACTGGACTAGTAAAGGCTTTCATAAATGACGTGTGATAGGTGGGAAAGCCGAAAGATATTGTTTGAAAACATTCGAAGTTTCAAAAGAAACCATGCTTACATGCGAGCTCACTGAGCTTCCTCTCTTCTCCGCCGTAGTCCAGTGGCAGCAGCTTCTTGTCTACGTGTTCATGCAGAGACTCGAGTGTCTGATGAACATGCATGCGGGCCCCCAACTTGTTCCTCAAGAAGGTCTTGAACAGCGACATGACAGTCGTGATGAACGCCGGCGGGTTCACGAAGTGGATGGCGCGCACGCGTATACGGTAGCTTTGCTGGAATTACAACATGCCGTCGTATGCCACAGCGTTTCGGGGTTGAAGTTATTTCAACATTATTTGTTACACCCTTGACGTTCTTACCTTGATACACACTTCTATTCTCTTCAGCTGTGGAAAGTTCATAGTTTTGAAGTGTCCCAACTTGAAGTTCTCATAATCGACGATGGCTATAAGCCCCAGACTCATCTCCTGTTGGGAATAAGTCGAAAATCTTAGAAAATAAAGTTTATTTTAGTTGCCTGTTTATTGCATTATATTGCCCTATTTGCTACTGCTAGGTTCGACTGCCCTACATACTACTGCTGGTTTTTAAATCTGATAGTTATCATGTATTCATTTTGTCTCACAGACTTTTCATGACTCTTATGCCACTTTCTCTCCTCTGTTTATTTTATAGGCAATGGTCCGGTCACTGTTTAACCAATCGATTTATCGATCTAATGCCTTATGAGCGGTCTCGTGTACTAGCTTTAGAACAAGATCCTTTGATTGTCGTTTGACCAATCAACTTGTCTTCAATGACATTCAAATTGACAAATCAATTTGTCTTCGTTTCGTAGCTATTTCAAAGGTATTATACAGCAGAACTCATTCGCAAACTAACTTGTTTTGTTTATCATAATAATACTCAATCACAATTACACTTATTATATCATAAACAAAACTATAGCTGCACTTTTATCATTGTTTTACTAAACAAATGTATTTTAGTGCAAATTATAGCAAATTCAAAAGTTAAAAACACATTTTGACAGTATCGTCTTTTGTTTACATCGGCCATCTTGGACATCGGCCTGTTGAATGTCAGTCCGCGGACTTTGCGCTGAACATGCAGTCAGCAACAGTCATGTAGGAGGCCGTGAATTCGGGACGCCGAGCGTCAATGAGTGGACGTGAGACTTTCGGTATACCACGGAACACCCGGACAACGAGTCTTATGAAGAATTTAACATTGACGATTGGATACGAAAATACTACTCTTTCCGAAAACATCAGTGTTCGAGCGGCAATTTTGAAATAATGGAACGAGTTTTAGAAACTGATGTTTACCAACTTGTCAAATGCAATGCACAACCTAATTATGTTATAATATCACTGTCAGTATGTAAACTTACTGACTATTTGTATTTTAATCCCGATTTTAATTCATACAGAGAGGGCTTTTACTTTTTAGTGTAAATTCCAAGGGCAAGGGCCTTTGGCATTTGCCAAATTGCCAATCCAGCCACCAGAGTTACGTCACTACAATACGAAGGCCCTCTTATTAACAAGCTAAACAGAGCGATTTCCTAGTTATTAATTAATAACAATAATCCCGTTCTTCAGATTGTCCTTCGTCCGTCATCATCATCACTTGTCTTACTCTTTCGCAGAGTGGAGAAGCAATATACTTGCCTCTTGATTGAATAGCATGTTGTCTTTCATCATCAGAGCTCGCTTCCAAAGAACTTGGTCATCGTAATCTGCAGGATCTTTGGCGTCCACCTTAAATATCAGAATTCTGTAGCCTTCATGCGTTATTCCAGGCATTGGTACGAAGGTGCTGGAAGAAATTGGGAAAAGTAACATGTCGACTGTAAATAAGCCACAATTTCAAAAAAATTATGAGGTTGTTTTGGGAAATGTTTATTTTATATTTACATTCCGTAATTTGACATTTAAATATCAAAGCACCCCATCAGATTTTTTTATATTAATATAATCATAAAATATGGTGAACATATTTACCCGACGTCAAAGCTCTTCTGTATGTCACTTCTGTATGGATCTCTGTTCTCATAAAGCTCTGGTATCGAGCTTTTCAGTGTGAAATACATGTCCAGAGTCTGCTTCGAGCGCTGCAAGCTGAACTTATTGCGTAACAGAAAAGCTCGGAATATTTGGTCTGAAAAGCAAGAACTTCATTTTATATGATGTATAATGTAGTATCGTAGAAAAAGGATGCTAATTGTTGAGTAATAATATTTTTTGGAGAATATGGATTTTCTTCGAGAGCATTACAGGGATAATGAAACTTTACCGACAACATTATTTTTGTTGTATTTTAACGTCTCACTATCTGCAAAGAGGCTAACAGCGACCGATGAATGATTATGACGAAGAACGAATGATATGACGAATGATACGACGAAGAAGAACGGACAATTACGAACAGAATTACGAAAGAAGGACGGTGAGAAGGAGTAGGTCGTGACTCGTGACCAATTCGTGGGCAACCCTTCCCATCATTTGCCTCTCGATGGAGGGAAACCGTAGTCTATAATTTACAACTTTTATGTAATGCTTTTGTTTAATTGTAGTAACTGGTGATGATTTACAAACGAGGCAAATGTATTGGAACATCATTTCAAGGTCTTCTTGTTTTGTAGTCCAGCGACCTCACACTTGATTCACCTAGAATCTCATAATTACGTCCGCATTATTATTAAAATCACACAGTGGTCTACCGTGCAAGTCACAGAACACGAAGGGCACGCTGAAATGTGATTCATAGAATGCTCCTGTCCACAGATTATTAGTCAAGGTTCAATTCAATTAACTTAATTTTTCGCACTAAAATGAAGATAGCTACAATTATCTCGCTAATCATCGATACACTATGAGGTAGAGACCGAGTAACAATAATAACGACAAAATCTATATTATTAAAAACAAAATTTCCTCAGGAATAGAAGGCTGGAAGTAAGTTTTTCGATTTTGGGTCGCACACTATTTGCAATTATGTAATCAAGCTCAATTGCCATAAATTGCCATAAATTGACATTATTTGACTGATATCAACAAGTACTTACAGTTATATTGATGCATATTCTCTTACACAATGACTCGTGGTCATAATAATTACAAATATGATTGGTTGAACCCAGAAATAGTGGATTATGAGCTTCACTAGAAACATTGAAATTAACTTCTAGCTCTACCTCTAAATTACAGAGTTCATGTCATGTCGTGATTGTCAATTACATTCACAGGGGCAACTAGAATCAGAGCTGGATTACCTGAGCGAAGCATGTCAGTGGGGAATCGGATACACACATTCTGATTGAAAGAGTATAATTGAGATTGACTGCTCTTGCAATTTATTAAATGCCAATTAAATGATAACAGATTTTTTGAGCCTGCTGCAAGTCTACAAGGAAGGAAAGTTGCGTTGACTTTCCTGATTTTCCAAGGTGATTTGGGTGTTCAAATAATAATTCATTCTGGGAAATATACTACCAGGGGCCAGATCCATACAAAGTATTATCTGCTAATACGTACTATATTTTGTATTATCTTTTATTTAACATTGTGTTTTTGGTAAATGATAATACGTATAGCAGATAATACTTTTTGTGAATCCAGCCCCAGAAAACAAATTGAAGGGGGGAGGGGGGGGGGGGGGGGAAGAGTGGCAAGAGGAATTGGACTTACTAGGATTAGGAATTAATTAAGGAGGACGATAGCAGCAATTAAACAAAAGCCAGTTATTGTTATCTAAATCGTTATATTATTTTATGATCATTGATATTCGAATGTGTTTGTTTGACTACACAAAAATTGTGACATTTTCTTAAAGTTTCATCAATTTGGAGTTTTATATTTTACGATATACTTTTTTTAATTGGGAGATTGATTGGTTTTGATAAATAAAGAAAATTGGCAATCAAATGATTCCGAACTTTGAAAATGGAGAGGACTAAAGAAGTTTTATGAGTGAAGTGGATCTACTTTATTGCACGAGATGAACTGGAGAAGGATCGAAAAGCGAGACGATGGGAAGAGCAAGGGAAATAAATGAAATATCGGAGAGGGTAGAAAGAGAAGGAGTAAAAGATTATTGTTTCGATGTCAGAAATTGTGATACATACAAATTATTTTTCTGATGACTATTCTTTAATTATCATTTTTGATGGATTATCCTGAACTCGAAAATTATAATTAATTTATGTATATCCTTTCCGTTGACATCTCGGGTAAACAGGTTATAAATCCACGTGATTTTATATTATTTAACAATGCGTGTAAATGTTACCCTTCAGCTCCAACTGCGGTAGATGCGGTTGCTCCTGATACCATTTCCTGAGGATATCCACATCTTGTTTCACAGCCTCCTTGGATGTACCACACTGCTTGTAAAAGCTCTCCAAGTTCTCCTCGGTAGCATTCTCGAACTTCATGTTGCACCGAACTACACTTGCTTCGCGACAGACGAGAGAACAATGATCTTGACGAACTAACTTACCTGACACACGGTTCAACTTCTCCGGAATTGTTCAATGATCACAGCCTCCGGCAGGAGCAAAGCGTCGCCTTCATCAATGGAAACTGGACAAACTTAGCCTAATAACGGATATTATTTCGTCTACGCTTTAGCTAATTACTTCAAGGTATGTTTTCAATACCATATCGTAGCTACGGTGTCCAATTAGTAAATTACCTAAAATTTGAGTGGGGATACTTGACGCTATATCTAATTAGAAGGCGTGTTAGAACCTTTGGTCAGAACTGATGTATGTAATTAAGTCATGTTTCACGAATAATTTGACATTCACAATTATCTGTAATTGAACCTGAAGACTTACAATGTACACTTGGCCAAACAAAACTTGAACGTTCAATAAATCTGATAGGCTGATAAATGTAAGATCGCACCATCAGAAGTCAGTCTAAGCGATCTCATTGTCTCACTCTAGTAGGTGACCTCACATTTCAATGATAATAACATGCTTTGATTGGTTATGGGACATGACCAGCAGTCATTCAAATTTGGTCAACGATCAATTTTTGTTTTGCCGAGTGTACCTAGCTATCAGTATTACCCTGTATATTACCGGAAAGTACATCTATCTAATGATATTTAAATATCTGTGTCTCAGAGGTAGAAGGCCGGAAGTCTATTTCTATAATTCTTGAGGTGAGCTGAAACCGCAGTAATTCTGCCGTCATCCAATCATATTTTGTAAATGGTGACACGAGTCATGTTAGAGAATACTCAAAGCTACGACTCAAAGTACCGTATTTGTTGACATCAGTCAAATGATAATTGAAATACCTTGAGGATGGATTTCCGTCATTCTACCTCTGAGGTACAGATATGTTCTCCAAATATTTCCTTTAATTAGCGAGCTAAAATTAATTTTAATTCAATTAATTAATTTTCTGGATACGTAATGCCATGAAGTTTAAAGTCCCATAATCATTAAACAATCCTTGTTACCAGTACAAAAAACAATCTCTAACTATTGGAATGGATCTACTATCACTTTAATAATTAACCATCACTAAACTCATTTTTTCTCTAATATGCGAAATCTGATTTTTCGTAAAATTTCATTAACCATTTAAAAGATTTTTGAAGTTTTTTGAACCGTCTCATTTATAGAGTCATATATTTTTTATATCATTTTGAGTTCGGAGCTATTTCCTACCAATTCAAATACCTATATTTTTTGAACTAATTTTGAAGTTTTTGATCCATGAATATTACGGAAATATTATCTCCAGCGTTTAGCTTCGAGCAAGCTTCGAGTGTAGTCGGCTTAGGAAACATTCCATCAGTTTGGCTATTTATTTGCAAATTGTATGAGTAACCGGTTGGAAATCAACATCAATCAAAATGATATTGAATCCACGCATACCAATATTACAAGCAAACACAGTCGGCCACATTTCTTTATTTGCTGTCCACTTGGCTTGGTTCAGTCTGTCTGGAAACGTGGCCGTATGAAGAGCAGTGGTTGAAGGTAACATACCAGAAAGCATGGGTACGTAAGTAGATTATACATTTAAATATGAAAAGTATGGTCCTATGGAATATTATCATATTACGAACATGATTAATTATTTATGTTTTTAGGAACATTCTTTTTGCAAGAACACAAAGAGCAATGTCACCAAAGACCAAAGCTAAACTGTCCCAATTTTTTAAGCTTTAACACGAGTTTGGGACAAAGATTGTCTTTAAATGTTGGTGTTTTAATTCTAAGGTCAACTCAAATGTGACATGTGCTTCTTATTTTTCAAAATTTTAATCAAGCGAGCGTAGCGAGCGTCTCCACTTGAAACGTATGGCTCGAATCTCTGTTTTTGTGAGTATTTGTGCATTTGGCGTCTCCTGCCAAACGAAGTAATGGATCAGGCCAATTTTTTCACACAACTTAAATTACTATTCTCGTTATGGTCAAAATGATTTTCAGCAAGTTCGCTCCATTGGTTGCATCGGAAACTTGATGTGTAGTTATAGTTAGCTTGGCGATGGGGATGAAGGAAACTCTGTGTATATAACTGCAATAGTTTGACCGATCATCACCAAATTTTGCAAGGTCATGTCTACCAGCATTATAAGTGATTTTTTACAAATCTGTTATGAGCTTCAAGAGTAATAGACATTTTACTGACATTTGTATACTTAATTTAAAACGGCCTATAGCCACACCACCATTTGACCTATCAAATGGTCTTCGATTAATCTGATCAATCAAACTCATATTTTGCATGGTCGTTCAGACCAACATTGTCTCTTATTTTACGAATTTTCAGCCCTACCAGTCAAGAACATAGATGCACTTATTGACAGTTTCAATAACTGTCAGAAATGACATTTCAAAACAGAAATTCCACTGCATTCTGGGTTGCTCTATGTAGCAAAGCAAAATTTATAGATGGCTTTTCTCAATATCAATGTAAGACAGATTCTTTTCTTAGTTGATCATATTGCAATACATAATGTAGTCAAAATGTAATGTAGGTATTTCATATACATAGGTATAGGTAAACCTTATCTAAAATAATTTATTTTACGATATGGATTGTGTTTCACAGTTATGAAAACAACGTTTTGACTAGATAGCATAATATTTTACACATTTCCAGCCCAATCGGTCAAGAATTTACAGACTTATTTCTGTTTTAAGTGTTTGAATATCTGTCCAAAGAGATTGATGGAAAAATATCAGTACAATAATCTGTTATTTAATTGATCCAGAGTGTTTATGAAAAGTTTCAAGGAAAATTGGTAATAAATAATGTATAGTTAGTTATCTTTGATTGAATGGATCGTGCTATGATTGGCGATGTCGTGCGTGTCGGTGCTCGCTCATCAACGCGTTACACCGAGCGTTTTCCTAGTAACTTGAAATGGTACAAAACTTGTTATTTGAGAAATGTTATCACAAATGTTCACCATCTATAGTTAGAGATCCGATTATATGGTGATCGCGAAATTTTCGAAGTGTTGTAAATGACTCATATTTCTCAATATAAATGCGTTTCTGTCATGTATTGAGTAGAAAAGGTTGACGATTCATGGAAAGATTATTGATTGCAAAGAATATATTTATTATACATAATGATCACTTTAATAACAAGAGATACAGTTGAACAATTCACGTCTTTGCTCAGTCACTGCTGACACGCGATTGATCCATCATGGCCCCTGCCTAGTTCCGTTTTTCCTTTACCGGAAGTAAACTCAAATTAGCAACTATATTCTGGGTTACCAACATAACAAGATGAAACGTAACCTTGGTGTTGTATTGCCAAAACACCACAATGCCCTCTCCTAAGCACAACACTTCTATGCACATATTGGTAAACAAATTGCAAGAATTTCGGGGCTCTCTACACTAGTAAATTTCACTCTGACAAATCAAACAATAACCTTACAGTATGGACAAGTTACTGGATATGTTGTTTCACATTATCAATGGCTCTCCAACCTTAACCTTGCTCACAATTTATAGGATATAAATGGAACATTGAAATACATAATGAACATAAGAAATTACAGATCCCGTTTTGACAATGTGTCATCTCGCATTATCAATCAATCTCCACCTTTGATACAATGTACATGAGATAACTCATGAGAAACATACGAATTTACATAAGAACATAAAAAAAATACACATGAGGTAAACATAAGAATTTACAAATCCAATTTAACAATAGGTTTTCTTACACGCTTAGGATATCTGCGTTGAGGTGAACTGGTGATGCTTGGCTCTCCCTCGTTTACAACATCATTATTTACATTGATCACAACTTCTTGATCGTGTGGTACAACTACAAGGGGTTCATCATATTCCGGCAGAACGTTAGGTACAGAATCAGAATGGGTTACATCATTGGCAAAATCAAAAGTATCCTCAACATTTCTCATTTCAGGCTGCTTTGACCCTCTGAATGCCAACAATTGATTTGCATGTCTTTTCCACACTCGAGCTGGATCATTCTCAATCATAACCATGTATGTGACCGGTCCTAAACGTTGTTTAATTTTGCCATGAATCCAACCTTCCCTCCTTCCTCGGTAATCTTTAACCAATACCGGTTGTTCTAACTGAAATACTACCTGCCTTGAACCTTTATGATCTTTAATCTGTTTGCTTTGTTGCTTACTCACATGTTCTCTGACATTAGGTCTGAGACAATCCAATCTGGTACGTAACTGTCGGTTCAGAAATAGCTTAGCAGGCGTTTCATTCGTGGTACAGTGAACGGTGCTGCGATATGCTAATAAAAACCTACTGACCGCCAGATTGAAGTCTTTACCCTCCTTCAAGGCCGCTAGGACCTTATATTTGAAAGTTTTTACATTATTTTCTGATAACCCATTAGTAGAAGGATGGTACGGAGGCGAACAGGTGTGTTTAATACCATTGGACTGAAGGAAAGTGCTGAATTCTTCGGAAGTGAATGGTGGTCCATTATCTGACACAACATGTTGTGGAAAACCAAACTGCGCAAATAAGGGTCTCAGCTTAGCTATTGTCTGAGTAGCGGCGGTACTCGACACTTCAAAGGCCTCAACCCACTTAGAGTAGGCGTCAGTTACTAAAAGTACCATACGACCTTGGAATGGACCTAAAAAATCCATGTGAATCCTTGAAAATGGGGTCTCCGGATAGTCCCATACATGAAGAGTATGTTTCGGTGGATCATTCCGGCTACTCACGCACTGCGGACAATTAGCTGCCAGATCCTGAATGTCTGCATCTAATCCGGGCCACCAAAGGTAAGCTCGTGCCATACTTTTCATTTTCACAATTCCTAAATGACTGTCATGTAGCTCCTCTAACAAAGGTTTCTGCAGGACTTTTGGGATAATAACTCTATACCCCCACATCACACAACCTTGTTCCACTGTCAACTCTAACCTTTTTTTGAAATAAGGTTTGAATTCCTCCTTGATCTGGTCTGCATTTTGCGGCCATCCGTACTGAACAAAACCTAACACTTTGTTCAGGATTGTATCTCGGCGTGTCATAGCCGCAATCTGCTTGCTATGAATGGGAACATTACCATTATCCACATAATGCAAATACGAAATTGCACTAGATTCCTTGTGTGAATGTGCCAATGGAATTCTCGAGAAAGCATCTGCCACGTTGTTCTCTGATTTGACATATCTAATCTCGAAATCAAATCCTGCCAAAAACACTGCGTATCGCTGTAATCTACTGGCTGCCATGGGTGGAATACCGTTCTTGGGTCCAAAGATTGATGTCAGTGGCTTATGGTCCGTTTCCAAGACAAAATGTCTACCGTAAAGATATTGGTAGAATTTCTTGACACCCCAATGTATGCTTAAAGCTTCCTTATCGAGTTGGGAATAATTCTGTTCGGCCTTGTTCAAAGTACGTGAAGCGTACGCTACAGGTTTCTCCTGCCCATTTGGAAGAATATGCGAAATTACAGCCCCTAATCCATACGGACTAGCATCGGTGGATAGCTTCAACGGTTTGGATGGATCGTAATGCGTTAGTACTGTAGCTGAAGAAAACAGTCTCTTAATCTTAAGAAAGGCCTCGACACACTGTTTATCGAAGTGGAATTCTTTGTCTTTCTCCAGTAACCTGTACAAAGGTTTCAAATCTGTTGCTAACATAGGAATGAACTTAGCGTAATAGTTTACTAGTCCTAGCACTGCTCGTAATTGCGTTACATCTTTTGGAACGGGTGCGTTGACAATGGCATCTACTTTTGAAGGATTAGTGTGTAACCCATGCCTGTCAACTACATGCCCCAGAAAGGAAACTGACTCTTTGAAAAATTCACACTTCTTGCGTCGTACATTCAGTCCAGCCTCTTGTAAGCGCTGTAAAACTGCACGTAATCTGACTAAGTGTTCCTCCCTGTCCTTACCGGTGATGAGAATATCATCAAGGAAAACAACGACTCCGGGCAAACCTTGCAACGTTTGCTCCATCACCCTTTGAAAAATCCCAGGAGCGGACGCTACTCCATATGGAATCCTATTATAACGAAACAATCCTTTATGCGTATTGATAGTCACACACTCTTTTGAACCGTCCTCCAAAAGTAGTTGTTGATAAGCATGCGATAAGTCTAATTTACTGAAATGTTTACCATTGTGAAGCGTTGCGAATAAATCTTCAATCTTAGGAACGGGGTATTTATCAATCACTAGACTTGGGTTTAAAGTGATTTTATAGTCACCACAAATTCTAACACCACCCCCTTTCTTTAACACCGGAACTATTGGGGTAGCCCATTCAGAATGAGTAACTGGTGAAATTACCCCCGAATCAATCAGCCGATTCAATTCGGTTTCTACCTCAGGCTTCAATGCATATGGTAAATATCTAGCCTTTTGAAAACACGGAACTGCCTCCGGCCGTAAATACAGCTTAGTAGGGGCCTTCTTGTACGTACCCAATTCTTCCCGAAAAACCTCGGGAAATTCCCCTAGCACTGCTTCTACTCGAGCCTTGTCGCTATCCGGGGTTGAATCAGAACCCAAAGTATGGACATTGGTTACCTCTAGACTGGAGATTTTCAGTTTAGCCATCCATCCTCTTCCCAACAATGGTGGACCTCCTCCTGCGATGACGTACAACGGTAGTCCTTGCACTACCGACTGCCCTGAAAGACTCGCTTCTACCTGCAGCATACCTACGGGAACAATCTTCTCCCCCGTATAAGAACGAAGCAAAAGGTCGGCCGGGAGCAATGGAAGGGTTGCAAAATTCTTGGAATAATAACCCTGTGAAATGGCAGACACTTCGGAACCGGTGTCGATCTCCATTTTTACATTTTGTACATTTTGAATATTAACTAGTACAGTAATGGGTGGATTAACCTCTGAATTTGCCTGCTTTGGCAAGTTATGCATAGCACTACTTATACCTCGCAAGTGATTCATGGTACTATCACTACTGGAGCTATCACTGACTGCCTCAGCATCCAGGTTCATGAATTTCTGACTTTTACTGGGTAACAATTTACATACCTTGCTCAAATGTCCCTTGGTATTACATTTATTACAAGTATATTCTCTGTATTTGCACTTTTCTCTGGTGTGATTAGATAATCCACACGAAAAACAAGAATAGCTCTTTGAAGCTGTTGATTGCACTGGCACTTTTTCTCTCTTCTTTTTGAATTTGTTCCTTGCTGTCGTATCTTGATGCGAGGGTGATGATGCGAAGCTGTGTACTGCTCTCTCTCTATGATCGCGTCCCAGTGTCGTTGCTTCTTTCGCTGCAGTTTCAAGTTTTAACGCCAATTGCGTAGCTTGATCGAACGTCGGGTTACCGCTCTCTAGAAGTCGTTCCCTTATTTTATCGCTTCTTACTCCGCACACGAACCTGTCGCGCAATGCTTCATTTAAATTTACGCCAAATTGACAGTATATCGTTAGGTGTTTAATTCTGGCAATAAAATCTCTAACTGTTTCGGTTTCCAGTTGTGCTGCTCGATGAAACTTATACCTCTCCGAAATGATTGTTGGATCGGGTTGCAAATGCGTTTTCAAAATGGCTACCAACTGGTTGAACGTTTGCGTTGTGGGGCTGATCGGAGAGCATAAATTCTTTAACAGGTTATACGTTGAAATTCCGATGACCGTAAGTAATGCCGGTCGTTTCCTGTCGTCAGGTACTTGATTAGCTGTACAAAAATTTTCAAACCTTTCCACGTAAGATGTCCATGATTCGATCTCAGAGTTATACTCGTCCATGTGCCCAATTGTAGTAATTGCGGCCATGTTGTTCGTGAACGGGAACTGACTTTACCGCTGTGAATTCGGCACTATCCTCGTCGCCACTTGTCATGTATTGAGTAGAAAAGGTTGACGATTCATGGAAAGATTATTGATTGCAAAGAATATATTTATTATACATAATGATCACTTTAATAACAAGAGATACAGTTGAACAATTCACGTCTTTGCTCAGTCACTGCTGACACGCGATTGATCCATCATGGCCCCTGCCTAGTTCCGTTTTTCCTTTACCGGAAGTAAACTCAAATTAGCAACTATATTCTGGGTTACCAACATAACAAGATGAAACGTAACCTTGGTGTTGTATTGCCAAAACACCACAGTTTCCATATGTTTCTGACCCAAAAACACTGGAATCTAATCGCGACAAAACGAGAAATTTACCCTTAACACCGCTAAACACCACCAAACTGCCTAAATCGCGAAATATATCGCGAAATACCACCAAATTGAATATATTTCCTGTAAATTTGTAAATTTCGTAGTTGCTTTTCTAATTTTTCTCAAAATCACCAAGGTAAAACCCAATATTTTACCTATTATATTTCTAAATACATTCAGTGACCCTCCCCTATTCACCTAAATGACAGAAGAGCTCTGACCTTGTAGAAAACTACTTGGGGTTGCTTAGTGGGAGGGACAGTGACCTCGCATAATCACGTGAAAATAAAGTTGACATATGTCTTTTACAGTCGCAGATTTTTGAGTTCGAATTCTTTTCATTTAGATAGACCCTCTTCATTTAGATCGCAAGAAAATTTACATACCTAACAACATTGCCCTGGTAGGTATATGAATTGAGGTATTTTATTACCTATTCTTCAATGGAAATTCTAATTTCATAATCTGAAATTTATCTATATTTTTTAAAAACATAAAACGCGAAATTGACAATTCTTAAAACCCCAAAACGCGAAATTTCCAATTCCAAAAACGAAATTGTGAAGTTTTTAAAACCATATAATCGGATCTCTATCTATAGTGCAGCTGGCATGCTACTCAATCGGTTAACCAAACCATGTTTACTAAGTTTTAAAACAAAAATCATTATTCCTTTATAGAAATGATTGGACGCAGAAGGTCCCATTCACGACGGAGCTATGATTTGTTAAATGTCACCGGCGAGTTCAATGAACTCTTCGAGGAAAACTTTCCTGATCAAAATGGTTCCGCGATATCTGCCACATCATCCTTACAAGTTCCCGAACTGACCTTGTTCGTGTCGCCTCGCAACCCCAACCGGCGAATTGGCCGCGTCAGTCTGGTCAAATGGGAGAACACAAGTAAGTGGTTTTATTCATTCGATACTTGTCCATTCTTGACTCAAGACCATGGGTTCAACCCCCGTGGCTGACCTTCATGAATGACTCACTCTGATTGATAGGTAATCGTTTTAAACAATTCACATTTATTAACCTGAAGTAATGCTTCTAGATGGGAATAGGGCCCAGGAGCAGGCCCACATGGAGGCTAAACGCAACCCTGTTCAACAGGCCCAGCGACACAGTTATAGACTGACTCGGGCCCCTTCACCAGCTCAGGCCCAGAGACGGAGTCTGATTCCGGCTCCTCTACAGGCCCTCGCACTCCAGACCCAGAGACGGAGTCTGACTCCGGCTCCTCTACAGGCCCTCGCACTCCAGGCCCAGAGGAAGAGTCTGGTACTGACGCCGGAACATGCTCGGGCCCTGCGTCAGGCCCAAATAGAGGCTCTGGCCAGGAGCAGTCCACGCAGAAATGCAATCCCGTCTGTAGTCGAGGAAACGTTCGAATCGGACTCCAGTGCACAGACTCGGGGTCCGATTCATCCCGAGGCCCAGGCTGGGGCCCAGAAGATTGGCATTCTACGCAGTTCAGGCTCTTTGAAAGTCAAGAAAACGGTCGACTCGGACGCCAGTGCACAGACTTGGGGCCCGATTCATCCCGAGGCCCAGGCTGGGGCCCAGGCTGGGGCCCGGAGGACTGTCCTCCCAGTCCCACGAAGATCAGTCTCGCTTAAAATAAAGAGAATGATCGACGCCATCGAAAGATCAGGTACAGCAATTTTTAATAGAAAAATTATTCGTTTAGCATAATATTATTATAGTTGCGTTCATGAAAGTGCATGCGTTATTTTATGCACAATACCTACACGAACAACATTTAAGTGATGGCGCAGACTCTCCAAAAGTCAAAATAATTGTTACAAGACTGAAAGAAGCTTTGATTCAATTCGAAACAATCTTGATAATTCATTAATAAAGAAAGTAGACAATACAAAATTTCTCGGCATCACCATTGATGGAAAGCTTAACTGGAATCGCCACTGTGAAATTCTAAAAAAGAAACTGAGCTCTGCATGCTTTGCCCTAAAAATTGTAAGGCAAACAACTAATATAAAAACAGCAAAAATTGCCTACTATGCAAATTTTGAATCCCACGTCCGATACGCAATCGAACAATGGGGAAACTCAAGCCAAATACGAAAAATATTTACACTCCAAAAGCGAGCAGTAAGAACAATTTTAGGCCTTAAAAGCAAAAAAGATTCCTTCATCAAGCCACACTGCAAACCCCAATTTATAAAACACAAAATCCTAACAGTACACAGCATATACATATACGAATGCATACTCATTACGAAAAAGAACATTCAACAACACGCACTCAACGAAGACATACACTCACACGACACAAGAACAAAAACACACGTTCACACTTCAAATCATAGAACAAAACAAACACAAAAAAACTCGAGTTATATAAAATGCAAACTTTACAACAAACTACCTGAGAACATAAAAAATGTAACTGACATTAATAGATTTAAGTATTTACTCAAAACATTTCTAGTTAATAAAGCATATTACTCTTTAGATGAATACATGAATGATTGAATAGAATAGAATATAATAGATTTTTTCCTTATTATTATTATTTGTATTAGAATGAATGAAACCATGTACTGAGAATGAATGAATTACTTTTAATTTATTCATAGCGACTATACTTTATTATGGTAAAATTAGATTATAATAAATTCCATACACCCAAGACAAAGCATAATTATTTATGCTTAAGGGTCACTGACAATGCTTGTATACATTACTTGTAATGTTGAAATGGAAATAAACTTACTTACTATTAATAAAATATTTCGTTCCATAAGAAAACTTTCAAAACGTTTTAAATTCTTGGTAAATTGTGATGTTCCAGCCACCATCAAACCGATGGGGAAACTGGCTAAGGAGCAAGCTCTCATGGAGTGGTGTCGGCAGAAGCTGGCTGGCTACAAGAATGTCAGCGTCAACGACTTCACTTCGTCCTGGGAAAACGGTCTGGCTTTCTGTGCGCTGCTGCATTCATATCTTCCTGAACGGTGAGTCCAAGACATTGCTAGGATTCTTGATTAGGGACCATTTCATTATAATTACTCCAGTGTGGTATCAATAGGCGCAGCTGGGGCAACGGAGTTAAGTTTAGATAGGATCAGAAGGGTTCTCATTAGTCATTTACAATAGACAGCAGAAACTAGTGTCAAAACATATCTCAGCTGTGGAAAGCTTTCGTCATCGATATAATTCGGAACATATTATGTAATTAGAATTACAATAAACGCCAAGCGGTGATGCAAATGTATGTACTGCCTTGCATCTCGAGTTTCCGAAAACATCCATGATCTGATACGTGATGCTATTTAGTTTGTAATGAGAGCTATAACACCTAGGTAGAAGACTCAAAAGTCAATTTGCTCGATTTTACGCACAATTTTCTAATCATGTCATCAAGCTCTGTCACAGAACTCCACAAATAGTCATATTGAAGACTGTAGGTATTCTCTTACAAATAAATGGACTTCGGACCTACTACCTCTAAGCTGAGGTACAGATCGGAAGTGAAGATAGTTACATTAAATGTACAAACCGTGCAATCATAATATCTTCCGAATCATAATTGGACCTACCATTATCTAACCATTGTTTATACTCCATGACCTAACTTCATATGGAGTTTATTAAATATCCTCATCAGTCATCACATCATCGTCTGTGATGGGCAGAACCAATTTCCAATCCAGTCCAACTGTTTGCCTGAGGGATGAAACTAAAAATTGATGTCGTCTAAGTACCTATATGCAAAAATCCCTAGTGATTCAAAAATGTAAAATTCACCAAAAAGTAACATAAATCAAACAAAATATAAATTTAAAGAATTTACGAAAATTGATAATAGAAAATTAAAAATTATCAAAAAACCATCCCTACACTAAAATTATGCTAAAGTTGCAATTGCAACCCAATCCAAAGACAAGCTATGGTCGGTGACAGGCAAAGATGAACCCGCTCTAGCATGGGCCGGCCTATACCTGGCCATGTTAAACAGGGTTCCTCTTTCCCTGTCCCTAGGCAAGCTATGGCAGACCCCCTCTCCATCCCACTCTTAATTTTTTTTTTTTTTTTTTTTAATTTCAACAATAACTGGTACTATGAAATCCTGGCTGTAAAATTATTCAAGAGATATACATTTGTTTTCACAGAATTCCGTACGATACGCTGACTGCCAGAGGTAAAAAGCGCAATTTCAAAATTGCGTTCGCCGCTGCCGAGGCTGTTGGAATTCCAATATCTATGGTGAGGCTTCTTCTTTAGACATATTATTTTTATATTGATTTTAGAGCCATTTGAGGACAATACCATCAATAATTAGTTCTGTGGTATTTTACTACCTGCTCTATTTTGTTTATAAAGCGATGTTTCGTCGACTGAGTGCGAGGGGCAAGCAAAGAATAATATCATTATGTTAGCAATATTACAGATTTGCATTTTTGAATTATTAATTTTTTAAATTTTATTTTTGAAGTGAAACCCTTCCAGATAACGGTTATTCTTTTGTTCCAGGGAATATCGGTGTTCGTGAGACAACAAGAACGGAACAAGCAAGATTCGTTCGCAGTGATGGAATATGTCAAAGATATACGTAAACATTTCCAACCATACACCATCTTTTAATTTAAAACACTAGTTAGACATTTAATATTGTAGAGCATGTAAATGTATGAGTGAGGATGTTAAATCGCTATTTTTATTGTATAACTCATTTATTTGTTTAACTTCACGCCCTATTTGGGAATAAGATTTTGCTGTAGCACTGTAGACTTGAATCTTCGTGTGACTTACCAAAGATATTATTAAAATAATATTTTTGCTCATATGTAGGTACTAACTACTAACTAACTAGGGAGGTTATGTTTTAAACTAAGACACCTTAATATTCCATTTACAATCAAAATAGGTTTAGAGAATAAGAAAAAGTAAATATGTATAGGTTTCCACTCGATTGTAACGTAGTATGGAGTGAAATTATAAGACTCGTGTAAAAATATCGAATATTAAAAGCGGGTTGATCCGGCTAGACATGTTCATGAATAAATTACCCTAGTCCCGATTCCCGAATGAATGTTTACATGAATATGCTGATTTAACATGGCATAATTCAATTTAAAGAAGTGTAAGAAAGGATTCACTTTCGTGTAGGTCATAGACTGTGAAATTATGTTGAAATGTACTGTTCATTATTTCGCGCCATAGGAAGTGTTGTATTGTATTGTATTGTATTGTATTTATTTATTTAGCCTTCATAGGCTATTGTATACATTGGTAGATTATAAATACATGGAAGATACAACTTACATAATATAACAGCAGTTAAAGATACTAATAAGTATTTATACTAACAATATAATACTTAAATACTTAAATAATCTAATTTACTAACAGTAATACATATTGTAGATTATTCCAATGGGAAAATATCCCGAACATGGGCAGCACATAATTCTCTAAATATTTTTACATTTACCTCCTTTTTTATTTCATTTCCTAATTTATTATAATGTCTTATACCTGTATAAAATATGGACCTTTGCGTCCTAGTCTTATTTGCTCTAGTCACATTTAAATCATTGGCACTTCTTGTATTATATCTAATATTTACACTTTCATCCTTCTTACAATACTCCAGGTATTCAGGCAAATCGCCATTAACTAATCTATGAATAAAAGTTAATGAATTAACAGCTATTCTTTGTTCAACTGATAATAACTGGAGAACATCCAACATTTCTACTCTATGCGTTCTCTTATCACATTTCAATATAACCCTACATGCTTTGTTTTGTATCTTTTGCAGCATATCTAAACATTTTACATCAATTCCCCATAGAAGCGTACTACAGTAGTCTACATGAGGTTGCACAATAGTATTATAAATTAACAACTTTGTTTTCTTAGACAGATGGGATGTGATGGGTGTTCCCATCACACATTGCGGTACTCGGCACCTCCACCACGTACCACAAAATGTCACTTTGACAGAGGTGATAAATGTAAACGTTTTCATTACTAAAGGAAATTATCAATACAGATAATAATGGCAACGTTCGTTGACGACGATGATTTATTTGACGAAGATATTCCAAACGAACCGATCATATTTCCACCAGAAGTTCAACGTGCTATTGAACAGGTATGCATATTTGAGGTTATGGCATAAACTTGGTCTCGAACTACAAAATTACCTACCTACCTAGTACCCTACCTACCTAGGCTCTAATGTAAATATTTTCTCCCAGGTTCTGCCAAGCAATGATCCATTAGATCAGCCCGATTTTAATGCAGTGGATTACATCAATTCGCTCTTTCCAACTGAGCAATCCTTAACAAACATCGACGATGTTGTCAGCAATATGGAATGCAAAATTCGAACAATTGACGATGAGATACGTACAGTAGTAAGAGGTCAGACAAATGTCGGGCAAGATGGTCGGGCTTCGCTAGAAGCTGCTCAAGGCATCATTAGGCAGCTATTTGTACACATCAAGGTAGGTCCTACATTAGAAGGAGCTAGGATGATGGCTGGAGGGATTGGAATCTTGTTTGCAACGTGTGAAACAAAGGGAATGCCGTGCTTTTGTAACAGATGAAAATACCTCGAATCATTCAATTAAATGTCACAAATTATATATCTTACCATCCATTAATCTTTAAGGAAGACATTGGTTTATCTTAGACATCAATACGATGCCTATGTGAGACGCAGTTAAGAATTTGCTGAAGTGATATTTTGTCCGCTCGCTCTGGTTTTAATATTTTCATCTTGTTCCCGAATTATTGAAACTGTCAAAACTTTTTTCCCACACAACATAAATTATTGGAATTAAATTCCTATCTGACCATGCTCCGAAATATAAGGAAGACAATGATGCTACACACATATCTCTACAGTATTTCCTGACGATGCATACCCAAACAAGACATTTCCGTCGCCCCTCGTTCACACGTTGTAAAATGCCTACTGCTTCAGTTAACGTGGGTGACGACATGGAGTTGCGTATCCACCCAGCCATCTTCGTAGGTAGGAGGCCATAGAAGTAGGAAGTGCTGTGTTACATAAAGTAGCTGTGAACATTCAAACAATCACCAAAAAAATGGTAGGTATTTGAAAGTACAAATGTTTTGGTATTTTAATTTAGGAAATCAAAGCAAAAGCTGAGGCGTCGGAAGAAATGGTCAAAGAAATAACGTGCGACATCAAACAGTTAGACTGTGCCAAAAGAAATCTTACGGCTGCCATTACGACTTTAAACCACCTCAATATGCTTGTGGGTGGTGTGGACAGTTTAAAGTAAGCATTAATACGACTTCACTAACTTGACAGTTTCCGTCTTTCCTTTCATATTGTTAAACTTGTCAAAATGTTTTAGAACTCTGACGAAAAAGCGGCACTACGGAGAGATAGTGATGCCTTTACAGGCAATCATAGAAGTAATGACACATTTCAAGACTTACACAGACATTCCACAGATTCAAGAACTTGGGCAAGAGGTACGTAAAATTCTACCTATTTAATATGTAGGTAGGTAGGTACCTACCTACTTTGGTTCCGCAAACCACCTACCTGTTGCTTCTAATTGTAATTTTTCATGACAGGTCAATCAAATTCAAGTAGAACTTGCACAGCAAATAACTGCAGAGTTTCAAGAAGCATTCTCGGGACCCAACGCTAAACACTTTACTCCAAACAAACAACTCACTGAAGCTTGTCAAATTCTGTCCATACTTCATCCCAAAGTCAAGTAAGTCTTGAACCTTCTTGCCATTTCTTCTTGTGAAATACTTACTGTGATATAATGTTGTCTAAGTACCTTGACCTGTCAACTTGGGTAACCATGGTAACGTTTGCTTAGAAACAGTTGTACGAATACCTAAATCGGTAGACAGAAGTCTAGCTTTTATTTCTAATATCCTTAGTCAGGAAATAGCCAACTGACATTTCGTGGATGAAAACACCACATCAGCCTTCTCCAAAGAACTCATTTCCAATGGTAAAGCAGGATCCCGAGGGCGCCACCTACAGGGACGACGCTAAGAGGGGGCCTGGGGGGGGCCACTGCCCCCCAAACATTAGCGCGGCCCCCCCTTGTGCCCCCCCAAACCAAATGTGGGAAAATAAATATCTTGACATTCTATACTTTTCTTCAATTTTTTGCACTGTTCAAATTATCAAATAAAACATCAGCTGACAATGTTTTGCAAATAGGCGACTTTCGTATGCCAGACATAATGAAGTTCCTAAGAAGTATAGCAGGGTTGACAAAAATTGGATAAGATACGGAGCTCAAAAATAAGCAATGGCGACTATAAGTTTCAAATTAGGAAAGGAGAGATTGAAATGGTTTGGTCGATTGAAAGCTGAAAGGGATGGGACAAGAGAGGATACCGAGAAGGAAGGCAGATAGAGCAGCAATGGGAGGGAAAAGAAAGGCAGGGACTAGGGAGACCGCGAACGAAGTGGATGAGTGGAGTGAAGGTGGCTGTGGGAAAAGTGGAGAGTCTTGGGAAATGGTAAGGGACGAAAAATGGTGCGAGGTCAGTTCATAAAAATTAGTGTAGGGATAATTTTTTGAAGGCTTCAGTTTTTTTAATTATCCCCACCAGCGCGTAGGAAGGGGGGGATAGGGGGAGAATCCCCCCTCTGATTCATACCCCTCCCTATGTACTTATATATTTATGTGTCAAGAAAACAATGTGCTTAAAAAGTGTTAAAATCGCATAGAAATGCACCAAATTGATGTCTGAAATTCAAAAATTTTCCGGGGCTGTGCGCCCCGGACCTGCATTTTACTGGGGGGCCCTCCCCCCAGACCTCCCATTGTCTTCGTATAGACACTATCAGCTCAAGTTATTTTACATATTATTCCCCCCCCCCCCCTTGCAAATTTAGTTGCTATGCGCCTGATCCCCACACCACAATATGAAAATATACATGTGAAAATACGTTTGCCCCCCTAAAAAGATTATTGCCCTACCTAGGCCCCCCCTGTATTAAAATCCTAGCGTCGTCCCTGGCCACCTACCGTCCTTTTGTTGGGTGGGCAAAATATAGACCTTGACAAATTATTTGTATGTGTTCATTGCCACTTTTACCTACGTACTTTTACTGTCATGTCTTAACCTTACCTTATAAAACAATCCACACTTGCTTTTGACGGGGGCAAACTCATAATTGCAGCGTAATATTGATGATACTTTTATTAATTGCATATCAATAATGTTTTATAACAGATAATTTAAACTAACACATTATTTACACAGAGATTACTCTTCAAAATTAATTAGGAACAAAATCGCTTTTCTGATCACGGCACACTTGAAACGTGATCTTCTAGCTGTTGGTTTTGTTTCCATCATCAACTGTCTAACAAATTTCTTGCTGTCAAAGTGAATAAATAAAGGATTACAAATGTGTGTAGACAAAAACATGTGTTATTAAATATATTATTTATGATATGGATAAGACTGGGTATGTACAGCTGCTTTTACAATGTGATTATTTGCTCATAATGCTAGATTTTCTCTCATAAACAAATCTTTTTCACTTACCGTCCATTGCATTGATTATTATTATTCATACGTAAGATGAAACTTCAGGACCAATCAACTTTAATGATGCCATCTGTTGGTAAAAAACGGCGGCGTCGGTACCTAGCGCTATTTGCGGAAAAAGCGAAACACTTATACAAAAATTGAATCCTAGAAAATACGCCATTGGAGAAGGCTGATGTGGTGTTTTCATCCACGATATGTCAGTTGGCTATGGTCAGGATATCACACTTGCCTACTTACGGTAAAAATATTTTTTTACCTTCATTTCAGACGAGATCTTTTAAAGTGGTTCATCGGTCTTCAGCTATCTGAGTATTGTCACCTATTCCATGAGAATCAAGATACTGCGTGGTTGGACAAGATTGACCGACGTTATGCGTGGATTAAAAGACATTTGCTTGAGTTCGAGGATAAGTTTGGATCGATGTTTCCACAGGATTGGGAGGTCTCGGAACGAATCACCGTTGAGTTCTGCACCATCACAAGGTATATTCATTTTGCTTTCATGCTTCTTCATAGTCATCAGACTTTGTTGTTATTTGCCGAGTGTAGGACTGTCACTTGATAATTAGAATATTTTTGTGTGAGCACGTAACTTTTCTAAGTTTTCTTGCAAATTTAAGAAATTTAGAAATATGAAGAAAAATTTCCAGTTTCACCTGCGTACTACATAATTAAATTCTGTTAAGAAAATATTAAAATATTTTTTATGGTTAATCCCAATCTAGAGAAGAGTTGTCAAAATTGATGGCAAAACGAAAGATGGAGATGGATGTGAAACTTCTTCTCTACGCAATTCAGCGGACAGGAAACTTTGAAAGCCTACTTGCTCGACGATTCAGCGGAATTACTCTGGAGGAAGCGGAAGTGAAGGCTGGTGGTGATAAACTTCGTAAAACTGAGGTGTGATTAATTTTAGATTAATGTTTGCATATTAACACCATTTAATGTTTTATTATTTTTACTTTTTTTATTTTGTAAGTAATTTTGCCAATGGACATAGGTACTATAAGAAATAGGTATGTTGTCCGAAAATGGGTTAGCTCACATTATTTCAGTTGTTTGGTTGCATAATTGTTTGCTCTGAAATTTAGTTGACAGATGACAGAATGGCTCGCTTATTTGGCACTCTACCTACTTATTAATTAATTACACAGAACAGAATATAGTACATACTTACCTACTTATGAACTAAATTACAAAATTATCTACGGTCGGGGACGGGCAAAGATTAATCCAGTTTAGCATTGCCAGGTATAGGGCAGCCCATGCTAGAGCGGGTTCATCTTTGCCTGTCAACGACCGTAGGTATGTAATCAAAGTAAAATATTTTTATTTCAATTTCCAGGTTGAATCGAGTACGACCAATCCATTTGAAGGAGGTTCTGATTCCGATGATCAGAATCCATTTGCAGAGAAGGGAGACGAAGATGCTGCTAAACCAAAACTTTCACCATTCCACGGTATCATCGGAAAGTGCTTTGAGCCCTACCTCTACATCTACATTGACAGCTTGGACAGGTGAGTAAATGACATTGTTTTAGTTAGTTAGTAACTTTAAACTTGCATGCTTGGAAACATGTAATTAAAATTATTTTGGTAGAATTGTTAATTAATTAAAATTAGTTGAGTCAAATGAAGCCTTGATTCTCCAGGAACCTAGCCGACCTGATGGAACAGTTTGTGTCAGACGCACGGAAACAGCCAACATCGGGGACGGCACTGGACGGTACCAGCGTGGTGTTGCCATCTTGCGCCGACCTCTTCGTGTTCTACAAGAAGTGCATGGTGCAGTGCACACAGCTCAGCACCGGCCAGCCCATGCTCGGCTTGGCAACGGTCTTCCAGAAGTATCTCCGCGAGTACGCTGTCAAAATGTTGCAGAACAACGTGCCCAAGTAATTTGTAATATATGAATTATTAGTTTTAAAGATTCTTTGGCATTGGGTGTTCAATGTTCACAATATAAACCGTTATTTGATGTGTAAGTATGTTTAGCTCGTGTATCTAGTGGAGCGGTCGCTCCACCCAGCCAAGTCGTACCGTACACTCACACTCACTCAACATACCGTAAATGCCTAATAAACTGAGGAGCAGACCAACCACTTTTACTGTAAGCAACAACATGGCATTTTCGGCCTACTGGATCATAAAATTGGAAAATCTCACATTGTTGTGAAATATCTTAATTTCGAGCTATGGCCCACCCCACTCCATATACTAAATTTGGGAACAATAGGTTATGCCATTTGGGTGCTAGAGGGCCGTGAAAACAGTGAAATTACACCCCTTTTAAAACCTATCTGATGATGATGATAATGATATCAGGAAACACCGCTATCACCGCCACAGCCTAAACGGCTTAGCCGATCGATCTGAAATTTTTACCACATGTGCACTTTTGGCGTCTGAGGTGCCTTTTTTATAAAACCATTTGGTAGTCGCCATTTTGAAACCGGAAGTGACGTCATATCTCGAAAACGGCTCAACCGATCGGAATGAAACTAGGGCCAAATGATTCAGACGGTCGTCTATATGGAATATCAATAGTTAAAGTAGAGATGTACTATTACCAAAACCGGAAATGACGTCATGAAAATGAAGAACTAGATTTTAATGACCTCTTACTACAATAACCACATATTCAGAAGGCTTATAATGATACATAACATTTATAGAAATAAATTCTAGGTGGCAGTTATTTCAGTCGCCATTTTGAAAACCGGAAGTGATACCATATCTCGAAAACGGCTGGACTGATTGGAACGAAGCTTTCGCAATTCTTCATGGAATAAATATCACTTTAAGCTTAGGTATATTGAGCACCAAACACAATTTTTCGTATTAACCAATTCGGAAATGGCGTATTTTTTAAAAGTATTTAGTCATTGTTGCTCCGATGTGTGTTACAAGTTGTGTAAATAAACTAAAAAAATAAAAGATATCCCCATAAAAAACACTCCGTGTAAAAATACCAGCCAAGTCTCTTCAACTATAAAAAAATAGAAGAAATCTAAAAATTCAGCACTGAAAAGTAGTGATATCAAAAAATGAGCCAAGTCAAAACTTAATTTTAAAAACCAAAATATACTTGGCGCATCGTTTTTAAGGGCATTATAGGTATATTATATATATTTAGGTACATTTGATTTTTGGCATATGCTTCTATACTATTTATATACACGATGCGCCAAGTATATTTTGGTTTTTAAAATTAAGTTTTGACTTGGCTCATTTTTTGATATCACTACTTTTCAGTGCTGAATTTTTAGATTTCTTCTATTTTTTTTATAGTTGAAGAGACTTGGCTGGTATTTTTACACGGATCTGCATTACTCTTACAAATGTAATGTAAAGTGTTGTCAAATAAATTAAATTAAAAATGTAAGGACCTAAATTTGAGAAATGCACTTTTTTTGTAGGGGAGGGGGTGTGTTTAAATCTTTAAAAAAAATGTAATACGAAGTAACATTAAATAGTTACTAGTGAGGCAAGCAATAGGGAAAACTCAATGAGACAACCGAGGAGAATTAATGGACCAATGTCATAATCTAATCATAGCAAATAATTACCTTTCAATACCTATCACATAGAAATAATGTAGCTACTGCCAACAAGCTAACAACAGTAAACGCATGTCATTCCTTTGAATGGTGATAATGTTTGTGTATCCTACAGGATGACTGCTCCGGGTGGCTCTCTGGGCTCCCTGACGCGGGACCTACGGGATCTCTCCACGTCGGGCCTCATGCAGAACTTCCACAGTTTCCTGAAGGAGGGCGAGACAATGAGGTACACAGCCGAGGAGCAGGGCAAGGTGTGCAGGTGAGAACACATTTCATTATTCATGCACTAAGTAGTTGTACGTAAAGTGTTACATTATTTCATTTTTATTTAAAATTCCTGTACCCTGATAGTGTTACTTAGATGGTACAAAGTAAAAAGCAGTGTTATCAAAAAATTGGGGAAAGCCTATGAGTGACGTGAGTAGTTGAAGAAAGTCATCAAAGAATGCAAACGTGCACTGTTTGTTTAGTGTCAGTGTAGATATATCTAGGATAATTGAATTTATTTGTAAAATAAAAAAATCATAGAAACTGACTTGTTTTCCGAAGAATACCAATTATTGGAGATATTTTTTTAGAATATCGATTTGTGACAGGTAATTCAAACTAACACTGTATTTCTTTCATATTGCTAGACTATTCTAATCTAGTATCTTGTACCTATTCTAGAGCACATCAAACTAACATCTCCGATTGCTTATTTCTGTCTAGTATTTTGACGACCGCTGAGTACTGTTTGGAAACCACGCAGCAGCTGGAGGAGAAGCTGAAGGAGAAAGTTCAACCGGAGCTGGCCGACAAGATAGTTCTGTCACAAGAGCAAGACATGTTTCACAAGTGAGTTGACAGCTCTCATTGTTCTGGCATGTTCATTCACATTCATATTTAACATCTATTTAGACCCCTTTCCCCATGTCACAAAATCAATGGCCTTCCCTACATACATTTGAGACCTCCCCTAGAATTGGATTTCCTACAACATGGAATTGGATTTTCCAACTTTACAAACTTAAAAATTACTTTTAACTTGATTGTACAGCCAACTTACCTATTTTTAAAAAAAATAACTGAGAGTTTGAGAAGTGTTACATATCACACCGCCTTCTCTTATCAGCCTCCCTGTCATAATATACTCCCCCTTTCCCCTTATCGTGAACGAATATGGACACCTATTGATTTGCGCGTAATGTATGATGGGAGCCAATGGCGTGGTGTGATTGTTTTGTTGTGTTGGTTGCAGTGTCGTGTCGAACTGCATCCAGCTGCTGGTGCAAGACTTGGAGGCGGCCTGCGATCCAGCCCTCACAGCGATGAGCAAAGTGAGTGACGAGAGTTCATTTGTATGTCATCTTCTGTGCAGTGAGAAGACAGCGACATGTATAGTATAGAAATACGTTTGTAGTTTTCAAGACAACTTACTAATTATCATTGCTTTAGAACATCTTATGTTTTTTGGATCAAATAGGGCAAATTATTTGTTGTGCCATGGAGTAGACAAATCCTCTCTGCTGATTTGTTATTTTTGTTGAACGCAGCTCTGAGGATGTGTCTTGTTTGTCAGATATCGTGGCAGAATGTGGAGAGCGTCGGCGACCAGAGTGGCTACGTCTCTTCCGTCACCTCCCACCTGAAGCAGACCGTGCCTGTTATTCGCGATCATCTCGCCTCGTCTCGCAAATACTTCACTCAATTCTGTGTCAAGTTTGCCAAGTGAGTCTCCGTTGGGCTTTGCAGGCGCAAGAACATGATTTCATTTTTTTAAGATTGGCACCGTTTATACCAACGTTGTGCTAAACCCAGAGAAAACCTGCTCAATGTCAAAAGTTTCCGGGATAATTTCTCCAACAATTTTATCGGCTGTTGATTAATGATGATCTACTTCAGGAATATAGACAAAATATGAAATCTGGATGATTCATAAAGTCAAGAACACACTGTTATGCAATTAAAAAGGGAAAAAAATCATCTTATGAATTAGTAGTACATTTTATAGTACCTACCATTTTATTGTGCTCTTCCCACATAATTTAAATGTTGGGAAAATGATAACTGGTACTGATTTTTCTTTTGGGTTGTCTAACTATGCTTCTCTATTTTGCAGCTCCTTCATCCCGAAGTTTATCCATCAGATGTACAAGTGCAAGCCGATGAGCACTGTTGGTGCCGAGCAGCTACTGCTCGACGCCCACATGCTCAAAACAGTGCTGCTCGATCTGCCATCCATCGGCTCGCAAGTCAACCGTAAGGCACCTGCAAGGTGAGATGAGGATTGTAAATAAATTTACTGGGAGGATTTGTAATGTTCTATAGGATTAGGATTGTGATTAGGATACTAAATTGGGATCATATGTATTTTAAGAGCCCATGTAACATCTGAAATTGTCTTATTTGATATTCCTTAAACCTACCATTCATTTATGAGCATTTAATGTTTTAATATAAATCATTTTATAAACATGTTAGTGTATTTTATGCATTTGTTGTATTTTGTTTTTATATCATTGATTTGATTATGTTTTGAATCTGTTACCAGTTACACCAAGATAGTCGTGAAGGGGATGACAAGGGCGGAGATGATTCTCAAAGTCGTGATGGCGCCGCATGATCCTCCGAAAGCCTTCGTCGAGCAGTATTTCAAATTACTTCCCGATTCAGACCTCACAGAGTTCCAAAAAGTGCTCGACATAAAGGTATGTTGGTCATTCTACGTCACGCGTTAGCTCAGTCAAGGAGCTTAAGCCATCATTTTGTTCCCACATTGCTAAATCCTGCATTTTTGTGACTTTGTCAATAGTTTTTTTGTTTCGATGCTCAAAGCTAAGCACCCAATAGAATTTATAGAACTGTGATCAGAAGTAATAAATTACTAATATTTTTGGAAGAAATGTTTGACAACTCACTTTTTAATTATCTGAACGAAATTGAGTTAAGCTGACTTGTCTCTCATTGTTATAGTTGCTACGACAGTAAACGAGTGAAAATTAAATTTAATGTTTCTTTGTAATAGTACTGAGATGCTCTGACGTAATGTCTTATTTTAGGGTCTGAAACGCAACGAGCAGAGCAGTCTAGTGGAGCTGTTCAGAAGCTTGCAGCCTCCAAACTCCGACTCCGGCTCCGTCTTCATGCCCGCCTCGCATCCACTCAGCCCCGAGCAGTCCGAGTCAAGTCGGATCAAGAAGCTGGAGAAGTTAATCAAGAAACGCCTCTAATAGATAAATAGGTCTACATGTTATGTAAAAAGTATTCATTAAACACTACGACTAACTAGTCGTGCATAAAAATACAGACGTATTTTAATTTCCAATCTCTCAGGGTTGAAGTTTGACATGAAATTATTAGAAACCACAGCATAATATGAAAAAATATAGGTCAATAATACCGTGCTTCAGTTATTACTGGCAGCTATAATGCCAAGTTGCAATTGCATGTGCGTAAGTTTTACTGGGCAGCCTAAGGAAAAAAATTCTATGGGTAGACAAATTCGAACTTGCAAAAATTAAAGCTGGGCAACTTAAAAAAATAATTCTGTGGTTAAAACTCTAATAACTCTTAAAACTTGAAAATTTCAAATAAGAAAAGTGCGATCCTAGCCGGATTTGAGCCGGCGACCCCTTGCACGGTGTTCCAACATATCGTTAGCGCCACCGGGACGGTGATCCTGGAAGCCGAGCCGTTCATAACCACTATGTAAATTTTAAACAAACACACGCGTAGGACTCGCGCATTCTCTACTGTGCAATGTGCAACTTGCATTTTAGCTTCCATTTAGTTGCTGGATAGCAGACGTTCTAGATAAGTGATCGGCAAACGCTGCGGAGTTTTGAATGAATTGGGACAAGTATTGTGGAGGTTATTCAGTTCAAGGCATTTGGTTACCGAAAGATTCCTACTTTGTAGTCTTTATTCATTTGTTGAAATCCATACATTCAGGGTGAAAACAGTTCTCGGGAGAGTTAATCAATTAAATTGAACATTCTATCGAAGTACATTCTACTGGTCAAACATAATTTTACCTACAAATATTTCTATATATTAGGTTTTATTATAATTAAATGTAGTAGCGTAGTGCATGCATACCACATATTATGCAAACATAAGTCATTCATTACATAAGAACATAAGTCGTAAGCTTTGGTACAGTCATAGCATAGAGTATAAAGATGTGGCAAGATCTTATCGAATACAGATCAGGTGATCATTAATTATGTGGATAAACTTAAAGTCAAAGTAAGAACGGTATTTGAACGAAACAGTTTGGCTGCTTTGTTGTTTTCGAGCTCATCTAGAGACAAGTTATCATAGATCACTTCGGATGGTCCAATCAAATCATTTTCAGCATATCAGTTTCTTTTGAATACCGTTCGGCATTTTTACTTTGGCCGAGTGTATCCATATGAAAAATTATAAATTAGGTGTTAGTTAAAATAAATACAGTGTTTTAAATACATAATTTGACATAATCTTGAAAGGTTCATTATGATTACGTATATATTAGGCTAAGTATCACACATCTATTCAAAAGGCAAATACTGACTGTATATTAGAATCTGCTAGACGTAGAGAGCTAGTTCCCACTGAAAAATACTAATCTACCTACATCTCTTAGAAGTGAAATAATTATTACCTACTCTTTGCTATCTTCTCTAAAAAACATTTGCTACTTCCGTAGATTCACACACCGCACCTTCCCCTTCCTCCGTGAGATTATACTAATACAAGAATGGTGCAATGCAAAAAATCCCTAGTCGTAGATCTTGCTAAACGAGTTCAACGATCCTCAATGTCATGTAGTCTATGATCTTTTTCCCGTGATGTGTCACACGTTGATACACTAGAAGTACTAATACTGATAAAACAAAATGCTCACGAATTGATTGAGTATTTAATAATTTAACACTCTAAAAGTAGAAAAGTTTATTGTATAACCAGCATCAGGTAGTCTGTCATGGTTTAAAGCTAATCTTTGGTAGGTAGGTAGTGTTAATAAAATGTGATTAGGAAAGTGTAGAGACTTGTAATGCAGATCTTTGCAAGTTTTAGGAATATTTGAATTAATTGTGTAGTGAAGTGTAGGTGGATTCATCTAGCAAGGAATCCCAGAGACCTCTTCAAAGAAGATGATTCAGGGAGAGTAACAGCCCATTTCCTAAATCCAGTTAGGAACACGGAACTGATGACTAGTATGGCACCCCCAATGCTATATTTGTTGGGGACTTCATGAAAGAAGAGAACTTGCCAAATGAAAGCAAAAACAATGTCTGCAGAGCGAGCGATAGCCACAGGTCCGGCTTGCTCAAGTTGCAGAGCGAGAGTGAGCAGAATCTGGCCGCCGAAACTGAATAGTGCCAATAGAACGACGAGTATTCGATCCCATCCACAGCGAGGCACACAAATTACACCGAGTCCCCAAGTAACGAGAAGAGTTTGTACCAAAGCGAATGTCCCAAAATTTGTCATGATTACTGAAAAGTGAAGTCCCTTAAGTGCTCGCAATAATACGTACGCATTTGCGCCGAACAATGTGGCAGAAAATGCTGCCACTGCACCCCAGATGTCGCTGTCAGCTGTACTATCATCCGAGGCTAGTGATGGGATGCTCTGGCCAAACAAGAGTGGAGGTCGTGTTATCAAAACGACCCCAATGAGAGTCAGGCACACCGACGCAACATTAAACATTCCACATGGTTCTCTGAGAAATATTCTTGCAAATATTGCAACGAAAACTGGAACGCTGAAAACAATCACAGAGGCATCGGCAAGAGGCATGTGTCGGAATGCATAGAAGCTCAACATTAATCCGGTTGTGCCTACAAATGATCTTAAAAGTAGCATTATCCTACGACCTTTAGGAAAAGGGGGCTCTTTTCGGTACAGAACAATGGGTATGGCAGGCAGCAAAACTCCAACAAATCGAAAAGCTGCCAACTCCATTGGGTGTACATCGACTAGCCATTTGACAATTACTGAACAAAGACTGAAGAAGAGTGATGACAAAGTGGCCAGCATTAATCCGAGATAAGGACATCTACATCTCTGTTGAGTGGTTTCTTCTGTTGTGCTGTCTTCTTCGCCCTGAGAATCGACAAGCTGTTGTAACTCGAGTTGTTCCGGCATTGTTGAGCATTCCTTGGTAAAGTGAATCTGCAAACCAAAATACGTGTCACAAGAAACTCATAACGAAAGCGCGCTGTTCATGTAATGTAATGGACCAATTGTTGTACGTGAAAACATTTTCTATGTCAAGGGCTGGTAACCTGGTCAGTGGTCACTCACCTTTAGTCTCTGTCCCGTTTACTCCAAGACGTTAAATTGTGTACTCTTTTAATCAGCGATGTAACAAAACCATTGTGTAAACCATTTTGCACCTTCCTCATCTTGTGCAAACTTTACAGTTAATATTCCATGAATCTATTTTCGCATTTTGACAGAACAAGTACAATTTGTTGGTCACGTGGTACAACGATCAGCTGTGTTCGCTTATATTCACATTTCAGGCACACGGGAGTGAAATAGCTAGTGTGGAAACGATGTGAAAATAGCAAAAGTTTGTCGTTTGCTGCTATCTTCATTCTCCTCGTGTGACTTCGGAGTACGGACTTGTGTGTGAGAGCGCAGGAGGTGACATAACCTATATCGTTATTGTTATTTTTCCTGTAAATTATTGTAAGATTTATATTAGATATACTATATAATCTAGATTTATTAGTTATATTATTTTTGCAAATACAAGCAATATGGTAGACGTAGGATTTTTTGATAAATCTGAATCATGGGAATTGGAAAGCAGATTCTTTCCCTGTAAAGCTGGTGGAAAACCTGCATGGCTTGACCTGTTGAATATTCCTGAAACTGCAGATTTAAGGTGCTCAAAGTGTTCCAAGCCTTGCATTTTTTTGTGTCAAATCTATGCTCCAATATCTGAAAAAAGTGATTGCTTTCACCGTACTATTTTCATTTTTTTGTGCATGAATCCCGAGTGTTGTCAAGGAAATGGTGAAGAAAACTTCAAGGTATTTCGATGCCAGCTTCCAAGGAAGAATGAATTCTACCCTTACGAGCCACCCGTGGAAGAAAAATCCTGGCATCCAAACGTTAATGTCAATGCATACAATAGTATGTGTGTTTACTGTGGTTGCAAGGGAGATCTAAAATGCGCATCTTGCAAGGAAGTCACCTACTGTTGTAAAGAACATCAAGTGCTCGATTGGAAATCTGGACATAAGAATGACTGCAAGACTGGAAAACGCATGGAACATATTTGTAATTTACTCCCAGAGTTTGAAATCATGATTGAACCCGAGCGTCCAGCAGATAGAACAGATCCCGTTGATCGTTGCGACGAAGAAAAGTTAGAGGATTTTAAGAAAATGGCTCAAGCTGGCGACTTGGGAACCCTTAGTGGTAAGTTACTCTTATAATTCGACCATGAAAACAACTATAGAATGTGGTATTAAAAGTAAGACGGCTAAAGATCGGTGCAGGTACACCCAACAAATCATAAAACGGTATTTGAACGAAACAGATTGGCTGCTGGTCGGGTTCCTTGACAATCAATCCTTGTTATTATCAATGAAATCAGAGCTCACCTACTAGAGTTAGATGACGTGTTAGCATAAAATTCATCGGATAATGCCATCATATTTTTTTCAGCTAATATCCATTTCTTTCAAATTCCGTTTTATGATTTGTCGAGTGCTTGACATGTGTTTGGCGCCTTGTTCAGAACCAAGTGATCAAACAAGTGCTGTCTGTCAAATATGCTGCCTTTGGTGAAAAAGACTAAGCAAACTGATCTTGCTAGGTAGGTACTAATATTTCCATGAAAGTGCCTTGCCCAGCTCACATCATTCTGTTTGACTAGGTACCTACCCCAAGATTTTATTTTTTGACACTTGGCGTGTCTGCAATTTTAAGTGTCGAATACTTTGCTGATGAATGGTGATAATTGTGACCCTCGATAATTAATGGAAACATCTGTTTATTTGCTATTTTTTTCACAATGGAAGTTTTCTCTTTGATGTACCTAGTAGGTATTAGTATGGTATTAGGTACATTTTACTTGACCTCCTTTTAAATTTAGTTTGATTATTTTCAGATGAACGCTCAATCGACGAGGATTTAATGAATATGGCATTGGCAGAAGAGGACAAACAATTCCATAAATATAAAGCTCGAGTCCAACAAACTCCTAGCCAAATTCTTCGCTACGAGCTTGATGGTGAGCCACTATGGGTATCAGTGAAAAATGAACCGAAATCGATCCCAAATTGCCAGTATTGCGGTGAACCGAGGAGGTTCGAATTTCAGGTAAATTTCTTCTCCATTACCGAAACACTAAATGAGGAAATTGATTCATTGATTTTGAATGTACCTAGTGAATTGTACTACAATTATATTACAACTTTTTCAGATACTGTCTCAGGCTCTGAACTACTTTAGCTTTGACTCCTTGACAAATAGCATCGACTGGGGTACTCTAGCCATTTTCACTTGCAAGGATAGCTGCGACGGCGGCCCTCGGTACAAGTCCGAGTATCTGTGGAAGCAAGACTTCAGTGATTGATCTTCTATCCAGCACGTAATTGCAAGTAATGCTTAGACATTTTACCTGTAGGTACTAACTTAATTCTTTTAAAATACTATGGAAATCTTTTCATGGCATAAAATAGTCTAGATTATGTCCCTGTAATTTTGAATGTATTTTTGCCTCTGTAATTTTGCCATCATGTAGAATCAGGTTAATTTATGACTCCGAACTATAACAGTTTTTTTTTCCTATAATCGTTTAGTTTACCTACTTCAGTTATGTAGGTAGTACTCATCAATTTTAAAAACATACTTTATACCTATTTGGAGTATTTTTGATGTCAGTTGTTTAAGTTAGGTAGGTAGGTACCACGGTTAATACTACCTATATTACTGTATAAGATCTGAACAGAAACTGTCTATTTTGAAAGGTGACTGGTTGAGATTAGTAATAGAGTTTGATTGACACTCAAAATATTATCTATGATCACCAAAACTTGACACAATGTTGTGAGACGATTTTGAGAACACTATTAAAATTGATATCAATGTAGGCAATGTCTTTTCTTCTTACCAAGCATCATACATGATCATACTAACTGACCATTTTATATCGGTGACTTTTTCCGATCTGTTTTACTTGATCCAACTAGCAGTGTGTAGACATTACATACTAGGTTTGTTCGTCGGGGTGTTCTAACCTGCTTGGAGCAGGCGGAAGAACGTCACTGAATATATTAGGTGCAAGGATTTCGAATCAAAACTCGACGGATAGGTATAAGAAAACTGTTCAATGACGTACTTCCGCCTGCTCCGAGCAGCTTAGAACACCCCGACGAACAAACCTAGTGTACTACTACTAAACTTCCTGTCTTTTTTGTTAGAATCAATGGGAATTCTTTTTGCATATTTTTTTATTAACAGTGTCTTGCAGTTAAATATAACACTCTCCATTAAATATTTCAAAATACATAAGTCATGTGTGGGTAATGAAATGATGTGATCTATTTACTACGTTTGTGTACCTGCAGTGTACGTAACAACTGAATATATTTATTAATTTTTTGGGCATAATGGCTGTCAGTTATCACTTTTAAACACCTTATCACACATTGTAGTTGTGCACATAGGACAATCCTCTATTGTCCTTCATACATTTGAAACCAATGTTTATTTGTTTTTCAACAATACAATAAAACACCAAATTCACCAACCTTCAAACTAAATTTTAACTTAAAAAAAATTATTTGTTTCTATGGAAATAGAGTTTGGATTGCGCTTGTGTTATTCTGTTTGTACACAGACAACAAATTAGTAGTCTAAGGACCGGTCCTGCCAAATTCAATTCCAGGTTTGATAAACAATGAAGTTGTTGACTTGAGCCTCTGATGGGTTGTTTCCAAAGCATAATGTGACAATAGCATAATAATCAAAATTGGCAAGACCGATTGTAAACTTCATATCTACGTAAATAAAAAAATCATTAAAATTAAATTAATGATGACAAGATGACATGGTATTAAGTGCAATTTACTAATAATTCAGTAATGTTTTTACTAATGCAAATTGTGTAGTACACATACATGGTTGTATGTTGTAGCCTACACATTTTGTTGTATTAATTTTGTGTTGTGACTTGTGATGAAATTAAAATGATATAAAAATAATCCTTGTGCAGGTGAATTAATACTATATGAAGTAATCAAAGTAATGCCATGTGATATTAATTAATACGAAAATATTGTTGTAAACTCGTTGGCATCAATCGATGACAAGTTGACGGAAGGACCCTTCCAATCCGAAGATCTCATCTGGCGTCTTTGGTTTCCCTGGTCTTCGGGATTCGTCGGCCTTCAGAAGTTCTTGCTCTTTAAACCAGGGTGTGTAACTCTCCATCTTCTTGACCCATTCATCTGCAATGACCATTAGATAGTGAGCATTTACATTTCTCAGTTTTAGTAAATATAATATAAATGGAGCTGACGGGCAAATGAATGTTTGTTTTGAGCAAAATCATGCTCTAGTCAAAATTTTACAGGTGTCACTACTAAATATAAATATAAATATATTCAAAAATAAATATAAATATGTAAATATTCAAACTATAGTTTAATTCAAACAACTTTTATTTCATTTTCTACATTTCTCAAAATCAGCTAACCCTACACTTGCATTTGGTTATGCAATTAAAAATATTATTTAAATTAGACAGCCATCTGCTTGCAATTTTTAATTATAATTATTAAAAGAAGTGTGAACGCTGGCGTGGCGGCAGAACAATTTAAAAGTTAAGTGGTGAAATCGTGAAATACATATTATCGGAAGATTTTTTCCTGTACTCACTGTGGATCGTAACGATGGGTCCAGCGAAGCCTCCGTATTCCTCCGGCAATATCTCCTTGGGAATATATTCGTAGAGAGTGTCGATAGTGCTGTGGACAAATATCTAAGGAAAGAAAACAAGTTGTAGATTATCTCTGTGCTATCTTCTTGGAGATTCTGTCTGTTCAGGCTGCACTCACTCTGTTCCTGATCTTCTCCTTGAGGAACGGCTTGACGAACGCGATGATTGTGTCTACGACAGGGGAGACGTTGATGACGTGGACCTCTTTTAGCTTCACTGGATATGCTTCCTGTGAACAATACGAATAAGATTAGTGGCAAGTTTTTAAATTTAGTGCGGTTCGAACAAAGTTGTCGATAATTATAAGATTTATGCTCACTCAGCAGTGAGCAAGTAACCAAAATAGTTGATATTAGGTTTGGGCCAACTGGTTCGAAACCCGAACTGAAATGGCTTTAGATATTCGCGAACCGAACCTTAAAATGAAAAATCGGAACTGAACCTCCCTCGCTGCGACAATTTGATATGTCCGGCCAACATTTTGTTCTATTGTAGAGTGTTTAAGATAGAAGGCTGTGTGACAAAGAAGCCAAAGAAGGAATAATACAAATTGTTACAGTTTTTAAACATTTTATAACAAATATTATAAATTGTTATTTATAATTTTAATTTAATTTTACTGTTCTTACATTTTCTTTGTGCATAAAATGATGTGAATTCATTTTATGAAAAATAAAATGCACTAAAAAGCCTAAATGAGTTATAATTAGGTACCTCTGAGAGCAATCATGACTATGCCAAACAATGTTTGTTGTTCTTTTTGTGTGTCATAACTATGTAATAAGTGATAAAACTACTGCAGGTAAAAAGGCCAGAGGTTCGGTTCCGAGGTTCGGTCAATTATTTAAAGTTATGTTCGAGGTTCAGTTCGGTTAAAAAGATATGAGGTTCGGCCAACCCTAATTGTTATAAGTATGGTAGACTAGTAAAGGATGCCCTACGGAAATATCCTACATTGATATGGGGTATAATTTTTTTCGTCATTCTGTCCAGGTTGAATTATTACTGGTTCTAAAAGGGAAGTGCTTCAGGTTTTTCTGGACAGAATTACGAAAAAAATTAAACCCCATATCGTTGCAGGATATTTCCATATGCACAGGTGCGCTCACCTGTACACAAGTAAGGAACTTCTTGATAAGCGCCGGCGAGATGCGCGCGAACTGCGCAGGCGTCGCAACGGTAGCGTCGAGGATGTAGACGTCGCCGGCGACACCCGTCTCCTCCTCGGCCAATCGGATGTCACCGATCATGAGGGCCAACTTCATTGCCTCGGCTATCTTCGGGTTGAGCGGCATTTCTTTCGTGCGACCTTGCATCACACACACGCGGCGGCCATCTTTAGTCAGACCTGGTAGTGGGGGGATCGCCCTGTAGGATAGAATGTAATGTAGGGTATATCATTTGCAAAGCAAGAGAGTGATATTCAAGCTTTATGTGAGATATAGAGACATGGCTCGACCTTAGGTCAGAGCTGATAGAATATAATTTTATGTATATTAATAACTTGTTTGTTAATTTTTAATTGTATTGAAAATTTGAAATAAAACTTTTGGAGAATAAAAAAAACGGGTTTTTGCAATTTTTGTTGGTTGAAGAAGAATGAGGTAGAGACTGTTAATAGGAAATATCAAAATTGCACTCTCTTTACATTTTTCTTAATTTTTATTTATAATTTGGTTTATATATTTTTTTTATTTATATTTTTTTATTTCTATTATTTGTTTTTTGTATTTTCAAATACGGATTCATAGTTCATACTTTCTAATTTATCTATAGCGATTAAATAAAATAATTGAACTTTTATTGTCATCAATAAAGTCAATTTTGCTGAAAATAACATTCATTTTACAGATGAATTAATGTGTGTTGCTCGGATATAAGTCGAGAAAAGGAAAGGAAGTAATAAATCGATAAATTCTCGACTACCAGGAATAAACTGACGTGACGCAAAACAGCAAACCTCACGTGATATTAATTGGATTAAATCACACAAAAATCCTATTCTTGTTTTCTCAGTTATGAACAAGGACCCACTTTATAACTTGATGAAGTTCTGCTCAATATATTTGTCTCCATTTATACGTCATTGCGTAACAGAATAGTTATCCTGTAGGTACAATTCTCTTTGACTACCAAGATTTTACTGGTCAAACTTCGTGTGCATTTCATTTAAATTATCGATAAAAGAAAACAGATTTTTTGCCTGACTTGGATTTTTGGGTTTCCCTTAGGAGGCCAAATCTTGAGTTTTCATGTTTTGAAACCATGAGTGTTTTCATTGTTTAAAACGTAAAAAATTTGAAGGCTAAGCAATAGTTGGCAACTGTTTCAAGTTTTATACAATGAAAACATTCATGTTTCAAAACATGAAAACTCAAGAATTGGCCTCCAGTCGAGAGTCAAATGATGGGAAGGTGCCCTACTAATAGACTACCGTCTCCTTCCCACCCTCCTCACATATTTTCATCATGTCCCTTAAATAACATCATCATAATCTTTAAATATACGAAGAACGTATGTACTACTACTTGGAACTCCAGTAATACAAGAAAACGTGGCATAAAGTTAGTAGTCATCCTATCATCATCCAAGTAGCAGAACAATGCGTCGTAAAACAGCGCTCTTACATTAGACTGAGCAGCTCGACGAGCTCCGGCCGAGTGACGTCACGGTCGCTGAAGAACTCTGGTAGAGCGTTCCTCATGGTGAAGTACATGTCCAACTTCTTCTTCGTCTTCTCCAGAGAGAACTTGCAACCTCGCAGGAAGGTCATCAGACGCTGGTCATCTGAAAGAAGAAAACAAATGTGAAGTCGAGATTAGGAGCTGAAGGCTGAGGTCAGTAGTTGAGTATTCCGTGATGGTTGGATCGATCAACTTTCATCTTGCCTGGGTATCTATTCTGTAGATATATTTTTTTTATCTCGTCGTGATCGAATTTATTTCACTCCTTTAAAGAACTAAGTACTACACACGGATTAAATATAAGTTGTTTTGTAACAAGTTCCATTTCAAGGATGTTATCCTTGACGTATAAATCGGTTTCAGAGACCACCAAACTAATTTAGTGAATAAAATGACACAAGAAATTTGTTCTTGAAATTCTAAATATGAGTCTTCATAACGTTCTGAAGGTCCCAAGTTCGATTCCCGGCTGTCCTTCTTGACCAAGGTTATTTCGTGGTTTCATTCACTTAGCTTTCCTATACAAACAGATCACGACTGCTTCCTTCCCACCTTCTATCCTCATCATCAGCTGTAACAATTGTCATTTGCCTAGTCGCAGAACAGTGCAATGTTCTAGGACGTAGGTTCCTACATCATGTTCTATTATACTTGATTTCCTTGAATATGAATGACGTACGAAAATCACACAATAGTAAACTACAAATATTTCGCAATATTTATATTGTCTAATTCGTAGCAAGAACTAGCTTTTTGTCAAACAACGCTTGTATTTTCATATTATTTTTGTTATCTGAAAGGTAAAAATGATAATAGAATATAAATATAGCTGACGTCATGTTACTCCATAAAACTAATTGCAGGGCAATACATTTTATAAATTATGTTTGACCTTGGCTGCCAAAGCTTGCGCACGAGATGACTGAGATGTTCTGAAGCGTGTGCTGGTTCAATTCAAGAAGATTTAACGTCATACAAAAATGTTACAAAATTAAATATGAGTATGAGGTTAAAAATATTAAAACATAACGGAACTCAATATTTTGGGTGTCTTTAGGGGTTGACTCCCGACATGCGATTGCATCCCGGGTCTTTTTCATATTTTACGAGTAAATCATTCCCCCCTTTTGTCTATCTCGACTCTGTTTTACGTGTCCTTTCACTTGATCATCCCCCAGATGGCCTGTCTCTTACCCTCGAAGTGCGGCAAATGCGGCTGCTTGGACAGCCAGTCCTTGATGTGCTCGAGATTCTGCTCGTTCGTCGACTGGTCCTCGTTGAGCTCGCTTCGTATGCGCAGCTGCATCTCCGGGTTGGGCTGGATCAGTGTCATGGTGGCTGCCCTGGAATAATCAACCACAAGCTCATTACACTCGTGCAGCAGACACTTTTTATTCACTTTGTAGAAGTATCTGGTTATCTTTCGCGACTCTTGTCCACGTTTTTTCCCTTCCACGGCTGACTGAGTATTCTTATTGGGTACTAAATGATGGTCATAGTTTTTCCCTTCCGCTTTTCTGCGATTTTATATTATTGGCCAGCCGGTTTCATTAATTAGGCCCTTGTATTTTACCTCCTTAACCCACTGTAATTTGGAAAAAAAAGGATTAAAGATTATTATTATTATTATTAATGTGGTCATAGAAAATTTCTATCATTACTCTTAAAAATGGAGTTGAAAATAATATACATTTCAATAAGAAATTAATCGAAGAAGAGTAACGGAATCATAGAACAAAATCTTTGTCAACAACACAAGACTTTGTCAATGAAAAGGTTTTACTCGTACAAGTAGTAGTGTAAACATTGCCTGTGTCAACCAGATAAAATGTTCTAAACCTTTAGGTGGCGAGAAATGAGGACATTTTCAATTTCCACCATATCAAAAATATTTTTTTCTGTCGGATTTTTTTTCTCATAACGAGACACCGGTCTGCCAAATTCTTGTCGAGTAATGATTTAATTTTAACACAACTAACCGTGAAGCAGAAAATTTTATAAATTATTCATTTCTAAAATTTCGCTACTTTATAGTCTAGTGTTATACAATAGCGCAATCTTTTCTTTTATATAGATCTAAAAAGTATTTTATTCAACGTTTTCTATTGAAATTGAAGAGAAAGTCGATATAAAATGTGTCTTCGACTACATCGTGTGCAAAAACAATTAGGATCAGTATTTAGTTAAAGCCCACAAAATCGCTTTCTATATTTTCTCATTGAAAGAGTTGACTATGAATAACCACGGAAGATAGATTCCATCTAGAGGTTATTCTTTATTGTCGAACGCAAATGTACTTTATAATGAGGAAATGATGACAAGTGACTATTTTATATATTCATGTAAAGTTTATGATTAATTAATACCCCTCTTCATTAAGTATGTAATTACCCCACGTCTAGCTAAACATCGTGATAAGATTTATGACAAAATAACTTGATTTTGACGCAAACGGTTATATAAATATAAATACAATGACATTGCTTTATAGTTGATAAAAGCCTGCAAAAAGATCTGTGAAAAAGAACGCTGGTATTCCCAAGAATGACGATTACCCAAGAGAGTTGAATGCACGGGTAGGACAGCAAAAAATAGACACACACTCTTTGTTTGTTTTTCGTCTGGTTTAAATTTGTACACTCAGTAAAACATCTATGGTACATAGAAAGCTTATCCTATGACATAGCTCCGAAGAAGAATACAATTAATGATGTGTCTCTCTTGTATATGATTAAAATAATATAATTGTGTTTATCGGTTTGCGATGTTTTAATGTTAACAAAGACCTGTACTTGTATCAATTGGATGCTAATTTCTTATTATAGTTCATAATCCAATACAACTGGAATTTTAATTGAAATGTATTTTATATTGTCATGTTATACGTATCTAACTCTGTAATAGCAAATTGGTAATAAAGATTACTATACTACTAATAGTACTGATTAATGATTCATTAAGAAGCGAAACAATTAACAAATCTACACGTGTATACCTTGAACTCCTTGAAAAGCAACGACAAATAGATGCCATTCTTTCTGACTCGAAGTCAAAGATCTTTGCAGGAAATCATATAATTGGTTAGTGATTACTGATTAGTTGATTACATATTCTTGTACCTAACCGCTGCCTCAACCTCCTGCGCTAAATGTGCACTAGTTGCTAATCTTAAAGGTAGAGCATTTTATATTAATTTATACATTAAATTAATTGGTTATTGGCATTTGTGTCTTTATTAAAAATTGAACAGGAAGTTGTAAATGCCAGTTGCAATAAATATAAATAAATTGCAAATTATATGGCATTTTCTAGAGTTGAAAGTCAGTGCTGCCATGCTTCAATGCATATCTTCTGTTCATGTTTTCACTTGTGCGACATTTTTAACAGCAGATGCAAGTTACCTGTGTGCAGTTTAATTATCGACGTAACTGTTTTTTATGATCTATAATTAGTAATTTTTCTATTGGTGAGCCTTCGTAGGCATTATGAAGAATGTAAGATTGCCTCGTTCATAAAGTGACCCATAATACTGTTACAGATTCTAATCATACTTATAATTCACAATTATACAACTAATTATTAATATTGTTAATGAGATATGTGACTCACCGATCACCTAATTACCACACTTTTAAACCTCACCGCAGCAGACAAAAGTATAATATCCAATTGCGTCTATCCACGAGAAATGTTCCATCGACTGTGACTTTCTCTGTTCGAGCAAGACTTCTAGCAGAGCATTGCTCACGCAACTAGAATCCCAGCAACTTCCTTGACTGGAGCGTTATGTCACGGACTTTCTAATGTTACACAGATCCGCGCGAGTATGTAGCTACATCGAACAACTCATTACACCACCAATTAAAAGATTTCGTTTGAAGATGAAATTATATTTTGTGACGGGATGGGATGATCGAGATTCAATTCTAAACCGTTCTAATTCTGTGCAAAGGTATTTATGATGGCGTGATAGTTTTAATATAATTATCGTATTGGAACACTCGGAGGCAAGTTTACATATATTTTACTGATCAATTAATTTTACACTTTGCAAATGCAATTCTTCGTTTGAAAAATGCAGAGGTTGCATGGCCTCTGCATGCACATGCACACCTACACATGGCCGAAATTGATCGAAATTGATAATTTTGGTTTGTACAGGGACGTTGGCTTTTAAATGAGGTCATGAACTTATAAATACATTTAAAACACTTCAAATTATTAATTGATTAATAGTTATGCATTATTTTTTATAATAAGTAACATTTGCGACATTTTTTTAAAGTATTATTTTTACAACAAAAACCCAAGATTTATCACTATTAATAAGATAAATCTTACTTGTCATATAGTTTTACTTGGTTTTACGTTTCTTGTTAGAATATTATTATATTCGAATATTATAGATCGTCATCGCAGTGTAAAAAGAGTCAAGGGTAAATTATTTGTGTAATGAATGAAGGAAATACATCTTAAGAAAACATTATTATATTCACAAAAGAAGTGTTAAAAAGTTAAAACATTCTCTCTCTCTGTCATCCTTGTCAGGTTTCATAATCTGTATTAGGATTGAGAACGAATCATTTTAATATTGAGACACTATGACACCATTGCGTCTTGAAAGTAGGCGCTGCCACCTAGCTGTCAGATTCGCACGTGTTTAGGATGAAACTTTGATATTAGTGACTTATTAGTAACATTGAGCCTGCGATGATGAATTCAATTGATGTACCATCAACGTAACAAAGATCTCGAGACCTTGAATAATTTGTCACGTCTTCGATCATTACTGTGATTACTGATTATCAACATTTGCAATGATTGAGTTTAATTACACAATAGAGACATAATCAATTGAGATGGAAAATGATTTAAATAAACGATTGTTATTTTATCTTAGTATAAAACACGCTGCCGTATTAATTAACTCATATTTTTTTTATGTATGACCAACGTTACGAAATTTACGTACAACTGCCTACAAGGTATTGGTTGATTTACGACGGTTACTTCTTACACTCTTTACCGCACGTAGGCAACCCAAAATGATACTGTATTTAGTGGTGTCTTGACACATTTACGCGCGAAATCCATTAATTTTTAAGCATCAATAATTGTTGAACAATAATAATTTCACATTAGTAAGTGACATTCAAATTTCAAACTATTTATATTAATACTCGTTCTCTTTTTTCTATCTCTTGTGTAGGCAAAAATATCAATAATAATAAGTAATAGTAAAATGTGAAATAGTTGCATCAATTTATATAATCATTTGTTCAGTGCAGTTTCCACAGATGTCACAGCGATTAATTTTTAAATACATAATTGAATGTGACTTAGTCATTTTAAAAGGTTTGCGGCTCTTTTACATCCAATCAACTGTATTCCATGGCAATATCTTTGGCAATATCTCAAGGTGCACAATGAAAGATTATTTCCTGGTGGCTTATTTCATTATTATAAAGCATGTAATTTCCAAGATTTATGCAAATCGTGTGGTTCGTCGTGGAAATGTGCAAGGTGTGGTTTATTGCAATTATCAGGATGCCGATGCAATTTTACATAATGTTTCCATCCTTACAATCAAAAGTTAACATTCATTTGTTCATAGAATAGTCGAATGTTCTTTATAGATTAATATTTTGAACTAGATTTTAACTTGACACAAAATCAATATTATTTTGTATTATTATTTATTTTTTATTTTTTTAATTTACCTTTCTAGATTTTGCACTACGATCTGAACCGATAGAGAATGGAAGTTAAAAAATTCATAAAGAGCTCCAATATCAACTTTCAAGTTTACGGGGCGAGAGGCAGATATTTTACAGCTTTTACTACCTCAAGAAAATGCTTAAATTTATGTAGACTCTATTTCCCTTCTCTCGGTGTCCAGTTTAGATAATGATCTTAAGGACGATCTGATACGAGATGTTGCAGTTATCTTTTGTGTGCCAAATATTGTGAACAGTAAAAATCAATAAAAACTCACTTCTTTAAATTAAAATATGAAAAATACCTACATTTGTGTAGACCACTTATGAAATGTAACAGGTGTCGTCCACAAACTCACACTTCACGAATTAAAACCGACTGAAGAAATAATTGACAGATTGAACACAAGTAAGGAAAACGTCAAACCGACCGCCTTTGTCTAATTCGTTATGTAATCGTGAGAACCAACATTGAGCACTCTGGGACAAATAATATTAAGAAACTTTACGCAAACAATGTTCGTTTCTTCATAATTCTTGCACGAAGTTGAAACACGATTTGATGACATTCCCAGTTATTATGCAACACATACATTCACACTGTGTATTTCAATTTAATCAGAGCAAGCAAAATTATTGCAATATTGCATTTAAAGCTATTACAAAGAATAACAGTGCTGAACTGCATGTTTAATGTTTACGATTGAAAAAGCAAGAAATAAGTAACTTTTAAACAATGTGACAAAGTTACATGTTTCTTTCCACACGGAAAAAGTAGATTCTTTCTGGATGAACACTTGACAATTCATAAAACGGCATTTCAAAGAACTTGTCTGAAAAAAATTTGATGTGAATGTGATATACTTACTCGTCATCTACCTCTAGTAGGTGAGCTCTGATTTCACTGATAAACAAGGATTGATTTTCATTGATAAACAAGGATTGATTGTCAATGAATCTGACCAGCAGCCAATCCGTTTCGTTTAAATACCGTTTTATGAATTGTCGAGTGTACCTAGGCAGGTAAAAGGTAAAATAGTTTGGTAAAAACCTTCCACAGTTAAAAAACTATACAGTGTTTTTCCTCTAGAACTGGAAATTAGACCGATGAATGATGATGCTTCTTGATTGAATCACGCAAGGATAATACAATTTGGACTTACTTTGGTAAACGAATGACGAGAACCACTCTCAACGATGTCTTGCGCACAACTGACAGTTCCTAACTCTTCATTTACACCTGATATTGTCCGGTCTCGACCAATCACAGCGCGAGATGCAGTCACGTGGGGCTCCTTTCACCTCGGGCTACCCGAAGAGTTGATCACTCGCTGCTCTTGCTCACCAGACCGACGAGGATTAAGAAAGTACACGAAAACAGATAGAATTTATTAAAATCGGGAAGAAATTTTTGAGAGAGAAACTGAGTTTTATTCTATTTGTTATACAGAAAAAAATATTATATCATTTCGACATATCCTCCGTAAAAAGAAACTCTTTGTACAAGAATAACATTTTATTGCTTTAAATACGTAATAAATGTAAATATAACACGAAAGATTTGTTTGTATGTATCGAAATGATTCAGATTCCCATTAGAATCTTGACTGCCACGACGACGACGACTGTCATCAGACCGACGCCCGGCTTGGACGCCGCCGAGTCGTCGCACTCCTTGGCGCCCACGTCACAGCCGACGTCTGGGTTGTCACCGTCCTTCCCGACGTCGCCTCCCTTCTTGGCGTCGCCTCCCGCCGCCACGTCGCGCTCCATGACGCGGTGGTACGCCGTCTCGGGCGCCACGACGTACACCTCCTCCGATGGGAAGTAGTCGTGAGCCTTCTCGACCTTCTTGTTGAGCCCGTTGTCGTTCTTCCCTGTGTAGTACATGTCGTTGGGGGAGTTCTTGGGCTGGGAGCGAGGACCTGCAGAAAGCAACGAAGTTAGTTCAATTCCATTCAATCAAAACCCTCAAAGTAAAAGATGTAAGATTTTTCTTACACACAGGAAAGTTGTTTAAATTTAAATAAACTGAAATTTAGTCTACATAACATAAATATAAAATCTGTATCACGAGAAAAAGGAACATAATCTACATAAAAGGCTCAAATTTCTTGAACAGCTTCTAAATTGCCACTATAACCTTTTTATGCAGTGTTCACGTTTCATATGTCAACAAGACATACAAGTAACAAGCAACAAGTACAAGCAACAAGTTAAATATTCGGGTTTACGGAACTTTAGAAGTGAATTTTCAAAACTGAAACTGTCACAATGTATGGAGCAAATTTCTTGTAGAATTCTATTTCCCACGTGGTATAAGGCAGTGACAGTATTGTAACGATTCTTTTTAATAAACCCTAATAACTTATAAGAATTGACCGGAGACAATTTGCTGTGTCAGTTTTGAGTGTTGGTACTTGTTGAAGTGTAGATAATAATTAGCTTATATTTGGAGAATGAAATACAGCGATACCATTGAACTCAGCAAGCATGGCCGTAGCATAACACAATGTGAAGACACGCACTTGAACCGCGTAGTTCCGTATGAATTGGAACGAAACTCACATTTGCCGTTAGTCATCACGTTCCGATCCTTCAGCAAGTTCTGAAGCTTGCCAGGAAGATCCCAGAGTCCTTTCACGCAGATCAGCTTCTCGCTCCTGGGACCTGAACAGGTGGTGAAATGTTACGATTATTATAAATAAATTGAGACCACATTTTCAGTGAAATTTTTTAAAATGCAACTATATGAATCTCCATTTTACTGATGATTGAATTAAACTTCGAGTACTGTTATGCAACTAAGGCCGGGTAGGACCAAAATTGGATTAAGTTAACTATCGATGGTTAGTGGAAGTTAGTGAATCCCATTGGCTGTGGAATTCGCGCCAACTGGATTCATTGGTTAACTGCTCACTAACTATCGATAGTTAGTTAATCCAAAGTTGGTCCTACCCGGCCTAAGCTGGTGACTGGATTAATAATTTTGATACTAAACGCGATGGTGGTAAAGAATATAAGGATGGACGGTGGGAAGAAGGCGGCCGTGACCTATTATTCGGCGACCTTCCCAGTATTTTCCTCTCGACTAGAAAATCCATGAGAAACTTCGCTGAAATGAAGTGTAAAATGAATGATAATGATTTTTACACAATGACTACGAATTTATAATGTGTTAGGTAGATCGGTTTGGCGATGTTTTGGTTTTGAAAATAACCGTTTACGCCCCGTTTCAATGGAAAAGGTTCCTTTTCAGGACAGCCACATCATCAAACGGAACAATCTCCAAACTTGTTCCTCGGCTTGTCCCTCACCTTGTGCGTAGACGGGAACACACTCCAGCTCTCGCTTCCTGCGTGGAACAAGATGCTGGTTGGAAGTGTCGAAGATCAACTGGTTGTCAGGATCCAGCTGCCAGAACGGCGACTTGTCCGAGCCTCCAACTGCAAGCACACGACATTGCGTCAGGTCGACGGCGGAGATTGAATGACGAGGATGTCATGAGGGTGAACGTGGCGTACCTTCTTCGCTCTGTCCGGAGCACTGGCCGGTGACAACGATGAGGGTGTCGTCCGGGCATGTCTTCTGCGAGACGATCTTGACGACCTCCTGCAGCTCGCGTTGCTCGGCGGCGGTCACCTGGAGGTCGGTGAGAGGGTGTGGCTTAAGAGACATGGGGGTGTCACTACGAGCACGGGGAGAGGGTATGACATGGGGACAGGAGGGGTGACACTAGGAGCACGGGGAGAGGTTGTAACATGTGGGACATGAGGGGAGACTATAGGAGCACGGGGAGAGGGTGTGATATGTCGGACATAAGGGGTGACACTACGAGCACGGGGAGAGGGTGTGACATGGGGGACAGGAGGGGTGACACTACTAGCACGGGGAGAGGGTGTGACATGTGGGACAGGAGGGGAGACTCTAGGAGCACGGGGAGAGGGTGTGACATGCAGCTCACCACAAGCAGGAATCCGTTGTCCGACGCCTTGCTCTGGAGTTCGCGCATCAAGTCTCTCACAAGACCTCCAAGCGGCGTCTCGCAGGAAGGCGTCAACATCATCATGTCGTCCTCGATCTCATTGGCCAGGTTGAATCCTGACACAGAAATCATCGGCTGACGTGTAGACATTCATCGTGACTCATGTCGATGTTTGAGATCAGAATCAGAAAACCAACACGGGAATGATGCATTTCCTTCCTATTCAACAGTTTTAATTGCGTGGTCTACTGTAGGGTGACGTTCACTGACTCTGACCAATTAGTTGCCCAACTTACCGAGGAAGTTGGCCACTTTGTGGAACCAGAGACGCCGCATGTTGGCAACGACGTCGAAGGCGCCCCAAGGATTGGGCTCGGTACATTCGCCCTGTGACATTATTCAGTGTTTTGATTTTAACAAGTGGCTTTTAGGAGTTGGCACAGCATAACCATGGTCCAAATGAAAGTTTATTTATTTGAACGAAGACAGCTGTAGAAGAAGACCTCAAACCAAAAAATAACCGTGATTATTCTTCTCCATGAACTACCTATGTAAGTAGTATTAAACCATAGTTCGTGGATGACTATAAAATTTACTTGCACAAAAAATGTTTGTATAATTTGCTTATTGTTTACATTTTACAAGATTGCGACCGAAGATGTAGGTGTTTAGGTCCGCTTTGTCCATAATTTACTATTAAATTCAAGGCCACTCCCAAGGTCACTCTTTACACTGTTAGCAACGCACACACGGGGCACAAAAGAACATTTAGAATGTTTTACATTCTCACGTATTTTGAACGTATTTTGTGTGTGTTTTTTAAGGTCGCACTGTTCTGCAGCTATAGGCTAATGGCGAGAAATGATTGATTATGATGATGATTGGGAAATTGTGATGATGAAAAGTTAAGGATTGTGGCATTGAAGACAAAATTAAAAAAATACAACCGCAATTAACGCTCTCTAATTCTCCAACATTGTATTGTATTTGTATTTGTATTGGTGACTCTTACGTCCTCCTCGCAGTAGTCCGGGTCCTTGGCGTCACCCACATAGCCGCTCTTCAACGACACAAACCCACCCTCGCCGTCGATCTTCCTGGACACCCTCTCCTTCGCGTCGCCGTTGCAATTGTTCTCGATGGAGAACTGCGAGCTGGACACCACGCCTGCACAAGGAAGAAGTTTGACAACGTCGCACTTCATGCGGTGACATTACGTGTCAATGATGATGATGCTAATGATGATGATTGATTTACCACTAAGTCATGAGTATACAAGGAGAGATGTCATCTCATTTCCTTGGTACAGCGTAGATAGTGTTTCATCAAAGGAGTCTGTTATTAGACTTGGGTTTATAATACTGCTTATTATAATGTCAAACACAACGTCATTTCAGAGATTATGATTGGTTTGTCGTCAGTTTAATCTTACTGGTTGTGAACTCGAACGTAGAAATTATGAAATAGCTTACTGTCAGACATTGTTTTCTATATATCGTGGAGATCACGAAATATTACAGTCATAATAGTTAGGGCCTAGGCTCGAACTTAGACCATTCAGAAAGCATACCTCTTGACACGAATCGAACATTTTTATTAAATTCTACATAATATTGCACCTATGATTTGTCAAGGTTTTGTATAGGTACATAGAATCTTTGTTGCATCAATTTCTTTTAATTTGTTAAGATCATCCAAGCATTTGATGGGAAAACCAGTGATAAAGCACAGAAGGAAGTTGAGATGAATAATCTTGCACTAGGAGAATTTGTTGGCAACGAGGCATATTACCTGTATGATCACTTTAATAACTGCAATTAAAGCACCACAACATTTCTTTATTTGAATCATCTTTGCTACGAAACACAAAATAAATCAATTAATGTATACCAGTAGGTTATTTAAAACAATTTCTTTGAATTTGCTAATTAAATGTTTACGAGCGATGCTAAGATAGCTGGAAAGAGAATTGCACGTCGGTTGAGAGAATATTGAAGTTGTTGGCCGAAATTCATGCGTCTTCACCCGAGTAATAAGTACTCTTGTAGGGCGGGACAGGGCGGGGGGAAACAATTGATGTCTTTACGCGGTATTTGAATACTGTCACATTTGACGGCTTCTCTTTCACTAATCCATAGTATTAGAGATAAAAATAATTATAATTTTGCTAATGCTGTAATGGAGGTGATCATGAAAAGGTATTTGATGATTGCAATTTATTTTAGCATTTCGGGGCCAATACTGTTAAATTGAAACGATCGAATGTTAATTGCTACTAATTAAAATATTAATTATGTTATAGATAAGTCAAAAGAACTAGGTACCTAACTATTCTTTCATCCATTAATTTAGGTAATATAAAAATTGGTAAATCTCCCCATGGCAATGTTTTGTATCAATTTTGTCGTTAAAATATTTCCAAAAAGAACACGAAATGCGACGATGTCATGCTTCGCAGTTTATTCCAGATTTCTGCAGGTACTATATCTAACATTTAAAATAACACCCACCCAAATCAAGATGAAGACATCTAGGTAAGGTACTTTTAACAAAATTGACAACAAATCATAAATATCTTTCATAAAAGGACTGATACTGTTTTGAAATAATTATAGGTGAGGTAAGTTGCTACACCTCATATTTGTTCAAGACTTGATCTTTAATCTCAATGCAAAACAACTTTTTAATAAAAAATATATTATATTTCACTCGCAAATGTAAATAATATCATTAAATAGATTTTGTATATTTCATAACAAGATATAATTCGACCAATTATTACACCAATTAGTGTACATACACTCCTCTCTACTCCGGCTGTGCTCCAATTAGCCTGATTTCGAATGTTTTCAACTTCAAATCACCTGTCTCCATCTGTTCAAGTCGCGCCCAAGCGATGAGCTCGGCGACACCGCGATCTAGCGAGCTTTTGCAGGACTCTTGCTTCGGTTTGGGCGGGTGACGGCCGCCAGGTGACACTACTAACAGCTTCGACGAGTAGCTCTCAGGTTTGAAAGACTGGAAGAAATCGATTCATTTTGTTGAATTTTTGAATGATTATGTTTGGAAATCTAACTTCATGATTTTGTGATAGCATATTTGACTAAAAACTAGATTTATATAACTTAAAAGAATACTTCATAGATAATAAACTACAAAATCTGGAGGCAAATTAGTTAGGCATAATTAACGAAATCATGTCGGTCTGGAATCTTTGCAGATCAATGTTATCCCGAAAAGACCGAAATGATTTCTTTAGAATGAGAGTCCGATTCGGTGCAATGTGATTCGGATTCTGGTAGTCGGGCATTGTCGGGAAGGGGAATAGAATCACAAAACTTTAAAAGGCTCAAATTCTTGGGAATGTTATGAGTAGGTACCTAGTATGTACACTCGGCCAAACAAAAATTGATCGTTGAACAAATTTGAATGACTGCTGGTCATGTCCCATAACCAATCAAAGCTTGTTATTATCATTGAAATGTGAGGTCACCTACTAGAGTGAGACAATGAGATCGCTTAGACTGACTTCTGATGGTGCGATCTTACATTTATCAGCCTATCTATTGAATGATCAATTTTTGTTTGGCCAAGTGTAGGTACCTACAGCGTTTGAGTATTTTTTTTTTAAATGAACCACTATTGATTATGTTTTTTCCCCTTTTAGTGCCTTTTAACCTTATATTGAAAACCGAGCCTAAAAGCACTATTTGCATCTTAACAGCTGTCCAAAATCTTAAAATCCCAAGAAATATAACTATTTTGTGTGTAGGTATTCTATTATCTTCCTCTCGTTTCTCTCGCTGTCTTACTTGCAACGACGACCTGAATGGGAAGTCCAAGTAGACGCCTCTGGGAGGTGCGTCTTGGTTGGCCGAGACATTGCCGAACTCCGGATACTTGGCGAAGAAGAGGGCCACGTTCTTGGGACCTCTGTTGCTGCTGGTGACGTTGCCACCTTCAGCGCCTTCGTCTCGAGCAAGACGAGCTCCTTCCACATCCAAGTCGCCACCCATTGTCATTATCATGTCTAGAAGAATGGAAGAGTAACTATTAGACAATTCAAATCTAAGATAATTTTGCACTTTTGTGCGATTGAGAAAAAGTCAAGAAATAGTTAGTTGGGAGGTGGTCGATACTAGGTAGTATTGTGAGAAACCTTCATAGCTCTTCAGAAGAGAAGAACTGAAGAAAAATCGTTAGACAGGGATCATAATGTCAACATTCAAGAATAGAAAAGTCGAACTCGGACCTCTGGAATGAGAATCTAGTGCGCTATCATCTGAGCCAACTCTCTATGTTACTGGGGTGTCAGGTGTGAAGTTTTCTTCGCATACTTTGCTGGGATGATTCCTACGAATAGGCCACGAGTCCACGACAGCCACCTTCGTATTACCCTTAGAACTTCATTCTCAAACATTCTCGGTGTTGTAAAACTGTAACCTAGCTGTCGACGACTCAATAAAGTCAATGTTGATGATGTATGGACGTGGAGGTACTACCTTTTTGTACATTTGGTCGAGCCAAAGTACCGCCTACAAAGACGAAGACGATGATCAAATCAGCGAAACTGCATCTTCCCATTTTCACGATGGATCTTTCCTATTTCGTAATATTTACTCTTTCTATGTAAACTTCTCAACAAGTTTAAAAAATAAATTGTTACACAAAATTCTCTAGAATTATCGATTTTACTACTGATTCTTCTTTGGAGAAAACGTAAAACAAAACTATAACAATCCTAGAAAAAACAAATTATGCAATGATGCCAACTGCGAAGTTTTAATGGACCTTGGTTTTTTTAGAAGTCAAAGTCATTTTAGTGATGGTATTCGAAGGAAGAAATTAGTATGTAGCTGTTTTAAAGTCTTCCACAGTTAAAAAACTGAAATATAATCAGTTATTTCTTTTATTATCCAGGTCAGTACAATATTTCCGAGCATTTTCCTTCAACATAAAATCGTATTGAACACGTTTCTAGTTCAGTATTCTCTTTATACATTGCCAGGATAATAAGCTTGGTTGGATGCTACAAAAGAATATAGAAAATGTACTTCAAGCCCTCTTCATACCACAAACAATATGATAAGCTACATATTGTAAGCAACGGTTGTAATTTTTATTTTACGGTTGTTTATCGTCCTGCAAAGAGGATAAAGGCAACGGATATAAGCCGTGGGCATTTAAAAATAATATGTTGATCATTTAGAAATGAAATATTAGATGCAGTTGATTTGCTTTTTATACTGCCGTTGCTGCTCCATATGGTTCTTTGGATGTATAGGTGGTGATTGATAACGCCATTTTTATGGTTTAACTGTCAAGGAGACAGTAAAATACTTTGGAAAATTAGATTTTATTCGATTTGTCGTATCAAATTAGAAAAGTGTAAAAAGGAAATTTGCAGATAAAACCAGTATATTTTAACGGTTCATTGTGACTTCTGTTACGTCTGTTCTATAATTATTTTTTAAGATTATTTATTATGTTGAATAAACACAGAAGCCCAGTATTGAGGTTGGTCGTTTAACAGAGTGGTGATAAATAACTGGTGGAGGTGCCAGAAGCAGAACGGCGCCTCTTCCATGGGCACTTAACATTGATTCATTGGCGGAAAGAGAGCTATTTGAACAAGCTGGAAATAAATAGAAGTTCGAATGGTACTGAAAGCCAACATTGCGTTCAACAAAATTTATGAAATAAGCTAAAGCACTGCTTTTGAGAATAAATATTGCAAACAAATTTTATTTTACTCCGTGCCATGATATAGAAGTGAAAACTTAGTAGATTTTTTTTTGCTGAAATAAACTATAGGCATACAGCAACAAATATGTTTGTTGTAATTGGAATTAATTGATATTTAAAAAAATAAACAACTCCCAACGTTGGAAGGTTTTTGATAATTTAGCACGTCTTTAGTTCATTTTTAAAGTCTATCGATCAGTTCTCAAGACAACATCATCTACGCATCGCAGGGTTGTCAAGAAGATGGATTTAGATTTAGTAGTAATTAAAAACGCAAAGAAAAACAGAATCATGTCAATTTCAAGTTACAAAATACAAAGTTAAAAAAACTTTTGTTGATATTATTCAAATTTATATAAATCAATCAATTTAATTATGCCCCGAAACACAATACGACGTTAGAGAAAATGCACGCTAGTTTAAGATACGATTGATGTAAACGCTGAGTTAAATGGAACATGACCATACATTGGGGCCTTCATTGAGCCCCTCAGAAAAAAGACATACTAAGACAAGTGCCATTAAAGTCAAATAGAGACAGTCACTACTCTTGCTTAATTATCACCAGCGGGTATTAGAAGCTGCCCTTAATGTCCGGGTTCAAGCCACGTAACAGCTATCCTGATTGAACCACTTCAAACAAATGCTGGGATAATGCGATTAAATGTCATGATCGCCTCCTTCTCACAATCCTTCCCTCCTCTTAGTACTCATGCTCATAATCATTCACGCATGCCATTGCGCTCTCAATGGAGCTGTAGAAGTAAATCCACGAGCAAATGGTCTTGTTATGGGTCCTAAATGGCACTTGTGGCAATTTCAACTCTCTCTATTGGCTGTAGCCTTTCACAGAATACTGTTCTTTATCTGGTAATCAGAGAAAGAATGTTGAAGAAACAGGACGCAAATGTTCGTGATCAAACAAGCGAAATATTTATATTGAAAATCGTACCTATATTTGTAATATTAAAATGTATAGGTATTATTAATACATTCTAGATAATCATATAAATTAATTAAGGCATGGTATTAATTATGGGATAATTAGGGTATGCATTGAAAAGCCTTAATTAAATATTTCGAAATATGATGTTGACATATCATTAGAAAATATAATATCATTTTCTGTTGTAAAACGTTTTGTACATTCAATCACTCGCATTTTTGAGTCAAATAAAATAAATAAAATACATAAAATGTAAATTTTTTATCTTATAAAATATCAGCTATCTGGCTTACGAAAATGTCAACAAGATAATTCTTTTATGTAAAAATGTGAATCCAACCAAAATGTGAATATATTGTAATATTTGAGTGAATCAATATTCGGCCCCGATGGGCGCCGACATCAGCAGACCTTGTGAAGTGGTCTCAGAGGTAATGGCGGTTGGTGGAGCCCATCAGTGATAAAGTTCCCAAGTTTCCGATGCCAAGTTTCAATAATTCATCCGGTTGATGACGCCCCTAGATCCTATAGGTGACCTCTACCAACATGGCTCAATGGATTTCAAGTGAAATAGAAATTATTCATGGCGACATATTTTTCCATTTGATTTAATACACAGTTCAAGTCGAATTGATGACAATAAACTTACAATGTATACATTTTATTGAGCGGTAACTTTGGTTTCGTATATTATTTGGTTTTGAAATAGTTTACAAATCAATACCGAAAAATTGGAATGACTGCCTGAAAGTTTTTCTTTTGTTTAACCTAATTTTCCGACCCTTGCTAAACTTCATGTTGAATTTCTGTCCAGATTGCAATTTGTGTAATTATAAGCTTCAAAGTCGTTCAGAATTAACTGCAGCTCAACAGTATTAGTGCAACAATGAACACAAAGGTAGATTTAATATTGAAATTAATTACAGTTCAGCAATAAACAAAAATCGTGCGGAAAATCTATAAATGCTGGGGAATATTTTCAACATACGTAACTGCAACTTTACAAAATCTAATTTATTTTATGATGACAGAGATTTTATCATTCCATTAGCTGTTATTAACTAATACTAATTATCTAAAAAGTAATTTAAAATTTTCATCACCGTTTAAAATGCTGTTTTTAAATTCTATCATCTCGTCTTATTTCATACGTATTAATTTTAATTGTGTTAACTGTTAAGAACAGTCTGTGTAATATTTATAAGAATAAAGTTGCTAAATACACTTTGCCCCAAATGCAAATGTCAAAATATGTATTGGTGTAATAAAATTGAAAAAATATGTCAAATGTATTTACAAATGTCAATGTGTAAAGTGAGAATTTTCACAAATGCTGTTCTTAAATTCTCTGATCTTAGTTCATATGTATTAATTTTAATTGTAGTTTTAGAGACTTTGCCTATACATTGTATTTATGAATATACTGTAATGTCCTTGGCAATAAAAGTAAAAATAAATAAATGAACATTCCCGTATAATTAGGTCTAATTTTATGGGTTCTTTCCAAGATTTTTTTTTAAATTTAGTGCCGTTTCATTTAAATTTGAATTATCAAACATTGATGTTTTTTTGGTTTGAAAATATTACAAGCACGGTAGTATATTTATAATATTTCCAAGTAAGTGAATCGACAACGACCGCCCTGGAGGGCTGGACCTTACCTCAATCAACCCAACAGCGGCGTTGCAGGTCATCATTTTCTTCCCGCGTCGGCGCACTAAAGCGAATACCAAACTATTTCACAACGCAATATTTTGAGAAGTCAGGTCAAGTCCTTGTCATTTGTCAATCAATTGTCAACGAATTGGGTTGTTTCTGTGAGAATCAAGAAGAGAGAGATTTAAGTGGTGAATCAAAGTCAGTTTTACAGCATCTGAAAGCTTATGAGCATAGACAAGGTATCTTCAAATCATACATCATTTATGCACCTTTGTAACAATTTTTAAATTTCTCATTGAAATCAGAACGTATGTTAATTGATCACTATTGTTGGGTCTGAAGGGGGGCCCATTAATGTCTTGGGCAGGTTTGATAACAGACATTTTTTGAAAGGGGGGCATACCAAAATTGAAGGTAGGTACAACAAAAAGAAAAAGAAAAAAAGAAAAAAAAAGAAAAAAGGAAAGAAAGAAAAATAGATATAGAAAAATTGTAATTATGCACACTGGTAAAACTCATATGCGGTCCAGGGCGTGGAGCCTCGGGGAAAATGTGTGCGTTAGATTAACTAAGTATTTTTCTGAATGGATTTTAATTAGTTCTGTAATTGCATCTCATTTGGTAAGTCCCTCTTAGGGATGAGCTCAGTGATGAGCACTGACGCCTGACAGCATCACTATCTGGGCCATTCCGGTCAGGAGCCAGCTTACGAAGTCAAATATTATCCGCCCTCCCTCTTCTTCTTGTTCTTATTCGCCCTCCTTTCTCCCACAGGATATCTTTGTCTGTCCTTATTTGTTACTAAATAATGTAAAATCCATGATTACTCGTAGAAACGCATCTTAAGTAAAATATGTATATTTAATGTGGTTTATATCGAATTGATAAGATTGAGGTAACAAAAATACGGAGAAATACAAAATTTGAAAGAGAAGTAATGTCTATATTTCGAGAAATTTTTTTCATTCTTAATTGATTACCTACTTATTGCTATTTACTGATCTTTTTTATTATTTACTTCATCATTAGGGTACAATAATGGTAACTGTAAAAACAACACTATAAAAAAACAAAATAAAAAAATTGATGACTGCAAAAAAGCAAGAGCGAAATATCTTCTTATATCTGTAAATTATATAGGGTAGGTATTTCAAACACCTATAATTGGAAGTCTCTACAAACATAGTAAAAGATGCCACAGTGTTTTACTCTTTGAAAAATGATATTTCGATTATATATTCCTACTGTATGCCTCTTATATAATAAATTATTCATCCCTGGATTTAGTACGACGCCATTACACGCAACATTCCAGAGTGGAAAATCCAGCCATTTTGTTCAGTGTAGTTCAGCTGTAATCCAACTCAAAATTAATAAGAAAGTGATAGAAATAATATCTCTTTTGTGAAATTTAGTTTTCACCCCACTCATCCAAGGCACCAGCAATAACACTTGGAGTTATCCAACATTACCGCAATTTCCTTGATAAAACCTGGCACCTCCACTACATCAATGTCAGGGCTTAGCCTGGCACCTCCACTACATGTACTAAATATGGCACCTCCACTCATCTATACTAAACCTGGCACCTCCACTACATATACTTAATATGGCACCTCCACTACAGCTCTGCACTTAACCTGGACTTAGCCTGGCACCTCCACTACAGTTATGTCTGGACTTATTGTAACCTGGCACCTCCACTACATCTAACGTCTTAACAAAACCTAGAGCCTTCCATACGGCCAGACTCGATACAATCCTGGCACCTCTGTTACATCTATCGTGTCACCTAAACCTGGCACCACCATTACTTTTCTCGACCAAACCTTTCACCTCTACTAATATGGCGACTCTTATGAAAATAATCTGACACTAAGCTATTTAGACAGTTTTTATTTCTAACGTATCCGATAATTTTACTATTATTTGGCCGGAAACATCCTGGATTTGACGAGCTGGATGAGCGTGATTGGAGGAAAGCCCTGAGCTCAGGCATGGGCGTACGCAGGATTTCTGCCAGGGAAAAACAAGAAAAAAACAAGTTTCCCCGGGATAAAGGGGGTTGAAATATTCAATATTTTTTAAAATTTGATACTTTGGGGTGGTAGAGGCCATGCCCCCACCTTGCCCCGCAGGGCATTTTTGTTTTTTGACACTTTTAATGATTTTTGTAGTTTGTTTGTTTACAAAATGAAACTATACATAAAACACCACAAGCATCCAGATCCAGGGGGAGGGGGGGGGGGGGGTACGTGCCCTCCTTGCCCCCCATCCATGACCTCAGGCGACAGAGCTGGTTTCCAATGCAGTATTTGTGTACACAGATGATGAAATTCCGGGTCCACGGCCTCGTGGCCGACTGCTGGAAACTGATCCGCATCATGCAGATGTCCGGTCACTTCCTGTTCGAATACCACGCCGAGAACAGCTTCATGCTCTCGATGATGCGCTTCGGGTACTCGATGACGCACCTCGTGCTCATCATGTTCCAATACATCTTCTTGATCGTGCACCTCATGATGCACACGGACGACGCCAACGATCTGTCGGCGAACACGATCACCGTGTTGTTCTTCGCGCATTGTCTAGTCAAGTTCATCTATGTGGCCTTGAGGAACAAGAAGGTGTACCGCACGCTGGGCGCGTGGAACACCGCTAACAGGTAGGCGATGAACAGGAGGCAGTGGGATGTTACGAAATCGAAAGAATCGAAGGTCAAGTAGCAAATCCCACCGCTGACACCAGTTTTGTAGTGGCGAAAATGGCCGAGGATGTGACTTGGATCGTGGAGGGGGGAGATTATGTTAAGATATTTAAAATTAAAATTGTGAGTTTACTGAAATTGGGGATTTTCGAGTGGAAGGGGGGGGGGGGGGGGGGGGCAGACTTTTAGAATCTTAGAACCATTCTTTGTTTAGCAGTTTTAAAAGAATCAAAAGAAAATTATTGCTGAAAATGGTAGCTTACAATTCAGTGTTTCATGACTTGATTGACAGTTAAAAACTTTCCTTCCTTCCAAAACGATACCTCCATATAACTTGCTCAGATGTACCTATCTTATAATGAACAATTCAAAATAATGAGTTTTTTTATAACGAGTAAGGGTAGAAAAAGTCTTTTGTAAACGCAGTTGATTTTTTTGTCTATCAACTCTCTCATTGAGAGAAATAAGCTGAAAAGCACCGATACAAAAGATACTGACGAGAATAATTCTATACTCGCATTTTGAATAATGCCATTGTTATTCATTCCATTATTTCGATTCCCAAGTTGAGCTTTCGTACTTTGAAATAAGGACGTAATTATTTCATTTCAATAAGAGCGTCATAGGATCATTTATTGATCCAATTATACAAAAAAAAACTGTTTGCGCTTCAAGGAGCTAGAGTTCTTAAATTTCAGGGTCTCCTTGTCTAGGGTAACTTTATGTATTTAATTTCGAGGTATGTTGATTGTGTATTGCAGAAAGAGGAAGCATTTAGCTCAGGCAATGCTCTGGACTTGCACTCCAGAGATCCTGGGTTCGATTCCCGAGGCCTTCTTTCCTTGTCATTCCGAGGCAAATGCTGGGACGGTCCCCTACTAATAGGCCACGACCCCACACCCGTCCATCTTGATATATTCTACATAATCATCTCCCTACATTCAACAGTCGCCAATAGCCTAGTTGCAGATCACGGAGACGTTGAACACACATAAGAGAAAATAATATGTTGTTCAGATATGTGCGATGTGTGATATATGTACACTTGACACAACTAAAACTGATCGAACAATAAATCTCATTGGCTGCAAAATGTTTGGTCACTCGAGTAGGTGAACTCTCATTTCAATGATAATAACAAGCATCGATTGTTACGGAACTTAATCAGCAGTTATTCAAATTTGTTCGCCGATATTTTTTTTATCTGGCCTTACATGTGTTTTTGTATTTAGCCACCCGCTGTTCGCCGAGAACCAGGCCCGGCACCACGCCACCGCCGTCACCAAGATCGCCAAGCTCGTGCGGACCATCTGCATCGGCACGGGGCTGTCCGTGTTCGGCTGGACCATGATCACCTTCGTCGGTGAGTCATTAGCCATCCCTCTAGCCAGGCCCGCCACCCGCCACCAAGATCGTGCGGACCATCTGCATCGGCACGGGGCTGTCCGTGTTCGGCTGGACCATGATCACCTTCGTTGGTGAGTCATTAGCCATCCCTCTAGCCAGGCCCGCCACCACGCCACCAAGATCGTGCGGACCATCTGCATCGGCACGGGGCTGTCCGTGTTCGGCTGGACCATGATCACCTTCGTTGGTGAGTCATTAGCCATCCCTCTAGCCAGGCCCGCCACCACGCCACCAAGATCGTGCGGACCATCTGCATCGGCACGGGGCTGTCCGTGTTCGGCTGGACCATGATCACCTTCGTCGGTGAGTCATTAGCCATCCCTCTAGCCCGGCTCGCCATCACGCCAGCAAGCTCGTGCGGACCATCTGCATCGGCACGGGGCTGTCCGTGTTCGGCTGGACCATGATCACCTTCGTCGGTGAGTCATTAGCCATCCCTCTAGCCAGGCCCGCCACCCGCCACCAAGATCGTGCGGACCATCTGCATCGGCACGGGGCTGTCCGTGTTCGGCTGGACCATGATCACCTTCGTCGGTGAGTCATTAGCCAGCCATCCCTCTAGCCCGGGAACATCGCAGCATAACAAGCAGGGCAATGGAACATTTCACATTTATAGGGTAATTTCATCTGACGTCACGTGGTGGGTCAAGAGGTCAGAATCTGGGTGAAGGGCGTCTGTTTCTATTTTTGTATCTATTCCATTGTTATCTGACTTCCTCTTATACAACAATGGTTCTGCGTATCATTCTTTGATTTTCCTCGTGTAGAGAAACATTTGGGGTCAAATTACAAGTAAAATAAGCGATATGCGAAGGCAATAAGAACAATGAGAAAATAAGGATGAAAATTATTTTTTTTGTTGCAGCTGTCATTTAAATTATCCAAAGTTTGTTTTCAACTTATTTTCAATGTTTATTGTTTATGTTGCTTCAATGCTATTACCTCAGATGCATTTAAATAGCAGTTACAACAGCTTCATTTAAACTGAGGGAATGTCCATTAAAACACAATATGTAAAATAAAAATGGAAACTGTTCAATATTGCAACGTGTTTGTTTCCTTCCATAGCAACGCATAGCAACCGTAGCAACGCATAGCAACCAAGGTGATGCAATTACCCTATCAGAAATCTTGAACATCAAAACATTTCTTTAATGATTATTCATAAACTAAATATTGTAATATTATGATGCAGCAATCCAAACTCCACCAGTTAGTACAAGTTGATCTACGTTAGATAGTTACACAGTGGTTAGTAAAGGAATCTAGAGGTAGCGTTTTTTTTAAGTGACGTCAATATCAGTTATCATCGGTTACAATCTATCAATTAACAGTGATGTCAGGGTTGTCATTCTATTAACTTATTAGAAACATCAAAATGCTATTTGTGTAGGTTCATTTGGATGAATAATCTAAGACTGAAATGAAATCTTGCTCAATCACATCATCTTATAATGAAACCTACAGAATTTGACATTTCTTTTAAAAATAAAAATGCTAGACGAATATGTAGAAATAGGCAGTTGAAACCTCTCTGATGAAAATAACACATAAAATAATGGAAATAAAAAGTTTTATGTACGATAAGAAAGTCTACTTTGAATATTTCATGAAAAGCTGAACTTATATTTTTCTGTGCGTTATCATTTACCAACGTTATTTTTAAAATTTCTTTATTTCCCCTCAAGTAGACAAGTTGTGGAAAACGTACATTTCCCGACATATCACAAACTCCCAAACAGTTTTCTCCAAGGTCTTGAAAAATGTACGTCATTCTCCACTTTTCCTGTTAGTATTTTACATGGTATCGACACGAGTTCTGTTCAATATTACCAAAGCGAAGAACTCCGCAAATTATTCATAATTCAACTTTTCACCACTGGCTGGGCCGACTCCTATATCACAACGCATATATTTACATTGAAATCGATACTTTCAACGACATTCAAAACTTGAAACGTTCTAAAACGTAGCATTCGGGTTATCACTCACAATGTGAAACATCAAACGCAACATAAATCAAAGGCAATATGACAGAAAGCATTCTCATGATTTACAGACAAGAATCAGCAATAAGTCTTTAGTTTAGATAGCGAAAGTATCAAATAGCAATTTGTCTTCGTTGCTAAACGATAGTGAATTTGATATGATGTTATATATCATTCTTGGCCTGCCTTCTATCAATTAGTCGGTTAATTTGACAGATGCTGTCCGGGGGGGGGGGGGGGGGGGGCTTAATCAAGTTTACCCCGACTCCTTTTATAATATTTATTGGAGTGCGTTATTCGGAAATATTTCAATCTACCTAATTATAAATTTCATAATTGATATAATAATCGCAATGGCGAAACACGGAGTTGGGATTTCAGTTCAACCAATCAGTAACCATCAACCACATGTGACATAATCTTCAGAATAAATGTCACGATAATGGAGAGCCAATTAGTTTTAGTTTTTTAACATTTCCAAAATTAATTTGGGTGAAGATGGAATGCAGTATTTACATCCTGAAATCTGGTTTATCTCCTTGGATTTCTTCACCGTTCACAGTTCACTTTCCATATTTCCCTTATTTCAATTTCTTTTATAGTTTTCTTATTCCACTCAATTAGTTTTTCTGATAATTAATGTCTTATATGGTGTTTAGGGTCAGTTTTTCAATACTCTGCTAATCAATTCAATTCAATTCAATTCAATTTCCAATTCATTTTATTCCTTTCCTTTTAACTACAGATTACATTGTATTAATACTCTATTTTACAGAGTTCACAAATCATAATAAACATAATTTCTTTTTACAATAAGACAATTTAATGAATTAAACAACCAGTAAAAAAACAGTAGTTAAGTTCAAACGGTAATTTAAGAAATGTCCTTCGTAGTGTCCATGGCAATATAGTCCAAATGAACTGTTTAAAATTAGCAGAGCATTGCAAAACAGGCGCGCTTTATTCGCGCTCTATATAAACCCAGCAAACTCTCCCAGATAAAAAGGAAAACAACTATAAACAAAAAGAAACGTAATATACCAGGTCGCATCACAATATCTTAAATTGGTTCAGATTTCATTATCGAAGAAACGACGGTTTTTTGTTGGTTACCATGACAACCTTCAAAATCAAAGAAAGCTTTTTCGATTTCCTTCCCTGTTTTGTTTGCTGTTATGTGGCGCATCCTAGCAAACAAAACAGCAGGGGAAATCGAATACGACGCCGTGACGTCACATATTCAACGCCAGAGCGAATACCTGTTGTTGAAAACACTTATCGTAGGATGAATAGAGAGTCAGGAAGATGAGGAAATAGTTTGTAAACGTGTCTTGACGGTGAAGAGCAGTGGTCCTCAACTGATAGGAAATCCCCGGGGGCATTTTAGGGTTCTGGGGGTGGGTGGGGGGATTATACAACTTATAAATACAATCAAATTCTCATATTCATACTATTCATATTCATACATATTGGAATACATATTTACATACGCTTTGGAATTCTCATATATGTGAAGACATTCTTTAAAGTAACCGTGTCCAGAAGGTATAACTAATGTTTGAACTTGTCAGGTGAGAACACCGAGGCCATCAAGGATCCCAACAACGCCAACGACACTGTTGACGTGGAGATGCCGCGCCTGATGATGGCCTCCTGGTGTTATAACTTGTTTGAACTTGTCAGGTGAGAACACCGAGGCCATCAAGGATCCCAACAACGCCAACGACACTGTTGACGTGGAGATGCCACGCCTAATGATGGCCTCCTGGTATCCGTGGGACACCAACCAGAGCTTCTACTATCTCATCACATTCGTCTGGCAGGTAAAACCACGCATCTTAATGCAGTGTATGGAGAGGAGAAATTAATTTTATGTTTTCACGAACCCTGCAAAAACCAAAAACGATGCACAAAGCATCATCGTCAGCACTAAACATGCTGACATTACGTAGGTCGTAGGTTCAAAGAATTCGCGTTGGAATTTATATTTGTTAATAATTCAATATGATTCAAAACATAGTAGAGATTGAGTAATGAAATGATATTATGGAATATTTATTAATATATTACAAAATGCATTCCTCACAAATATCCAGTAGCATATTTTGCTGATAGACTCGAAGAGACATTGATAAAATTCTCCACTTAGAGAAAAAAGTAATTGAAATTTGAAGCATTCGATGTCATAAAAATTAATTATTGCTATATTCAATATGGAATTTCATAATTATTTAACGTCTCTAACACTCTGAAGATGTGTAATATGTTTTAAAATACTTTTGTTTCATTACGATAATATCAAGTTTCTTTCAAATATGGCTTTTAATAATTAATATCCTACCTCTGCCACCAAATGTCATATTTATTATACACTTATTGAACCTTACAAGATAAATAAAAAAAATTGGTCTTCAGATATTGACAAATAAGATTTTCTAAACGAATTGGTAATTTAGTATGAAGTAGGAAGCATATTCATATTTGGTCAGCATGAGAATGGTACCTATCTATTTAATTAATATTATTTTTAATAAAAAAGATGAGCCTTACGAGTATTTGTAAAACGAGATAAAGGGAATGGAAGATGCATGAAAACCCATTTTTATATGTTTCAACAGCTTCGAGTTGTGAAAATGCCAAGAGAAGCCAGAATGTTCAACTATTCGGGTTTTACAATCTTCCGAAAGGACATTCATTCGACATCTTTTCATACTCTTAAACACATAAATACTCTGTAAAGGAGCCCATTTATGTAGATTCTATTACTGTGGTATCAATGATATATAAAACTTAATATATCGCTGAAGCGTTTTCAACTGGGCATCAGTGTAGTGTGACTGTTGGAACTGGGTCGCAGTTAGGTACACAGCATCATGATTGGTGTACTCAAAGCTGGAAGTACACATGTTGTCACGATGCCCGCAGGCACAGAACGATCTCGATGCGTTTGGTAATTTACAGAGTTCAGTGCAAAACTTCAGAAGTAATCAGGATAGCAAATAGTCCAAATAAATCAATCACATGTCAAATAAAATACAAACAGTTAGGTACTATACTGTCAGTTGTTATGTAAATAAAATATAGTTAATTCGTATAATATCCCTTACATTTGATTAGAACAGAAACATCTAGTCATACGGTTGTACCACTCAGAAAAGTCCTTGCAAAAACCTTTTTACAGTTTATAAGTACAGCATGGGTGAAAAAAAAAGAATTTTCATTCCATGCTTCCCAGATCTTGTTCGTCGTTACAAAATAGATTTCAAATATTGGAGTATATTGGAAATATTGGCAATATTGGTCTTACTTTATACTATCTCTCGACTAGACCAGCCTCCTCCACTGCTTTTCATTATGTAAAACGGGACAATAGGTTAAAATATGTTGAAATATAACACACACAAAAATGTGAAAAATATAATTAAGTTGAAAGTTATGATAGTTTTATATTTCTGAAAGATTCATGAAGTATTCTTAATAATAGTTTCAAAAATAATACTTCTCAGTTTTAAGAAATGTTCTTATGTATAATCTTTAAGGAAGTTGGATCCTTGTGGTTGAACAGAGTCCGCTTTGGATCATGAATCACGTTGGATCACGTGATCCATCTCAAGGAGATCATGAAGTGTCATGTCTGTTCTCGCAGCTGTACTTCTTGACGGCCACGATGTACCACTCCAACCTGATCTTCACGTGATCCATCTCAAGGAAATCATGAAGTGTCATGTTTGTTCTCGCAGCTGTACTTCTTGACGGCCACGATGTACCACTCCAACCTGATCTTCACATGATCCATCTCAAGGAGATCATGAAGTGTCATGCTTGTTCTCGCAGCTGTACTTCTTGACGGCCACGATGTACCACTCCAACCTGATCTTCACGTGATCCATCTCAAGGAGATGATGAAGTGTCATGCTTGTTCTCGCAGCTGTACTTCTTGACCGCCACGATGTACCACTCCAACCTGATCTTCACGTGATCCATCTCAAGGAGATCATGAAGTGTCATGTCTGTTCTCGCAGCTGTACTTCTTGACGGCCACGATGTACCACTCCAACCTGATCTTCACGTGATCCATCTCAAGGAGATCATGAAGTGTCATGTCTGTTCTCGCAGCTGTACTTCTTGACGGCCACGATGTACCACTCCAACCTACTCTTCACGTGATCCATCTCAAGGAGATCATGAAGTGTCATGTCTGTTCTTGCAGCTGTACTTCTTGACGGCCACGATGTACCACTCCAACCTGATCTTCACGTGATCCATCTCAAGGAGATCATGAAGTGTCATGCTTGTACTCGCAGCTGTACTTCTTGACGGCCACGATGTACCACTCCAACCTGATCTTCACATGATCCATCTCAAGGAGATCATGAAGTGTCATGCTTGTTCTCGCAGCTGTACTTCTTGACGGCCACGATGTACCACTCCAACCTGATCTTCACGTGATCCATCTCAAGGAGATCATGAAGTGTCATGCTTGTACTCGCAGCTGTACTTCTTGACGGCCACGATGTACCACTCCAACCTGATCTTCACGTGATCCATCTCAAGGAGATCATGAAGTGTCATGTCTGTTCTCGCAGCTGTACTTCTTGACGGCCACGATGTACCACTCCAACCTGATCTTCACGTGATCCATCTCAAGGAGATCATGAAGTGTCATGCTTGTTCTCGCAGCTGTACTTCTTGACGGCCACGATGTACCACTCCAACCTGATCTTCACGTGATCCATCTCAAGGAGATCATGAAGTGTCATGCTTGTTCTCGCAGCTGTACTTCTTGACGGCCACGATGTACCACTCCAACCTGATCTTCACGTGATCCATCTCAAGGAGATCATGAAGTGTCATGCTTGTTCTCGCAGCTGTACTTCTTGACGGCCACGATGTACCACTCCAACCTGATCTTCACGTGATCCATCTCAAGGAGATCATGAAGTGTCATGTCTGTTCTCGCAGCTGTACTTCTTGACGGCCACGATGTACCACTCCAACCTGATCTTCACATGATCCATCTCAAGGAGATCATGAAGTGTCATGCTTGTTCTCGCAGCTGTACTTCTTGACGGCCACGATGTACCACTCCAACCTGATCTTCACGTGATCCATCTCAAGGAGATCATGAAGTGTCATGCTTGTTCTCGCAGCTGTACTTCTTGACGGCCACGATGTACCACTCCAACCTGATCTTCACGTGATCCATCTCAAGGAGATCATGAAGTGTCATGTCTGTTCTCGCAGCTGTACTTCTTGACGGCCACGATGTACCACACCAACCTACTCTTCACGTGATCCATCTCAAGGAGATCATGAAGTGTCATGTCTGTTCTTGCAGCTGTACTTCTTGACGGCCACGATGTACCACTCCAACCTGATCTTCACGTGATCCATCTCAAGGAGATCATGAAGTGTCATGCTTGTTCTCGCAGCTGTACTTCTTGACGGCCACGATGTACCACTCCAACCTGATCTTCACGTGATCCATCTCAAGGAGATCATGAAGTGTCATGTCTGTTCTCGCAGCTGTACTTCTTGACGGCCACGATGTACCACTCCAACCTGATCTTCACGTGATCCATCTCAAGGAGATCATGAAGTGTCATGTCTGTTCTCGCAGCTGTACTTCTTGACGGCCACGATGTACCACTCCAACCTGATCTTCACGTGATCCATCTCAAGGAGATCATGAAGTGTCATGTCTGTTCTCGCAGCTGTACTTCTTGACGGCCACGATGTACCACTCCAACCTGATCTTCACGTGATCCATCTCAAGGAGATCATGAAGTGTCATGCTTGTTCTCGCAGCTGTACTTCTTGACGGCCACGATGTACCACTCCAACCTGATCTTCACGTGATCCATCTCAAGGAGATCATGAAGTGTCATGTCTGTTCTCGCAGCTGTACTTCTTGACGGCCACGATGTACCACTCCAACCTGATCTTCACGTGATCCATCTCAAGGAGATCATGAAGTGTCATGTCTGTTCTCGCAGCTGTACTTCTTGACGGCCACGATGTACCACTCCAACCTGATCTTCACGTGATCCATCTCAAGGAGATCATGAAGTGTCATGTCTGTTCTCGCAGCTGTGCTTCTTGACGGCCACGATGTACCACTCCAACCTGATCTTCACGTGATCCATCTCAAGGAGATCATGAAGTGTCATGTCTGTTCTCGCAGCTGTACTTCTTGACGGCCACGATGTACCACTCCAACCTGATCTTCACGTGATCCATCTCAAGGAGATCATGAAGTGTCATGTCTGTTCTCGCAGCTGTACTTCTTGACGGCCACGATGTACCACTCCAACCTGATCTTCACATGATCCATCTCAAGGAGATCATGAAGTGTCATGTCTGTTCTCGCAGCTGTACTTCTTGACGGCCACGATGTACCACTCCAACCTGATCTTCACGTGATCCATCTCAAGGAGATCATGAAGTGTCATGTCTGTTCTCGCAGCTGTACTTCTTGACGGCCACGATGTACCACTCCAACCTGAGCGACACGCTGTTCTGCACGTGGCTGATCTTCACGTGCGAGCAGCTGATTCATCTCAAGGAGATCATGAAGCCGCTGATGGAGTTGAGCGCGTCGCTTGACACCTTCATGCCGCAGACGTCGAAGTTGTTCCGCGTCGATTCGGCGTCGTCGACGGCGCCACTTATATCCGACAATGGTGAGCTTGTCACGTCACAATAGCGAACAATATGTAGACAATTACAAACAAAAAGTATTGAAATTGAATTTTTATTGAATAATGTTTCTCATCAGACACATCAATTTTTAAATATTCAACAAAAACACTTTAGACAGCTCTTCAAATGCAACAAGTGTAATACAGGATGACAGAATCAATCAATATTTATCATTTGAAGAAGCTAAAAACAAGTTAAAAAACACATACAAATTAAAATCTTCTTAGGACAACTTTAGAATGAAGCCAGTCAGAATTAAGAAGCTACAAATAAGTCAAAAAAGCAAATACAAATTAAGATCTTCCTAGGATAACTTTAGAATGAAGCAAATCAGAATTAAGAGGGAATGGATATATACTCATATCAGCTCGATAATGAACAATAATAGTTATCCAATAATCCTTATTACAAACCTGGTATACAAGTCAATTCTTGAAAGAGAATAGCAACATCATAATCAGTCTTCCATTGACATTAACCTAGTTGCGGAACAGTGCGCTATTAAAACCCACTAAAAAATTAATGATATAACTTAATGAAAATTCCATTATTGCTTTTAACTTTAAAAGTCGTAAAACTCATAATGCTCGGAATAAATTTAATATTGGGGTAAACATTTTATTCTTGCGAAAAGTACCCTCAATTGAAAGGCAAACTTAAAAGTTTTCTTCTCTAATTCCCGTTAACTAATGTCGTTGATCTGACGGTGAAGAATGATCTTCTCTCCATCATAATATTTGAAGCTGTTTTATAGCTGATTTCTATCTCTCCTTCAAATCCATAAGAATAATAAAGTATGTTGTCAGAGATCAGAACTTGTCTGTTTATCAGCTACATATATTTGACGGTTACGATAAAGTAACATAAAATATCTAGTTTTTACGATAAGTGCGGTGTTTGGAAGTGTCACGTGGCCCCTCTGGGTCCAGTAGAGATGAGTTACACCAATCGAAGTCACCTCTGACCCCTCTCTCTCTCAAACAAGTCGTCAATACTCGGACTGGTCACGTGTCACAGTGAAAGTGAATCTAATTATGATTTATGACATTTTCTCCCGGAGTGGTCAGCTCTCTGCACGGGGGATGCTGTTTTAAATATACGTAAAATTCAACTGAAGCAGAGTTATGGGTCGTAAAGTTTGTCCCGTTGGGTGTTTTGGATTTGATTTTTTTAAAATATTTAATGGTTGGAGGTCAAACGAAATGGAATGATTAAATGATAAAATGCAATGATATGTTGGAAATGGAAGAAACTGTAAATGAAGAAGAAGTAGTGGGTGAAGGAAGAACTTCAGTTTCAGTATCAGGAATGGCAACTAAATTTTTACGGTAAACATTGTCCCAACAAAGGGAAATTAATCAATAAAGATAAGTTGTTATAAAAGTTTTAAAATATAAGAGAAGAGAAATTTTTTAAATCAAACCAAACCCCAAGATTACCAAATGTATTGACTGTATTTTCGTGACTCCCCAGTTTCCAACAATATGCAATTCAGAGAAATACGAGCTTTAGAAATGTTTCTCCAACATGTTGCCCAAGATCCGAAATGTTTCTCCAACATGTTGCCCAAGATCCGAAATGTTTCTCCAACATGTTGTCGATGACAGAAATGTTTCTCCAACATGTTGTCGATGATCAGAAATGTTTCTCCAACATGTTGTCGATGACAGAAATGTTTCTCCAACATGTTGTCGATGACAGAAATGTTTCTCCAACATGTTGTCGATGATCAGAAATGTTTCTCCAACATGTTGTCGATGACAGAAATGTTTCTCCAACATGTTGTCGATGATCAGAAATGTTTCTCCAACATGTTGTCGATGATCAGAAATGTTTCTCCAACATGTTGTCGATGACAGAAATGTTTCTCCAACATGTTGCCCAAGATCCGAAATGTTTCTCCAACATGTTGTCGATGACAGAAATGTTTCTCCAACATGTTGTCGATGATCAGAAATGTTTCTCCAACATGTTGTCGATGACAGAAATGTTTCTCCAACATGTTGCCCAAGATCCGAAATGTTTCTCCAACAATTGTTCTCCTCCCAGATAACTTGGATATGAACATGCGCGGCATCTACAGCAGCCAAGGCGATTACTCGGAGTTCAATCGCCAATCCACGGCCGCCATCTCAACCTTGAACGGCGGCCTGGTCGGGCCCAATGGCCTGACCAAGAAACAAGAGCTGCTGGTGCGCTCTGCTATCAAGTACTGGGTGGAGCGTCACAAGCACGTTGTCAGGTAGGTCCTGACCTTGAACGTCAACCATCTTGTTGGCCACTGACCTTGAACATCAACCTGATCATGGCCACTGACCTTGAAACAAGAGCTGCTGGTGCGCTCTGCTATCAAGTACTGGGTGGAGCGTCACAAGCACGTTGTCAGGTAGGTCCTGACCTTGAACGTCAACCATCTTGTTGGCCACTGACCTGGAACGTCATCCTGATCATGGCCACTGACCTTGAAACAAGAGCTGCTGGTGCGCTCTGCTATCAAGTACTGGGTGGAGCGTCACAAGCACGTTGTCAGGTAGGTCCTGACCTTGAACGTCAACCATCTTGTTGGCCACTGACCTGGAACGTCATCCTGATCATGGCCACTGACCTTGAAACAAGAGCTGCTGGTGCGCTCTGCTATCAAGTACTGGGTGGAGCGTCACAAGCACGTTGTCAGGTAGGTCCTGACCTTGAACGTCAACCATCTTGTTGGCCACTGACCTTGAACATCAACCTGATCATGGCCACTGACCTTGAAACAAGAGCTGCTGGTGCGCTCTGCTATCAAGTACTGGGTGGAGCGTCACAAGCACGTTGTCAGGTAGGTCCTGACCTTGAACGTCAACCATCTTGTTGGCCACTGACCTTGAACATCATCCTGATCATGGCCACTGACCTTGAAACAAGAGCTGCTGGTGCGCTCTGCTATCAAGTACTGGGTGGAGCGTCACAAGCACGTTGTCAGGTAGGTCCTGACCTTGAACGTCAACCATCTTGTTGGCCACTGACCTTGAACATCAACCTGATCATGGCCACTGACCTTGAACGGCCATCTTGACGAGTTGTTATGTCCCATCACAACAAATTAGAAGGGGGAATATTACACGAAAAGCTAAATATCTTGAGAGGCAGAAAAGCTCAACCTGAAGCTTCAAGCTTTACCTGAATTCAAGATGACTTTGCCCACTAATTTGTAAAAGCAATTAATTGCTACCCCCCTACCACCCATCTCATGTTCTACAGAAGATAGGAATGGTTATGACGACGTTTGGAAGGTACAAAATGGAAGTTAGAAGCGGTATTTGATGGGACAAAACACTTTCTTTTAATCAGGAACTTGGCGTCAAAGAAATAGTGTATTGCTTTCATCTTTTGTGACGCAATGTAATGTTTTCCTTCCCAGCGATTTCCCATGTGACTTCTCGCTAGTAATTGATTTCCCGCTCTTGAAATCTTGTTTCCATATTTTTCCATCTCATTGGCCGTGTGTTTTTCACAGATCACATTCGCGCGTCATCCGTCAGGTGTTGTTTGTCAGTGATGTAGAGTAGGAGCAGGAAAACGCTCTGTGTAACGCGTTGGTAGGCGGGTCTTGTATTCGCGCAAATAAATATGATGGTAGAGTTGCTGATCTATTTTCGACAAAATAAGGATCACGACTGACCTCTGGTGGATTCTTTGGTACTAGTCATAAGGGGAGTAATGGACGATTTCACGGGGATATTTATATAAATAAACTATATTAAATTTGCTTTAGTTGTTTGTTATGGCTGAAAAAGTAAACTTGTAACTAAATCTAAATTTTAATTGTTTCTCCTTTTTCACTGCCCTATGGAAACACGAACTTCAAAATAAAAAAAGTGCATCTAAAAAGTTTCCTGCCAGAAGTGGCTCCATCACGTATCGCTTATTTGTTCGAATACCTTGGAAGTTAGCTGTAAATAATGATTTTGATCAAGGTGGGTGTATAATACACTTTTGGTAAAATAACTTTGACTTCTATTTCCGAGCAAGTTTAAAATGTCAATAACTGTGACCGATTTGTCTGAAAATGTGTAAGTTCGATAAAATTATGTTCCCAGTAACCAAGCAAAATTTGAACTTGATCGTTTTATATTTCTACCAATCGGAGAATTTTTATCTTACATCTGGTATGATATATTGTGAGCAAAATTTCAAATCGGTAGGTTGATCAGTGTGACCTGGTCAGTGAAGGCAGGAACACAAAAACCGACTAGAGAGAATGACAGTAGAATCCACGCAATAGGCTCCATTTCTCAAGACATACATACGCGTCTCCACACAAAGATATGAACCAAGGACTTTTGAACCACAAGTTGTAAAAACGAATACATTTACAATTACCAAGAAACGGCGTTTTTGTATACATTCTTTCCCTTCTCTTCTGGTACAAAACAATGCACACTCTAAATTGAGTGGAAATCGCTCAAAAATGAGTTAAATCGACTAAAAAATGATACGATTATGGTGCACTTTGGTGCATTTTCCATCCTTTTTGAGTATAGGTTTCACTCTTTCAAATTTAGCGTGCATGCATTTCATTGACAATGCTCGCTTATCAACACGTTAGCAAGAATTTCAACCTAAAATGTTTCCTCGCCAAGTTCTTGTTCTATGCTATTCTTCGTAACTTCGCTACTCAACAATGGATGAAGTCGAAGTGTCTTTTGATCTGAATGTTTGATGGATTTGTCGCGACCTCGGTTGTCGGGAACTTGCCACCTGTGGGCTCATCACGCCACAGGCAAGCGGGCGGTCACGTCCTATCAAATATTCAGCGCCGCTGCCAGAGGGCGTCACCAACCAAAACGACTGTTTGTCGCAGACGCTTTTGCTTTTTCAAAACTATTTCGATATGTTTTAACAGAATTCTAATCAATGAATCAATCGACTTTTTCTAGGTTCAAGGACACTGTAGGAGAAACGTATTGAGGAAGTACAAAGAAGAGAATCGATTAATTAATAATTCAGTAATTGACTTGGCTAATTCGTTTTGATGGCGGTAATCTATATGCGTCTCAATAGCTTTTCTTTTGTCTTAGTTTTCCAGAGTTTTTGGTATGATATTTAGGGGTCATTGACAATCGATCAAAATAGTCATTTGGGATTGATTGAAAAATGAATAAAGAATATGACGTTAATTTTGGATGATTTTCTTTCGTAGGTACTTGATTAAATATATAAAAATGTTATTAAATGACACGTCATTTACTTAATTTTGAATAATCCGTTTTGTGATGAATTCCACAAAACTGGTAAGGATGATGGTTTAGAAGGAAGGGAAGGATGAAGGATGTAATGGATGCTTGTTGCAGGTTTGTCGCCATGATCAGCGACACCTACGGTGCTGCGCTGCTGCTGCACATGCTGATCAGTACTGTCACGCTGACACTGCTGGCGTACCAAGCCACCAAGGTGAGTGCTGACGGCTGACACCATGCTGATACTACTCCATACTGCTTCATTCCATTCGTTCCTATGTTCTTCTTAAAACATTCTTGCTTTTTTTATTCTTGTTCTTCTTGCAATAGCGAAATCTCTTGAAATTTTGTTATAGTAAAACAAATAATAATAACAAACACACTTATGACCCGTGAAAATTAAAATTTTTATTCATGAAAATCAAATTCAAATAATATCATAGGATATTTTGGCGGGAACAACGGAATGTAACAAGAATCAGAACGGTGATGTCATTTCCATGTCTCCAACAATGTGTTGCCATGGTGATTCCTTTGTTGCCATGGCAATATAGAAAATTGTGATGTCATTGTAAATTTTCCTGTTATAAAATTGGAAGAAATGTTTCAAGCTTTGTAAGTCAATTCCGTGAGAACTTTTCGTCCCACAACAAAAATAATAGCACATCTGTGAACATCTCAACTTTCATAAAATAAATATTATTCTGAAATCTAATCTTCCCGAGACTTACATAATTAAGGACGATGTGATTTTTTTTTAAATTAAATGGTCTACAGAATGAGCTTTCGTGTCTTTGTGGTATTTTCCCCACGTAAGTATATTTTTTGTCTGTAGGTTTTGTGTGTGAAATGAAAAAAAAAATGAAAATTACGTTCAATGGAATTGAGTCTCTTAGCTTCGAGCCATTCTACCGATAAAGTTTTTTTTCATATTTTGTTAAAAGGCGTTTGGACGGCCCTAAAATCCTGCGCGTTTATACATGTGTTAAATCCATGTTATAGAGACAAAATATTCGACAAAGCCGTATGTTAGAAAGAGACGAAAATATAAGTCAGTATTCATAATATCTGGTAACAACGTGACTGTATTTACCAATTTTTTTTAATTCAATCTTAACACAAAATTTGCATTCATAGAGGCCACAGTCTGAGTAGGAAATACGGTATTGATATTTGAGGGCCGTCATCGGTCTATCGGTCTGGAAGTTGAAAGCGTGAAACGCATTCCAAATGATGATGTTAAAATCCATTAAAATATTTCCTAAACAAAAAGTTTAGAGGGTAAAGTCAGGAAAATACCTTGTCAACTATTTGGGTTCAGAAGTTTGTTCAATATCTTGATAGTGTTGCAGTCACGTGGTATCGCTCAAATAGTCTTCATTCTGAACCCAAGAATCACAATTAAAAATAAAATCAATACCGGGTCAAATGTATAATCGTTAAATAATTCACCAATCTAAATCTCATCCATAACTGGAGTGTTCGTAATATCTTTGCTGCATCAACAATTGATCCAGATGTGTCATTATACATTTTTTTGATTTTTTGGATGTTGATTTTCTAAGTCATATTGTTGAATTCTTACAGAAAGTACGACACTGTTTTACAATCTACAAAATGCCAATGATAATAATCATAATAAATATCTAATTGAATACCATTCGTTGACCAAACTCTCCACTGACATTATGACTTTGACAGATAAAACGCTTTTGCCTACGTACTTGTCAAAAGAAACTTTGTTTCGTTGTACCACTGTAATAATAATTGTTCTGTATATCATCGAACATAATTTATAAGAGTGTGTATATTTCACCTGTTAGAATGACAAATTGATATCTTCCAAGATTTCTTGAGTTAACTTGGTGATTTACCCACCTTCATTGGCCAATTACAATGGGCATCTTATGTCAGCGAACATTATATTGCGTAGCCTCGACAAAAGAAAATACGCTCAATATGAATTCCAGTTTCTCTGTGAATGAAGAGAAAATACCTGGACAGTTAAAACTACACTGCGACACTTCCAAAGACTCAAATATCCCCAACTGTGTGTTTCATCTCATTACAACTAACAAGCACAATTGACAAAACTCCCTTCTCTGTCCTTAATTAGTGCGATATTAAAACAGGTCACAGTTCACTGAACTTGTATTATTTGCGATACTTTAAAGTTGTACGGTGGATATAACGAGGAAGTTATTAAGTTAAGTTAGTTGGAAATTAACTGAAGCATAATTTTAAATGGAAACTATTTCCATTTTTAGTATTTTCTATTTTTCTATTTCCTTCTCATCTTAATTGGTTGAAATGAGAAAATGTTCTCTATTGGGAAGCGCAACGGAAACGCACATGACAGGAAGTGGCCGAGTTTAGTGGATCAGTTTCTGTCACGTGTTTGCACAGTGCTATTCTGCTACCATTCTGCCAGGTTTACCTGTTATTCGGGGACGTTTAGTTACATATTTTTAGACGGAATTCAAAAACTTTTACGTCTAATTGATAGTTATCACGTGTACTATATGTGTGCACACATATTTCGGGTGTAATTGATGACATGGCACTTAAAAAATTGAATTATTATCGGATCTCTCAGACTGACTTTCCAATTGCAACAACGGCACATTCTTCCTTAATTGTACCAAAAATCAAAGTATGTATAGGTACTTAAATTATATTTTCCACATGTATTAACAAAACCACACATCATGAAAATTATTTATTGTATTATGGACCCACCTAGTTAATTTTTATTCAGTTCTTTATTTCAACAAACTATGATAGCCTGATCGGTATATAGGATCCCAGAAAAAAACACTCCGTGTAAAAAAGGCAGCCAAGTCTCTTTACTTTAAAAAAATTCAACACCGAAAAGGAGTGATATCAAAAAAGGAGCCAAGTCAATGACATTTCCAAATATTTAATCGTATCTTTGAAATAAAAGTATAAACACCGAGAAATACTTTACAAAAGGACTTGGCGCATCGTTTTTTTAAAGACATCATTCTATCCTAAAAGTGGAAAGAAATTTACAAGTAGGTACATTTTCCTCTTTCTATTAGAGCCAGAATCTATGAATCAAGCTACTTTTAGTAATGACTATTTTATAGTTTTGTCAATGGCGATAGAAGCATGATTTTATGCTGTAATATATAAGTAATATAAGGGTGAAAGAATTACATAACAATTGGAAGTGGTGAGAATGTAGGTTTCTTTGGAAAACTTCCATGGAGTCAGGAGTCAGGATCCTCATCAGTGTGTTGTGTCTAATGTCCGCCCGTCCGATCGGGTAGCTCAGTTGGTAGAGCTCTCGCCCGGCAAGTGAGAGGTCCCAAGTTCGTGCCCCGGTTCGGTCGGATATTTTTCACAACACACATCCCTTCATATCAATTGGAAGTGGGCTCATACATATTCTTGCAGTACTGTTAATATGGCGATATTAGACTGGTATCTTTTCATAATTTGATCTTGACTGAAGGAAATCATGAAACGTTGTCAAATAATTACTAACTAATGGAACACAATTATATATTTTTGAAGTGTCAAGTGTATAAAGTTAAATTTTTTAATAGAAATTCAATATGACTGTCTTCTTTGTGAAATGTATTTTTATAAAATGTGTATTAATAGAAATTGTTACATGATGTGAAGGTATAACGCATGATGAGACTTAATTATATTCACCACGAAACAATATTACGAAGATAACTATTGTGTATATTTATAGAAAGCATAGACAACAAGTTTCATAGCGTATATATTCATATAGAAAATATTTTACAGAAGGTATGTATAATATGTACCTAATTGAAAGATGTTTCCCTATTATTCTAAACATTCAAAATGACGGTTGTATATAAATGGCACATGCTTATGAATAGAAAAATGTCTTTAAAAAAACGATGCGCCAAGTCCTTTTGTAAAGTATTTCTCGGTGTTTATACTTTTATTTCAAAGATACGATTAAATATTTGGAAATGTCATTGACTTGGCTCCTTTTTTGATATCACTCCTTTTCGGTGTTGAATTTTTTTAAAGTAAAGAGACTTGGCTGCCTTTTTTACACGGAGTGTTTTTTTCTGGGATATCACTTCTTTTGTTAGTTTATTCATACAGCTTGTAGCACAGCTTGTGTCCGTGCAAGAACTTATTTCTTTAAAAAAATACGCCTATGCCGATTTGGATACTTAGAAAAGTTGCGTTTGGTATATAAGATTAAAATAATTATCCAAGAAGAATAGCTTTAAGTTTCGTTACAATCGGTCCAGCCGTTTTCGATATATGACGTCACTTCCGGTTTTAGCAATGGCGGCCGAAAATAATGTCGTCTTGAATTCATAATTATTACTCCTACACATTTCCAAAATTTGGTTGCAATCGGTACAGCCGTTTTTGATATATGACGTCACTTCCGGTTTTAACAATGGCGGCCGAAAATAATGTCGTCTTGAATTCATAATTATTAGTACAACACATTTCCAAAATTTGGTTGCAATCGGTACAGCCATTTTCGATATATGACGTCACTTCCGGTTTTAACAATGGCGGCCGAAAATAATGTCGTCTTGAATTCATAATTATTAGTACAACACATTTCCAAAATTTGATTGCAATCGGTACAGCCATTTTCGATATTTGACGTCACTTCCGGTTTTAACAATGGCGGCCGAAAATAATGTCGTCTTGAATTCATAATTATTAGTCCAACACATTTCCAAACTTAGGTTGCAATCGGTACAACCGTTTACGATATATGACGTCACTTCCGGTTTTAAAAATGGCCGCCGAGAACCCTGCAACCTTGAATTTATAATTATTTACAAAGTACGTTTACTTATATCTGTTTTAAAGTATAAAGTGGTGAATTTAGCGTCATTTAGCATATTTATGACGTCATTTCCGGTATAGGTCATAAAATGTGTGACGTCATTTCCGGTTTCGATATTTGAATCATCAAATATTACTGATTACATAAAGTTGACCGTCTAAATCGTTTAGCGCTGGTTTTGTTCTAATCTGTTTAGCCGTTTTTGAGACATGATGTCACTTCCGGTTTCAAAATGGCGGCTTCCGGTTGGTTTTATAACAAGTCAAATGAAATATCAAAAGTACAAACGTTACATAAATATCAAGACAATCGGATCAACAGTTGTTGCTGAAATGCAAATCGATGTATTTCAAATTTCATGACGTCATTTCCGGTTTATTTAAAATAATGTTCAGTCTTTTGATATTGATAATCCATATAGATGACCGTCTGAAACGATTGGCGCAAATTTCGTTCCGATCGGTTTAACCGTTGACGAGATATGACGTCACTTCCGGTTTCAAAATGGCGGCACAAAAAATTCATGGGGACAAGGTTAAATCAGACGCCAAAAGTGCACACGTGGTAAAAATGTGAGATCAATCGGTTCAGCCGTTTAGGCTGTGGCCTGTTTACCGGATTTTAGCTCCAGCCTACTACTACTACTAAGATTATTATTATGAAAACCGCCCTAAAACACTGTTTTCACGGCCCTCTAGCGCGCAAAGGGCGTAAACTATTGTTCCCAAATTTGGTATATGTTGTAGGGTGGGCCATAGCTCGAAATTAAGATATTTCGCAACAATGTGAGATTTCTCAATTTTAAGATCCAGTAGGCCGAAAATGCCACTTTGATGCTTACAGTAAAAGTGGGTTTGCTCCAGCCTTTATATGAGAGTGTGCGCGCGCCGTACGACTTGGCTGGCGTGGAGCGACCGCTCCACTAGATCTATTGACAATATCTATGAGGGCTGTCAGTTGAATTATTCAAATCGAATTCACTTTTAAGTTTTAATAGATTAATTGTTTATTGCGTCTTACAGTATGAAGCTCCAAAATGTATATTTGTTTCTGAATAGATATTTATTTAATTATTTGATTTCATCTGATCTGTGACTCGTTTCGCGGGCAAGGGAGATAGTTATTTAATTTATCCTCGGAGTGATTATCATGTTCTTGGTGCATCATTCAAACATAGTACCTACACATTTTTAAATATTTATTAATTTAAGCGAATATCAAAGATATTTAAGTAATAGCAAAATATGCTTGGAGAACAATAGTAAATAGAAGTAACTATCTATGCATTTTATTGCTTTGCATGACTGTTTAATTCTCCACTGGAATAAATAGTAATGAAAGCAAAAATAAAAATTAAGTTCTGATGAATGGGTTTAAATTGAAGGTTTCTTAAATAATAATTGTGGTGTAGTTCAATCAATAACGGCAATTGAGAATGTCAACACTCGAAGTGGTACGAAAATATGTCTTTGAATATTCCGTCCCGTTGGCAAATAGGAGCCGTCTTTTCACCCCATCGCATATTCTTATGAAAGGTACGGTCTACTATCGTTTTTATACGTCTTTGTATATCGCATAAATTTAGTTTTCAGCTCCAGTTGTATAGTACAGCACTTTTATACTCACAAAATACCTAAATAGGTGCGAAATTCACTGAAACTCGCAATGTATGGCAGCTAAGACTAGAAGATATGATCAGTAAAACACATGGAAATAATGCTATCATGTATTATATTTAAATCTAATTGAACTAAATAAATAGTATAATATGTCAAACATTTGTGTGGATGAAAGGTGCGAGCAAATCAAATTATCAAAAAACCGGAAGAAATACTAAAATAATCTCGGTTTAGTTGCACTTAGTTAGCCCGTGTAGGCGGCCCGAAGTGAATGCTGATCCACCAAAGTCAAGTTCAAAAATCTACCACCAGATAGCGTATTCGAGCGCTGCGCGTCCCAATATCCTATCAACTACAGAATTTTAAGACTACTGAGATGATCAACATTTTGGTTTCACATTTTGTCATTTTGCGACCAATCGGTTGAGTTGACTGTCAAGTATTTTTAAATATTGTCCAAATTATTCTCAAATTTGTATTGATTTTTTAAAGCTATTGTGCTGTGTATTTTATAGTCTAATTAAAACACAGACTAGTTACTAGAATGTTGATTATCATACCGATTAAAAACTGTGTATAGTGAGTTTTAAGAACTTGGATAATATGACAGAAATAAGATATTCTCTTGTGGAAATTGTGTTTGTTTAAACTCGGGTTTCTTCTATTTCAGATCGAGACGTTTGACGTGTACGCTTGCACCGTGCTCGGCTACTTGTTCTACACCTTCGCACAGGTGTTCCTCTTCTGCTACCATGGCAACCGTCTCATCGAGGAGGTGAGCACTCCAAAGATAGAGATATAGTTCCAGAGAGCAGCTAGATAGTTCCAGAGAGCAGCCAGATAGTTCCAGAGATTGAAAGATTGTTCCAGAGATAAAGAGATAGTTCCAACGACAGAGAGTATAGTTCCAGAGATTGAGAGATAGTTCCAGAGATAGAGAGATAGTTCCAGAGAGCAGCCAGATTGTTCCAGAGATAGAGAGATTGTTCCAGAGATAGATATATATAGTTCCAGAAATTGAAAGATTGTTCCAGAGATAAAGAGATAGTTCCTACGACAGAGAGATAGTTCCAGAGATTGAGAGATAGTTCTAGAGATATAGAGATAGTTCCAGAAGAAGAAATAGATAGATATTTCCAGAGATAGGTCCAGAGATAGATGGAAAGTTCCCGAGATTGAGAGATAGTTCCAGAGGTAGAGAGATAGTTCCAGAGATAGATTTCAGTGATAGTAGAGAGATAGTTCCAGAGATAGATTGGAAGTTCCAGAGACAGAGAGATAGTTATAGTAATGGCAGATTGTTCCAGAGTGCATGAGATGATGAGTTGATCTGACGTGCTATGTCTGTGTGCAGAGCTCATCTGTGCTGGAGGCTGCGTACAGCTGTCACTGGTACGACGGATCCGAGGAGGCCAAGACCTTCATCCAGATCGTCTGTCAACAATGTCAGAAGGCGATGATCATCTCTGGAGCCAAGTTTTTCACCGTGTCTCTCGACTTGTTCGCATCGGCAAGTATATTACCACGCAGTTATGCAAATGTCATCAATACTTGTGTGTGAAAGCAGCTTACGGAGCAAGTTGGCTCAGGGTCTGGCCTGGCACTCCGTAAGTCCGTCCTTCCTTCCTTCCGATGATTTTTGTGGTTTACTCTCAGTCGACCGCCTCCTTCCCATTTTACATCCTTACGCCTCCCCATAGGCTAAAAGGATACAACTACACACAACATTGTTTAAACGAAACATCTTTGTGTAACTTTTTCAGACTTCGCTTTACAGCTAAAAAATTTAACTGCAAAAAGGGCCGATGTTACCAAAATTAATCTTAGGCCGGGTAGGACCAACTTTGGGTTAGCTTACTATCGATAGTTAGTGAGCAGTTAACCAATGAATCCAGTTGGCGCGAATTCCACAGCCAATGGGATTCACTAACTTCCACTAACTATCGATAATTAACTTAAAAATATTGGACTAGATATTGACCATTAGATAACTCAAAATAATTGAAACAGTTGAATTTAACTCAAAAGATAGTTAATCTGCTACAATTTAACTTTGGTAATATCGGGCCTAATAGGAAATGTATTTTTTAAATATAAAAATAGATTATCGATTTACATTCGTTCCAAAACTAATGATATCTTGTGAAAAAGGACGAAAGAAGTTCACATTTATTAGTTTAGCTGCATATTTCGTAATTATTCACCTTAATGCATTTTCTCTTCTTAATGCATTAAAACCAAGTATCTGATGCTATTATCATCAATTTCGTTAATATATTACTCATTAATTATACTCATTACCACCCGAGTGCCGCTAAAGATTATTATCATCTCTACAGCACCCTTGGCGGTGATAACAATGATAATTCAATACCAAAAGAAATTGCAGTTGGCTTTATGACTAATTAATTTCATTTAATTGACCTGTCCTGGTTTTAATTAAGCTAATTACCAAAGGGGTTAATTTATTTAAGGTAATGGTGTAGCAGCTATGTTGTATGTTAAATGGTTTGTTTACGTTAATTTTACCATTTAGGAATGTTGTGAAATAAATTGGACTGATTTTGTGAACGAATTGAATTACTGCCAATCTGTATTTTAATTCTCAATTTGGTTTATTGCCCAGCAAATAATTAAGTTCAAAATCATTAAAATAGTCGAGTGTAATTGCTTGGGCTGGATGCAGATGATAATTGTGTTGGATAATGATTGGGAGATATTTGAACAATGCAGTGCTGTGCCAGGGAAACTCTCTGTCCATTTAGTACGGTTTCGGAAATGTGGAAAATGAAGATCAATATAGTTAGGTATATAATGTAGACTCAAACCAGAGACTTCTTCGGAAAAGTGTGAATTTTATTTAAAAAAATGTTGTTATTACAATAAACTTTGTACTTAGTTAATTAAGGGATATCACTCAATACGAGTATGTTGAATGTTTATTTTTTAAATAGTTACAGTTCACCTTGCATACTTTTATCTGTTAACACAGACATTTTGTAACAACTTAATTCGAACATAGGTATTTGATTGAACTAACTTTAACATGAATAATATAATTTGTACTCTAATTTATGCTAAGTTTAAAAATGTAGAACGATAAAAAAAAATGTGAACGTACTAAAAATGTTACTAAAAATGTATGCGTACTGTACACTCACACTCACTCCACAAACCGTAAATGCCTAATAAACTGAGGAGCAGACCAAACACTTTTACTGTAAGCAACAACATGGCATTTTCGGCCTACTGGATCTTAAAAATGGAAAATATCACATTGTTGCGAAATATCTTAATTTCGAGCTATGGCCCACCCATAACTTTATTTTTGAAAAACACAAATGTACAACTTATTGTAGCCCGGAGGCGTATTCTCGAACGATTTCCCAATTACATTCCTGATGGAATCCGGTCACGGCCATAAGAATTAACATTGCACCGAATCCGATTCCATCAGAATTGGGAATTTAAATGTTCTAGAATACGGCCCCCAGCTAAACCAACTGACCCAGATATTTTCCTCTTCGCAACATCCCTTCCTATCAAACCTCCAAGTGTTTGCTAAAATATAAATAATATATTACTTTTTCAGGTTTTGGGAGCCGTGGTGACTTACTTCATGGTGTTGGTGCAACTCAAATAAGTTGTTCGATCTTCTGATGGAATTCATTCAACTTACAATTTTACTACGCTGGGAGGAAACTGTCGAGTTAGGTTTGATTGAACTGAGGAAATTGTCGGTACAAATTGAAATGGAATGTAGGAATTTGGAATGTGGAATGTGAATTTGAAAGATATTTTATTTAATGAATAATGTGAACATTCCACACTTTGTTTTGCTTTTACTTCACCAATTAATTATAGTGATGTGCATATAGGTAGATATATTATAAGTAGAATTTAATGGGGAATAATACGTTTGAATTTTGAAATAAGTAAATAATAATGAGTATTTTTAAATTCATAGTATTAGTAGAATTTTAATGGGGAATAATACGTTTGAATTTTGAAATAAGTAAATATTAATGAGTATTTTGAAATGCATAGTAGTAGTAGAATTTTAATGGGGAATAATACGTTTGAATTTTGAAATAAGTAAATATAAATGAGTATTTTTAAATTCATAGTATTAGTAGAATTTTAATGGGGAATAATACGTTTGAATTTTGAAATAAGTAAATATTAATGAGTATTTTGAAATGCATAGTATTAGTAGAATTTTAATGGGGAATAATACATTTGAATTTTGAAAAGTGATATACAAATGTTTATTTTAATTGCATAGTATTTAATGAGTAGTTTAAGACTGGTATAAAGGCTCGGTTTTACAATAAATACTTTTTGATAAGTTGTAGTCCTGAGCCAATATGCACAACAAAACAAGAGTTTTGCGAGCATTGATTCAGCTTTCATTGACTCTCTTGACACCAACCTATGTTTATTATGTTCTTGCTTCTCCGGCCAGGCAGTTCATCTGATCAAGATGTAATTTGGCAATCACCAAAACACAATAATACCATTATATCAATGCGAAATCTTTTCTGATAGGATTGAAAATGAAAATGGCTTAGAGTATAGATGCATAGTTATTGAGACCAGCTTGTAGTTTTAAGCATATAATTTGATAAAATCGATAAGAGTTAACCACATTTTAGCATTAAGTTTGATTAATATTTATGAATTCTTCTATTTATATATAAAAATTAACAAAAACGGCAAAAAAATAAAAAACGATTAGATTGAGACCAAAATCTTGTTTCATATTTTTAAATGTAAAAATATTCAGTTAATTGTAAGAGTTATTGACATTTTATCATATATTTTTAAATTATGTGAACAATTCTATCGGAGAAATATAGGTCCTACATACTTTCGTAGAAAACAACATGAATTATTTTTGAATTATTTCAAAACCAACCAAGGTCTGCATATTATTAGAGATCACGCATGAAAAATGCTCTCTTATCAAAGCGTTCTTGCAAGCGTTTTCCCAGTAGTTGCAGATTTAGCTTTGGCATTAAATTTTACCTACGCTCAAGTTTATGGAGATATTAACTAGTGTTCTGAGTTGCACAATTGGATGAGAATAATCCTTTTAACGTATTTATGTAACTTATTAGATAATAATAATTTTAAAGAAATAATTAACATCTGCTACTAATCAATAAAGAATTATTGAAATTATTGAAACACGGTTAATATAATTATTAGCAGAATTGTAAAGCCACATGTAGTAAGTACATTATATATTTTAGTCTATGATAAGACATTTTTATGATAGTCTGTATATTTTATGTTTATTAATAAATTAAATAAATAGATAATTGTTCTAATAACAATACTCAATACTCACATGTAAAGAATAGAGTGTTGTTTTTTCGAGTGTAAAGAATTGCAAACATAGATAATTCCTGTTACATTGTTTGAATTATACTTTTAGAATAGTACATTGAAATGTTAACATTATATCTTTACTTAGAAGTGAATCTATTAATGTTACAATTGTGTCTATGGACGGTATATGAATGTTACTATTTTGAATTCGAGCTTTATAATATGTTGGTTGACATGTTTGAGTTTGTGGAAGCCTCGTGAAGGTTTGAAGATAAAATGTTGAATAATCATTGAAGGAGATGAAAATTAGTCTGGGATAATTCTTGAAATTTGACGTTTAAATAATATGTTTCAATCTCTAAATGGTAATAGAGTAGATTTAATTCACTTATTATGATATGAAGTAAAATTTAAAGAAAAACACAGTGTTCTTAATGAATAATTTCACAAAATAGAGATGCGTGATTTTTAGTAATTTTAAAATAATGATTGAATTTTTTTAATGTACTAACGGTTTGCTCTTATCAAATATTTTAAAATCCCGTTGTCACTCTATGTTTCCCGATACTTTTCACTCTAGTGTCAACAAACTTTATCTCTGTTTTACTGAAACACGCAAATAAAAATCTGGAAACCAGTAAATTTGGCAATTCTTTTCCTTGTATTTAATACCCAGGTATCATTTTTTAACAATAATTTCCGTAGTCGATAAAAAAGTGTCCCCTTTCATGACAGTAATAAATAACTAACTGAAAGATAACAATTAATTACTGACAATGTTACACAGCAATCATTGAACAGTAGAACTTCCTAGGATTAAAGCTTATCGTGGAACCGTTACACATAAATCATATGCGACATAATTAGCATACCAAATCGCCATTATTAATTACATATTTATTACTTGATTGTAGACAAAATCGAGGTAAATTTTTGTGTAAAATAGCGTGTCATCATATGATAATTTTATCTGTTTAAAGGATTTACAACAACCTAGATGTTGATACAAATTTTATGACGAAATTCATGTAAATGTATTCAGGTTATCAAAATAAATCCGTATCACTTTTCAGGACATAAATAATACTGTCTAAAGAGCATACATTAAATGCACTTTTATGCAAAACGTTCTCATGAATAACAACCAAGAAAGCGTATGTTGTACGACGCTTTTAATTGCATGCATTTTCGTTTCCCCTTCAACAAGATATACGACACTTCAAAGAGAAACTAACTGCAAGTTAAAATTGGTAGAAGTTTTAAATATCTTCGTGATTTCCGTCATACTAATTATAGTAATACTAATTTTTATCAAGCACTTTTCTATACGAATTTACAGCCACTTTGTACCGATAATTTGACCATAAACCACTTAATTTCACACTGATTTACAGTTATCATTTATCAGTTTTTTTATTTCCTAGAACAACTAATTGTTATGTATTACATTTTTAAAACCGTATTCAATGATTGTAAACTTCTTCTTTCACTTTCATTTCGCAATTGAAACTTTCAGGTACGCTATCAATGCTGGCCTCCTTTATATTGAACTTATCGTATTTGTAATGAAGGAAGCTTCTTTGTACTTAGTTTCTAACGTGTGAATATGTGGTGGGGGTAGATTTTGATAAACAACTCCAGTTCTTATTTAGGCAGAGTGTTGGGTCGAACTTGTGTCAGAAATCAACAGGTCGTGAAGAAAGAAGCAGTGAAGAACATTCTTGAAGAATCAGCAAGGTTAGTTTCTTTTATATTCTCAAGAGAGTCATGTGTTTATTGATTTTCATTGTTTTTATTTATTTATTTTATGATCTAAACATTCGCTTAATAACAGAATAATTTTATGTGACTTTTAAATATATGGTATAATATGATTTGTTACTATAATTTATTTCTAGGCGAAATTATTTTACATTAAAATTTGCTTATCAACTGTCGTTTTATTCAGACTTGGAATAAAGATTCCCTGACGTCAATTTCAAACAGTAATAATTTGTATTCATCAAGATAAGAAATATGTACACTGGCGGCATTAAGTTGCTGTACTCTATCTCTCTCTGCTCCATATAATAACATGTTTATGATATGGGTCAGAGAGAGACAGAGTGCAACGATCATATTGCCACCACTGTACAAATTGTCAATATTTTATCTAATATTAAATTCGTTCTATGTTCTAATAGAATTCCCTATGGACTGAATTGTTGCAATTAAATGTGTCAAACAACCGTACCTCAAAACCCTGATGACTTTAGTTGAAATAATAGACAATAAAATAAGATAGAATTTCTAAACACATTTTGGAGTTCCAGGCATTTTCCCACTGGAAGGACATTGAGACACTGAAAATCGAGAATTTCAATTAACTTACATAAAATACCTGTGTAAAGACGGAAGGTATTTCATTTAGCGGTTAAGTCCATAGTATAATAATATAGGTTCCCACAGGAATGACACAAAGTCCCGAAATATTGAAAGTGGATCAGTATTTAATTTTGAGGTAATTGGCTTATAGTTTAGGGAAATTGCTATAAGTCCTCAAATGCAAGTCTAATCAATGCGTTTGACATGGTATCAGTTCACCTATACTACTGATATCAGTCTGAGTGTGATAACAAAAACTTCTTTTACTTCCGGGCATTTATCGCTTATCATAATGTGTATACATTCAATCAGAGTTAATGTACTCGCAAATATTTTGGCGGGAAGAAGTTTTCTGTCACTAGTGACATTTCTGTGATATAACTAGGGACTTTGTAAAACACACACAGAGAGCATGTATTGGGAGTGTAAAACCCCTATAAAAACACAATTAAAATACGGAGGCAATATTTCGACAATGCTGCAGGTATCTTCTTCAGGCTAACTGGCGGGAAAAGCATACGTACTTAATAAAAACAACCTCCTCCCCCTCCCCCCCCCCCCTTCCACCGTGACATGGCCGAAAATAATGTTATTTATGCGTTATCTTGTCAATGTAAAGACGTGTATGTGGGAGAGACAGGAAGAGCCCTTAGTGTCCGCATAAAGGAGCAAATGATAAAGGATCATTTGGATAAGGAAAATAATTGTAGGGAACGTAAATTTATTGAGTCGGCCTTCATTACCTGCATGGACAATAACGTGTTGAGTCAGGGTAGTTGCTTCTGCCCTGCAAACTTGATGTCGTGATTGCAGCCATGTGTAAGAGAGAGAGCGAAGCGTGCTTTAGATAACAGCAGGTCATCAGCTGATACCTAGGTCTAGTTTTCGGTCATGTCTCGTGGGTAGGGGTAGGGGGGGGGGGGGGGTTGTTTCTATTTAGTACGTTACCGTCAGTAGGCCTGAAAAAGACAGCCGAAGCACTGTCGAAATATTGCCTCCGTATTTTAATTTGTGTTTTATTAAGTAGGTCTAGTACCGGCGTTGTCCAAAGTAGGGTTTTATTATTTTATTACAGAGCAATGTTATGACTTCGAATAGAGTTAGGTTGACAAACATTTAAAACTAGTATATTGTTACGTAACAAGTTGGCTTAGGAAGTATAACTCTCTGTATTTGCTCTCCGAATGTCCCGGTCTATATTCCTGCATCCGTCGTTTCCGACTTTTCGTGGACTAAATTGCTAAGACGGTCCCCTACTAACAGGCCGCAACCTCCTCCTACCACCTTCCATACTTATTACTTACCTAATCTTCATATCCCAATGATAATCGTAATTTTATTTGTATTTGTCACACAAGAAATACAAACATATACTTAAATGAGAATGTAGGTTTCTGTGGAAAACTTCCATGGAGTCAGGATGATACGAAGGGATGTGCGTTGTGAAAAATATCCGACCGAACCGGGAGTGCGTTGTGTCTAATGTCCGTCCGTCCGCCCGGGTAGCTCAGTTGGTAGAGCTCTCACCCGGCAAGTGAGAGGTCCCGGGTTCGAGCCCCGGTTCGGTCGGATATTTTTCACAACGCACATCCCTGCATATACTTAAATGCAACATAAAGAATTCCTACAAGCTCCGGAGGAGCTTATCTGTAGGGTGAACAAAAGAAATTGCAACAATTACAAAATTGCATCCGAGAGAATAATAGGTATACATAAACAATAAACAATAAGTAATAATAAGACATGTCAAAAACCAGGTCAAAACCGTTGCGATAAACATTACATATAGGTACACAATTTTGTTAAGGGGTTAAGGGAGAAATTCGTTGCCATTAGCCTAATTTCAAAACAGTGCGACGTTAATTATTATACTAGATTTATTTTTAGTAACAAGTTTTAAAGTGCACGGTAGAGAACACCAAAAATATGAAACCGTCAACCGTTTGTAGATTTAAATGATGAATTGCATACGTCACTGTAACTTGCAGACGCATACTTCCAAGATGTCTGCCATCCCGCGATGTCTGCCCTGCCTCCTCCTGGTCCTGGCACTGAGTCGTGCTTGGCCGCTCAACGACCTCATGGACGACGTCGACGACACGGTGTCGATCGTCGCCAACCCTGGGGACGCCGATGGCGACACGGACAGAGTGTGGAGGGAGTACTTTGATGACGTGAATTCACTTCTGAGGTCAGCGGTAGGGGAGCCGAGTCAGGCGGCGGGTGAGTCTTTGTTGATATTAATTGGAATTATTGCCAGATCAGGTATTGTCAGGTGTCAGAGAGCAGATACTGAAAGTATTTGTTCATGTAAAGTTGTGGAATTTGTATAATTTTGTTTTGTTAGGCGTCCAGAAGCAACTGAAGCATTTTTTTCATGAAAGGTTTCAGAATTTGTATTGAGTATTTTTTAATGTTCTCTGACCAATTGTTGTCAGTTGCCACTTTCTTCGTCTGTGTTACTACATGTTCGAATCAGAACGTTCCTATGATCTATCCGGAATTTTGCATACAAATGAACATCAATATCAGAATCGTTTTTGGACCATATTCTCAGAACTGAAAAAGTGTAGCAATTAGGACTCATTTTTATTACAGTTCATATTTTGTTTGTGTAAAAATCGATATTATAAAACATAATGCTGTGTCTCAAAAAGTTGAGAAGAATCATTAAAATGAACTCACTTAAATATTCATTAATTCACCATATTTGTGCTGTATTATTACACTTATCATACGAGTATACCCTTATGTGACCCATTTTTTCAATGAACTATTCTAAATGTCGGAATTATTTATATTAACATTTTTTTTAAACATCTTTATTGAATAATATACATAGGTTATTTACTTTTTCTAAAGTTATTGATTACAATTTCTGGTTTTGCCTCCACTTGTTGAATTGAAACTAATGCTAAATAGTAATATTTTTGAATATTTTTTTATTTATACATAAGGTTTTTAAGGTTTAAAAAACTGCAACATATTGTTTTTTTATAATAAAGGTCCAGAATAGGTAAGTATAGTAAAATTAGAAAATAACAGAAGTATGTTTCGGTCTTTTGTGTTTGTATTTCTTGTAATTGAGTGAATTTATTGTATAGTTGCCCAGATCGTAGATTAATGAGTTATGCATATTTCTTGCACAATTGAGGTAGAAACAGTAAGTCAGTGACTTTGATATATGAACATATGTGAACAACTAAGTAATGCAATTTACAATCTAGAGACTGTTTATTTTCTAAGCTGACATGTATTGTTATTGCACATGATGTACAATTGTCTTGTTCTAAGTGAAGCCATGTCAATTACTGGGACACTTCACCTACATAACCAGCTTCCTATTTCCTTATGTCATGCAGATAATATGACTCATCCCAACTGACCTGGAAACTTCACATTGCAGAGTAGTTCATATCTTGCATTCTCTACTGTCCCTAATTGAACTTTATTCAAGATCGATTATTGTTGGTCAACGGATTATTAGTTTTAAAACCAGCTTATAAATGTATATAAATAATATAAAAAATGTTAGATGATATGAAATGTATGAAATATTACAAATATTATATTATGGAAAATTATGATATAATTTTTAAGAAGAAAAAGACGGTTGTTTTTATACGTCATGTTATAAATTTCATGTTGATTTTATGACCCATCTTGCGAATGACTTGAGGTTCAGGTTGAATGTTGTGAATGATTTCAGGCTAATATTGTGATGCTTTCAGGTCGCATGGTGGCCAACTGGGAAGAGTCCAGTGGCGAGAATGCCGAGGAGCAGGGCGACTACATGGAAGGTGACATCTTGGCCCCCCCTGCGCTGTTCCGCAACGGATTGACTGCGCAGGCCGCGAGATGGCCAGGAGGAATAGTGCCCTACCAGATTGACAGCTCGTTCGGTAGTTATTCATGTTATTACTCGCAAGGGTCTTAGAGGACATTGTACTAACAGGAAAAGAACATAATTGAGCGAGCGACTCCTTTTGGCTCTTTCGGCACGGACCTCTGTTTTTTTTTCTGCTACTAACCGATACACAGGTCGCATTGTTTCACCGATCGATCTGAAATTTTACACACATTTAGAGACAACCGTTTCTGTTTGCAGACCTTAATATTGATGCAATCCGTTTATTGGTTTATTGGTAAAATTAATATCTCCTGATAGGTTGAAAAATGAAAATGGTCTGCGAGAAATCTGATCAAACTCATATTTTGCATGGTCATTAAGACCAATATTGTCTCTTATTTTACAAATTAGTCAAATCAGTCAAGAACGTATGCAATTATCGAAAATTTTAATAATTGTCAGAAATGAATTATCTAAATGACTGTTTTTTTCACTGCAACATGAATCTGATTTGCTTTAGGTACCAGAGTGCTTAGATGCTATTTTCACGTTTCAATGACAAGCATATACTTTTATGTTGATTGAGCGGATCATATTTCAATTCAATATGGATGTATATGTTTTCTGTGCGTTGTGTACGCATTTCCGGTTCGAGAATTTGCACGTACCCGTGCTCGCTCATCAACGCGTTACACTGAGCGTTTTCCTAGTATTTATAATGGTTACACAGGAGTACGAAGTATGACGAGTATGGAGTGCGCATTATCATAATACAATAAACGTTAATCATATTTTAATAATCGCATTTAAGTTCAGAGGATGTCAGAGGTCGTAATGTACTCCAGTGTATTGGTGAGCTTTCGTTGTGAGCAATTCAATTTTATTGTGTGAAAACAAAATATTAAAAATGAAATTTCTTGTTAATTTTCGATTATACTTCTAAACGAAAACTTCTTTTCATGTTGTTACTAAACATTAAAAAATAAAAACACTATTTTGAAAAAGCACAATTTAAAATATTACAAGTGGTGACAGAAGTAGGATTTTTTTAAAAGTTATATTTCTACTCATCTTCACCGATTTGCCTAGAAATTATCCGTTTTTACCAGTTTACGTTCCATTTCCATCGTCAGGCCTTCCAATAAGCTATTTCTTTTTAATAGACTTTTTAGAGTTAATAATCCTGAATAATTTGATTTGCGAACTTAACTAAGTTTTGCTATTGCACATGTGTAAATTAAAATTTCATTAAAACCTTTCCATTTATACTTTATTTTTTGGTAGAGGGAAAAAAACACACAAAAAAGGTTCATGATAAATGTGTAGTTGACATAAAATATCTGAAAATAATTCGAAATCAATGAAAGCAAATAAATGTGAATGTAAATTCGAATACATGAACTAGATCGCACGTTCTGTGATAACAACTCTAAATGTAAATCTGTTACAATTTAATTTCTTTTGATGTCCTCTAATTTATTATATGGAACAAATTTAACAGCATCCATTTAAATTACATATCTGTTTATGATGTGTTTCAGCACAAAAGCAAATCACCCAAATCGAACAAATTAATCAAATCATTCATTCTGTTAGTCATGAAAATGTCATTTGGAAATAAAACGCCTGTTTAATCCAACTATCAATTAATTACTGACTGACGTAATTCGCATTGAGCGGTTCAATTGAAAAAGAAGTTATCGAAATGGATTGTCTCTGACATTAAATCACTTTGAAGCCCAGCAGGAAAACCGCATCGGAACGTTTAATCAATTAAACTGTCATTAACTTGTCAAAACAAATTACACACGTATTGGCTTATGGGGAGTATAAATAACATTTTCGTTTGATTTAGAACACCTGAAACTTAATTTAAATGGACTTGGCTTTTCGCCTAACCACAGAAAAGCACAAAACTTCAAACTTTCAAAATTGATTTACCTTCTTTGTAATATTTACTGGAGTGTGTGCATTCATTGACACTTTTGAAATGATGGCACGAATTATGGTTTACTTTCAGTGAATTTAATTTTTATTTGATGATTTTATGAATAAACTAGGCCTGATTTTGTCATACGTTGACTAGAACTACCTGCAGACCTTCGATGTCAACCGATCAAAGCTCTGACTGAGGTTTTACGGTGGATTTTCTCGGTCGAGAGGTCAATGTCGCAAGAGTTTCTTACTAATAGGCCACAGCAACCTCCTTCTTCATCATCAACTTCTAATAATCATCATAATCTTCCACCCGTCGCTATAACCTAAGTTGAAGAACAATGTGACACGATAACAATTACATTACGTGTAAACATTTTTGTGTCTGGGGCTTAACGTCGCACAGTTCTGCAGCGAGGCTCTAGGCGACGAATGAATGATTATGATGATGATTGGGAGATGATGGTGAAGAGTAGGATGGGAGGTGGGAAGGAGGCGGTCGTGGCCTATTAGTAGGGTACCTTCCCAGCATTTGTTTGTCGACTGAGGGAATACCACGAAAAAAAAACAGTCAGGAAGGACGGCCGCGGGAATCGAACCCGGGCCTCCGGAATACAAGTTCAGAGCGTTACCACTCAGCCATACCTGTTCCGTTACGTGTATTCATCTGAAAATAAGCTTTCACAATTGGTATTTATGTGAGAGTCAGGCAAGGGCGTAGCAAGGGCGTATTCAGAGGGGGCCCAGAGGGGCCATGCCCCCCCCCCCGAAATCAAGATTTCAGCACATTTAAAATATGTAAAAAAAAATACATAGAATTAGACAAAAACAAATTTCCGAACTTGCATATCCTAATGAGTTTAATAATTTTCCTATTCCCTCCTGGACCAATTTTTGGATATTTTGTAATTTATCATTCCCCAAAATAGCTATACACTGCGATTCGAACCCCATGTTTGACACTGTGATTTTTCAAAAAATATTAGTAATGTCCGCCCCCCCCCCCCCCCCCCTACCCCACCCCGCTACGAAATTTCATCCTGGATACGCTCTTGGAGTCCTGTGAGCGCGTGCAGCAAGTGAAGGGCGGCTCTTCCTGCTCCAGGTCCGCGCGATCTGAACATGATCGAGTCCGCCTTCAACGCCTACCACTCGAAGACCTGCGTGCGCTTCCAGCGCCACAACGGCGAGCGCGACTACATCCGCATCACGCGCGCCAACACCGGCTGTTGGTCGTCGGTCGGACGCATCGGGGGCATGCAGGAGGTGAACCTGCAGTCGCCGGGATGTCTGACCAAGGTCGGGACGCCCATTCATGAGCTCATGCACGCCGTCGGCTTCATGCACGAGCAGAACAGGTCCGAGAGGGACAACTATGTCGACATTCTCTGGCATAACATTGAGTCCGGTACGTATTCTTCGCTTAGCTATTGAGATACGTCTGTTTTTCGAAGCCTTTAGGGCAGGGGGCGGCAACCTTTTTTGGTGAAGGAGCCAATTTCCCAATAATTAATAAATTAGATAATAATGGGAGCCGCAGTAGAGGCAATCAAATATAATACACCGAAAATAATAATTTGAATTAATATTTTATTTTGATATAATTTGACGAAGCCTCCCAGTTGTTGCCCCTCAGGGCGATTTTTCAGAATATCAACAAATTAAAAGTGATTTTGGGACTCTAAAATGAACAAACTGAATAGGGCGTTTTTTTAGAATTTTAAAAATGTTCGATTCCAGGTCTCTAATTAAATTATAAAGAGCCATTCAAGAACCATCAAGAAGCCGCAGTTTGCCGACCCCTGGTTTAGAGGAAAGAAAGTCACATAAAAAAAGTCGTCATAAAATTTTCCGTCATTACACTATTTATTTCGAAAAGAAAGCTATGTACCTCAGAGGTAGAACGCCTGATATAATATCTACTTTTTCGATTTCGCTTCGCACATTTGATAGAATTATGTTTCTTTAAACTTCAAAACAAATTATTTCGATTTCAAAAGTTAAAGTTTCATCAAGCTATTTAATCTAGTAATGCAACCAAGTTATTATTGTTCTAAAACGAAGTGTCATGAAGTGATGTGATTGAATGTTTCCAGGTCGTAACAACAACTTCGACAAGGCTGCGGATGGTTCGGTGAGCGGCCATGGCGTTGGATATGATTATGGCAGTGTCATGCATTACTCACCCAACTCATTCTCCAAGAACAATCAACCCACCATCGTGTCCAAAGTAAGATAATACACGTGGAGTATTTCTGTACAACCATGCTTTTTTACTATTTTAATAATGGTAGTAATGTTCATGCAAAATGTTAACACTATCTTGTGAGTTAAGAGATAGTTTTGAGCTGATTTATGTTTCAAAGTTCTAGTTTTGATCTCCTTCCGGCAAATCGAGATTCAAGTTTTGAAGTAGGAAGTAGTAGCTTATTGTTTGATGAGAGGTTTTCAGCTCGTTATTTCTGTTTACATTTGTTTTAATATCTGTTAATATCTGTTAATATCTGTAATTTGTCTTGTTTTCTGTGATATTAAAATTTGTTTAATTTCTAAATCATAATGCGTTTTTAAGAAAAATTATTATCATATTTTTTAAAAATAGGCATTAGTTTTATTAAATGTTCATTTCAGTTTTGAGTTTTATTTATTTGGTATTTTATTTGATTATTTATTTAGTTGCTCTCCGCCTGCTCGATGCACTATCAAGTTGCATGGCCATCTGACATCACTGTATCTTGTTTATTACAGAAGCAGGGACGTACGATGGGACAGCGAGAAGGCTTCAGCGCAGGCGACGTTGCCAAGATTAACAACATGTACAAGTGTGGTCGCAATAATGACCAGGGTAACAGACCGGCGAAACAACCCTCATTGTTCCAGTCCCTCTTCGGAGGATAACTTCTTTCAACCTCACAATAGTCGTCTCCATTTCACACCATCACCTCCAAAAAGTTTATTAACATGAAGTTGATTGCATTTTCAATTGACCATTTATTTTACACTCTCATATATTTTTAAATACTGCACATTTCATCAAATATTTAATTATCTTGCATTTTGTTTTGCATATTAATAGTGTACATGAATAACAAGTGTTTTAACTCTAGTATATCTAGTTATAAAGTTTTAATGCAATGTTTATAGGTACTCTAGAAACTCTAACTCTGTTTATTATTTATTTATTATTGTTATTTATTTCGGACGGGAGTTTGTTCAATGAAATGTCTCTAGTTTGCTTGTTATTTCTGTGACGTAAGTCTTGGTTAAACAATGTAAGTGACATTTCGAGTTTTAATCTTATTCGCATTGTCACTGCAACTAGGTATAAAGCTAATTAACGAGGCCATTTGCCCAGATAACAGTCCAAGTTTTGAAACTTATATCACATGTCTCTTGGAATTTGCTTAATTAGTTAGAAACAATAACATTGCGCACAAATACTGTGTCATATTTAATTTTCTAAGATCTTTAATTTATTTCGCTCCATTTTGTGCACAATTCAATTTCAACAGTATACGTATGTTTACAATTGTGTTTTCATGTTAATGTTTCAAGGGATTACAAATGTATACGTAAGTTATTTTAGGCAGATCATGGATGCTGAGGTATTGAAGCCAGCTGTTCATTACTAAAGGATAAATAGAAAAGAATAGATAGATTAATTTCAGATAATATAAGGAACAACATGGTTTCATTAATATGTTATTGAATATAGACGAAATGTTCTAGTCAGTTATTCATTTTTGTTCTATCCATGATGATCACTAATTTATTTAAATAGTTATACATTTTTACTTAATAAGCTGTGAATAAATGTCTGGATGGTTCCACACTGACCGAGTACAAAATCAATTCCTAACCAATTTTTCCTAGAAATAACCTGGATTTTCACTTTTCGGCCAATTAGAGAGTTCGTTTAAAAATGGTACAAAAATGACTTTTGAATAATTGATGTAAGAACTCGGTTGGATCAGAGGAGCAGTTTGATCTGTAACAAACAGAGATGAGTACACAAAATGACAAAATGGCCTAAAATCTAAAATCGCCTCCAAAATCTCAGTTCGCTTAAATTATCTTCGTCAATTAGTATCATGCCTTTCACCTATTAGTCTTCTTGCAGAACGCGACGTTAATCCTATTAAAACATAGTTCAATTTGTGCGATGAAAGCAAAATGGCATTATCAAGGATATCGCATATATACGTGGATATTACAACTTAATGTTGTTATCGAACTCTATCCACGTATCTACAACATCTTCTCTTTATCCCTCTATACTTGATCTCTCTATACTCTCTGTAATATTATTCAAATCAGCTAGGCTGTAATTTCACGCTGCTATCATTTTGATGGAAAAATAATAGGCAATCGTTGTGATCAAAGGCTTGGGTATTGCTTGATGATTACTGTACAGAAATTGTAGAACTCTGAGAATTCTGAGGAGAATTCTGAGAATAGAGAAGATGAGTAGATATATGGAATGTTGGCAGTGTCACGAGACTTTTGTCTCGACTGGGAACCTAACTGGTGTTCCTTGAGATATACGTCGCCATTTTAACACAGAAATAACTTTCGGTGATGCAAATGAGGTAATTAAAAGTTGCCTTGACAGAATCAAATTTTATGAATGAAAGTATTCTTTTCCATTACCCATATCAATCAAAGTTCAAAAGTAACTCTACTCATACATAAACATTTACACAATTTTTACATTCTGAAAATTGTAACTGTTGATATTTAGGCTAAGAACAGTCCGCAAGGAATCAAAATTTAAAATTTAGTAACAAGCTTTGTTTGTCCTTGTGGCCAACAAAGCTACAATTTAGGCCCAAGGTCAGATTCTTATCTTTAGGAGCAAGTTTGATTCATGAAACATTTACGCGTTATAGGAAATTCGTCACTAAGTCGAGGAACCTCGGAATTCAAAATTTAAGTTCTTATTTCCATGTCTTCAGATCATGAAGCAAAAAAATTAAATATAGGAAAAAAAACTCAGGGTTTTGTTTCCAAATTAGGCAGTGTAGGTATGTTGAAATATTGTCAGCATTGCTGTACGACAAACGAATTTTTCCTACAAATCCCTCATCTCATTTGTTCTAAACACGTCATTACTTTGATCGACGCCCGTCGTCCATCCCCATGGAAACGACGCCTCATACACTTGACAGACGTCGGCGTCGGCGTCGGCGTCTCATGACGTCACGGAATCGGAACGAATCAATTACATCAGCGGAGACGTCTAATTAGGTCAACCCTTTAGAATGACCTCTGACGGTCATCTCTAATAGCGCGGAGAATGTCATGAATAGAACACAGATGAGTGGCTACCTAACTATCTGTAAACGTAGATGAAGTGAATATTTAGTGTCGGATTACATAGAACTTAATTGTGTGGTAAGTTTGTATTTATGCACTTTGTCAATAGTGTTGTAAACGCCCTGTTAAACGCGTTGATCAACGAGTCTTCGTATGTGATACAAATTATTAATACGTGTGTGAATCTTAGAAATGTGTCATAGGAGATATATTAATTTGAATACATTTGACAAATATTTCATAAAATGTCAGTTAAATTGTTTAGATTTGTGTGAAAATTGTCAAAACTCCCAAAATGTTCCTAAACATTAAAAAGTAAATGTGAAAAAGGAATTTGATTTCTATTTGAACGTGCATTGTGGAATATTAAAAACGGGTCGGTTTTTTTTTACTATGGTAAGAATAAGATACATGTAAATATTACGTTTTTTCATGAAATTTTAAATTAAAAGACGAAAATCGTAGCGTTCCACAACAAGAGAAAATTTACTTATATTTTAAACATTTATTTGGTATGAAAAAAATAATCCAATAACTAAATGTGCTAATTTTTATATAAGTATAGGTACGTACGTAAGAAATATTTTGATAGTAATGTTTCTGCGGGATATTTACACATCCCTTCCATCCTGACTCCACTAGTAGTTTACCATAAACCCTGCTTATCCATCATGAGAATGCTTACTTGCTTTCTACTTTGTAAATTAAAACCATTTTAGCAGTTTACATGCGTTACTACTTAGTATAGTTTTAAAGTCTAACTAACCAAATGTATCTACATTCCATTTCTCTGACTTAACGGATTTAGGCACTAGATTTAAATGATTTATTGTGTCAATAAATCATCATATATTTGAGTTAAAAATGTGTACTAAAACCTAATATAATGCGGTTTACTCAGAAGAAGAAGAAAAGTAAACATTTAAAATATTTATCTGTGGCTTATACGAGTAATAACACACTTTTTCATCAGTAGACTTGAACTTGAGCTTTTCAAGTTTATTTGAACTTGAGCAAGTTTAGCTAACTTGGGTTTTTCAAGAAACATGGCGAAGATCTTTCACAGAAAACAAAAGCACATGATGAGGTAAATTTAAACTTTAATTAAGATGTCCACATTCCGTAACGAGAAACAAGTGTTCACCAAGTCGAAAAGAGAAACAATACATTTGTTGTCTACTTTGTCTAACAAAAAGTAGGTTTTAATGAAGAGCCGACCAACTGGACCCAGTTTGCCTGTTAAATCGTTAGATGGAGACAGCGGCCTGGCGGCCATTACTTACCCCGGAAGAGTTCCTCGGGGGTGTGTTTGCTAGACGTACGAGCTGGAAGTGGTCGCGGAAAACGGTGGAAAGAGATAGATTGCTAGCGATATTTAACAGTAGACAAAGAGAGAAGACCGATAAACTAACATGGTTTCTACCCGTGATAACTTATTAGGTGCTGCTACATGAATGGAGAGAACAATTCGTTGTGAAGAAAGAAAGCTTGCAAATTTATAAAATGTTAAAAGGAAATGGTTTAACTACGTGGTTGTGTGTCACAACAGTAAATAATGTAGTTTGAACGTGTTTGGCTTTGCTACACCACTTTAAGAGAAGTTAAAATATAAATTTGCCATGAAAACAGCTAATATGTTGGCCTTGATGTAGGCTGTAAATTATTGAGGTGATTTGGGAAAGTATTGAAGCCGAATATGTTTATTTTTGCTTGGACTTTTGAGTGTTTCTACAACTTAATGGTCAGATAAGATTGACATTCCATATACAATGCCAATCTTTATTGAGCGAGCGAAGCGAGCGTCTCCTTTTGGCTCTTTTGGCACGGACCTCTGATTTTTTTTTTTTTTTTTTTTTTTTTTTTTTGTTTTTGGCTGCTAATAGCCGATACACAGGTCGCACCGTTTCACCGATCGATCTGAAATTTTGCACACATGTAAAACCAACCTTCTCTGTTTGCAGACCCTAATTTTTTTGAAATCCATTCATTGGTTGAAATTTAATTAAACATCTCCTGATAGGCTGAAAAATGAAAATGGACTTCGACAAATGTGATCGACCTTATATTTTGCATGGTCATTAGGACCAACATTTTTTCTTATTTTACAAATTTTCAGCCAAATCCTCCCATTGGTTAAAATTTAAAAAAATATTTCATGTGCTTTTTGAAATTTAATCCAGAACCATTTGACCGATCAACTTAAAATTTTGTATGGTCATCGGGTCCAACATTATCTGTATTTTTGACAATTTTCAGACTAAACTGTGTTTAAATTCAAAAGTTATCGACAGTTTACGGATATTTTGCGTGTTGGCTATCATATTTCTCGAATTTCATATTTCACGGAATCTTCGAATCTTCACTTCAAGGTTGTTAGAGCAGAAACTTTCAAACGTATTATGAAACTGATATGACCGTTTAACATTTTTTTGAACGATATCCTGTGATTTTTGGAAATTAACAAGGAATCGTTCAATCATAAAGGTTCAATCGATCAACTTAAAACTTTGCGTGGTTATTGGGACCAATATTTTAGGAATTGTTGGAGATTTTCATACAAGTCTGTGACGAAATTCAAGAATTATTGGCTTTTAAGGACATTTTCGATAAACATAATTTCGGTTCGAGGTGTTGCGCGTATCCGTGCTCGCTCATCAACGCGTTACTCAGAGCGTTTTCCTAGTATTACTATATCGATTATTGTCTATTGGTTCGGCTTTTGAGAGATGAAATATCGGATAAACAACGAACCACATTGTAAATTAAAACAAATAATCAATATCTCTCAATAACTAAGGCATAAGAAGAAGACACAGCATTGTTAGAAACCCGCTCTTTTTGTATTACATGCAAATTAATAATGTGATTTTATTACTGATCTATGAACCTTGGTTGAAATGATTGACGTATATTTAAACATTCGCTCTATGTTGGGATTTGCTACTGAATGGCAGCGTTGAATGCTTTCTTCGACGTTGAAGGCACTTTTATACCATGTTCTGGCTTTGTTAAGACTTGTTATTATTCATATTTACGATCAGATCATGTATACATACATGAAATAAGACCACATGAAAAGCATATTGTTGTACTCTGTCAGGTTTCCCTGCAATTTGGTAAAATATAAGACATTCTCAGCCGTCACATCGTTAACTTTAAACTTGATAAATTACGTTCCCACGAGACGGCGGACTTCGTCATCATACATTGACGACAGAGTATATAATCCCGAACAAAGAAGCGTTTGTCAATGGTAATATCTGTCCTACTTTGATAATTGGAAATAGTTTCGAGTAAACATGTAATCAGCCTGCAAGGCGATATGTACCTTTTACTCCATGATTTGACGTCAGCATTTCCTTTTTATTAATTTGAAGTCAATTGAGAACTTTCTTGTTACTTCTTGAAGACCATTCTTTTTTCATTTCGTCTTACAGCGACCGTCTTCTCTGTTAATTTCTCTTGAGATTTGACCTCATTACTTGACTCTGGCTGTGGGTCATTTTCTCTGTGTTTGTTCTGTTTTCAATCAACTGTGGTGCACCTCGGGCCTTTGCAAGACACCACTGTTCAATGTTTCTCTTTGCTAGGAAAGGTTGTCAGAAAAAATTGGATATGTGTACATTCTTTTAGTGAACATAAACCTTTAGTTAGCTATTAAATAAGTTATAGGAGGAATATCCTGTTATTTTATTAATTCATAAAATAGAGATAAACTTAATTAAATTTGTATTATTTTAAGTATTCAATTTATTTTCAACAAAATGAATGTAGTAACGACCAAGACTGAGGGATTCGGAGAGAAGAGAATCAGCAACGTGGAGGTAAATAGGTTGTGGGAGATGAGGTCGAGAAGGAATGGTGATGAAATGAGAGAAGAGGAAGAAGAAGATGAGTTGAGAAGAAGAAAGCGTCGGGTTTGAGGATCTGAGGATGTTGACCTCGATATGTGACGCCTAAAAATATTTAACATATAAAACACAATTGATAGCCAAATTAGAATCTATAGATAGCAAGTAAACTATAGGTAACTGTAGCAAAATTCACTTGAAATTATGTCGAATCTTGATATTTTTGTGTAGATATGATATGAGTATGTACACTCAACAAATGATAAAACGGTAGGTATTTGAAAGAAATGGATTGGCTAAAAAAAATGTGATGGCATCATCAGATAAAGTCAATGCTAACTCATCATCTACCTTTTGTAGGTGAGCTCTGATTTCATTGCTAATAACAATGATTGATTGTCAAGGAACCTGACAAGCAGCCAATCCGTTTCGTTCAAATACCGTTTTATGATTTGTTGGGTGTACGTATAAAGAAGTTCTCATATTGATACCAAGGTATTCGATCTTCTCACTTGAGTTATTCTAGACGTATCTGTATCAATATAACAATGACAACAATGGCTATGCATTGATTGTGGAATACAAGCCACGATCAGCACAATGCAATAAAAACGATTGTGAAATAAAACTTTTTTCATTACCCAAGATTTTTTTCCAGACTTTTATTTTTTAAATTTGACCTTCTTTTCAACTGAATATGAGGTTCGATTCTTCTCTGAATCTTGAAAATGCTGAGAATTCTAATATAATAGATAATAAAGAATAGGGAATGTGGTCAATGAAAGAAGCATTCGCTTGTCCGCATTGTCAATCTTTAGTGGGCGGAGTCTAGCAGAGAGAAGAAAGATGAAGAAGTTATCAGAATATCTCGGAGGAAACTAGGACTCGCGGGAATCATTTGAAATCAATGTTTTTGTTTAATTATTAATAAACTAATAGCCAATTAACATTAATAATGGTGCACATACAAATATAAACCGAGTTCTCGGCCGTTATAGAAAATTGAGAGAGAAAAATTGTTTCATAAGGTTGTTTCACCTTAAAAAGCTTATACTCATATTTTCTCAAAAGTTGGTCATTACAACTAATTAAAATAATTCTATGCAGATCTGCTTACAGAAATTAGTATAATTTAAGTATTTCAACAAACAACAATGTGTTTGTAAGTAGCTGCTTTTATGAAATAATAAATCCTACCTCTGTCACCATTTGTAATTCGGCTGCTATGAATATTTATCAATACCTTTAAGCAATATGTAACTGTAATTATTTTATGAAATTCTATGAGTAGGTACATCAACCAGTAAAATAATATGCTAAGTTCTAGACGTCAAGAAAACGTGGCACTTCCACCACAAACGCTGTTTTCAAGCTTCGATTTCCTCAGAACTTCTGATACTTTTGTTTGTTTGTTTGTTTGTTTGTTTGTTTGGAACACCAGATTGTTCTAGACAAGACGGATAAATGGAGTCACTTTCAGGAACAGTTCATGAAATTATGCAGTATTATTCTAGAAAGGAACGTTATAATGATCTGTTAATGTGAAGCCCCGACCACTTTCAGAATCACAGCTCAACCAAAAACATTCCATTATTTACCAGCGACTGTGAAAGCCTTCACTCTATCATAATTAAAATAATACATTAATTAGCATAAAATTTATTTTTTCTAAATATAAATCATACTTCTGGGAATGATAATTCGTTAACATATGACATCAACATATCACTCGTTTACGAATCGTGTGGTTATAGTAACCCACCACACGATTTCGGAAAAACTTTGGCCATTGGAGGGGATAAGTTATGATTATGAATACGGAATACCCTATGAATACCCTCCGTTATTCTATTGTATTTGATAATAAATTCTTAAACCATGAGACTATAGAACTACTTTGCCTTACGTATTTACAAATACACAATAAATTAAGTTTGGGAAAATCTTAAAAAATTAAAGAATTATTTGCTCGAATTTTAAGTGATTGCAAATATAAAATAATTGATTTTAATAGTTATTTTATTTCTTAATTAATTTTATTTCTGCTTATGTCATTAATAGGGGGACGTATTATGATGTAATAAAAGAGAAGATGATAGTCTACCGGTAGGTAATCATTTATATAAAACACGATATAGTCACATATTAAAATAATAATATACAACACAATATTTGGAAGATGTTTCTATCTTCTTCATCAGATGCACAATTGACGCGAAAACCATCTCGACCGCCAAATCCCAGATAAAAACAGCTGATGTAAACAACAAAACCGCCAGCAGAATCACAACACAGATAGCAGCTAACCGGCTAATAAACACACCGTGACATGGCAACACTCGAAAACTCCCTCAGCTGAACACTCAGGGACCTTACCCAATATCGCAGGTAAGGGTCTGTTTTTATCTGGGGTTTTGTCGGTCGAGTGGTTTTCGCGTCAGTGTGCATCTGATGAAGAAGATAGAATCTTCGAAATATTGTGTTGTATTTATTATTTTAATTTGTGACGATACCGGTGTATGTCCAGGAGTTCGCGTGTTTCAAATATTACGATGTGTTTTGTAAAATTAGAATTTGTTCATCCTTATTACTACTTATCACAAACGTAAGTCCGTAGTGGCGGAAAACATGACAATCAAGATAGAAGACTTCGACTGCTCTCTAGAGATTTAAGAAAAACTCTTAGGGAGTAGTTAGATGTAACTACTTCATAATAGTTAATTAGAATAAGTAGAGCGTCTCAAAAATGGAAATGTCATTACTTTTTTAATTTTAATCAGGTTACAACTCAATTATCAACGAGGTCGATTTCTATTTGTGAACATCCTGTACGTAGACATTTTGTGAAGCGGGCAAAACATTTCACCTCTTTTTACGTAATTGATTTCAATTTGCATGGTCTCGTCTAAAATGAAGAGGAAATTATTACTGATTGACTGGTTCGCAGTTCAGGTTCCAAAAATCAACATCATTTTAATGAAAAAGACAATAAGGCACGTGTTACATGTTGGGAAAACATGCATGCGTTATTCCAGACTTTTAAATTCACTTACAAAACAAACAAACAAACAAATCAAGCTATGGGATATCCTAAGGGCCAGTCTTTCAATACTCTGTAAACTTTTAAGCGGCTGATTAGGACTGTATTGTCATGGTAACAACCAATTGAATGACAGAGTTTTGTACTAACTAACTGTTAACAGCTAATTGAGACTTTAGCAGAGTATTGAAAGACTGGCCCTAAGTGTACAAATGATTTTATAGTCAATTAGGCTACCCGCATTTATGAGTTAACTGATAAACAATTTTTATTAATTTTATGCTAAATGGAAAAACAAATGTTTTTTCAACTTTCCTCTTCATTAAATTTGTATCCCCTCTCATCTCATGCGAAAATGTTCGACTATGCGAAATAAAGAAAAATATTTTGTCTTTTAAATGTTAAATCGGTTGAATCCATTGTGCAGTGGCTCATTTCCGCATGTCGAAAATTTTCAACTAACTCGAGAATAGTCACCATTTGAATCATTCGCCATTACCGAAACATATTACCTGTAGCTATTTATGGCACTCTGATCCTTCAAAAAAAATTATTAAGTTTGTCTTTACTTCGCATGCAATACAAAGGCTGGTCTAGATTATCATTAAGTTCTTTCATGTTTTTGTATGAAGTCACATCATGGACAATGAAAAATATAGTAACCAAGACTGTTTTTTTTTATTACTAAACATGTATAAAATGAACAATGAAACAAAATGAAAATACATATTGCCCCGGAAATGGAATGGAACAGTTGGTCTAGGATATGATATAATATATGATATAATATATGATATAAATCATATCATAAAATATCATACACATAATTGAAATAAACAAGAAACCAGTGTATATAAAGTTATAGTATTACACACTTTAAATGATAAAGAAATATAATTCCCTAACCAGTAATTTGTCAGCACATAAACATCAATTCGGAATTCGGATATCCTCCTACATTACTGTTTGAGAAGATTACATCCCCCGTCATCTAACACCAATAAATCATTGCTCTCGATGCGAAGCAACAGTTGTGTGATTCTCAGTAGGTCAGGACAGCTGATGATCTCCGACATTATCGACGTCCTTGACGAGCAACGCCGACGCCTATTAGACGTCGCCGTGCTCATCCATTATCCATGACAATAAACATCAAGTACAAGATGTGTTTAATGGAGGTAGAAAGATAACGTGAAGTCGAGTGCCAGGACATAATGGATACGTCAAGAAGAAGGGTTCTTTGAATATGAATAGTAAGTGCTGATTCTCATTTGAGAATAAAGCAAAGGAATTCTTTGGTACAAATTTACATAACTGTTTTTCTGACTACTTTTAGAAATTTGCTGGATTTCCATTCTTTTATACAGGATAATGCACTATTCTGGTAAGGGTGACGAAGTTAAGGCTGTAGTCGAACCGAAAAGTTTGCAAGAGAAAGTTGTTTTCGTTCACATTTTGGCTGAAATATATTCTAAAATGCCAGCCAAAAACAACTAATTTTCACTTCTAACCGTATTGGTTTGTAAATAGGTTTTTATAATGCAGACCACATATTTTTTTATTATAAAGTTTACGTCATGGTAACTATCAAAGCTATAAAAACGTTCTGTGCAAATCGTTGATAAGCTAACCATTGTATTGCATAAAAATTAATATTCTGTGTGACATAGACTTTTTAAAACAACTTTAAAGACACACAGAATAATTTTCAAGTGACAATGGTGCAGTGCATAATTCTTTATCGTCAAAACAATTTTGACCAATAAATGAGCTATGCCAATTACTCTTGAAGTTCTTGATTGATTTGTCTGGAAGTTTGTGAAATCTGATAAAATATTGATCCCAAAGAAGGTGCACAAATTGATATGTTTTAAAATAAAAAATAAAGTATGCGCAATAAGCGAATAACGGTCGCTACTTGAGCGTAATGAACAATATTGTATTTTTAATATCATCTCTTCTTTTAATTAAACGATCATCTTTTGAACTACTTAAACGTACTATTTTAGTTATTAGGATATTAAAGGGAGTTACTAGTAACTCGTATAGGTAAATTATTATTGCACATTGTGCCGAAGAGCAATTTTACAAGAAATGATAAAATATCGTAAAGAGAAAATCAATAAAAGAGAAGGATTCCACAAATTAAGAGAACGAATTGAAAAGAACGATTCATTCATTTAATTCATGCCTTGGGTTTTCAACAAAATACCAAAAGGTTGAAAAGGTTCTGTCGAGTTCCTAGCGTTTTAATTGGATCCAGAGGAGAAAACAAATTCAATTTAGTATAATTACATTAAATACTTCACATCTGAAAATTAATTGTCTGGTCTAGCTTCTCAAACTTTGTAAGCTAACCAGTCTACATGAGCCGTGATCCCTGGAGGTAGGAAACACTCTCCCCCACTCTCTCTTTTCTCTCTGTCTCTCTCCCTCTCACTAATGGCTGGTAAAAGAAAGATCCGGTAACAAAGCTTACTGCGTGTCCGGAAGCTATTAGGCCTGGAAAAAGCTCTTAAAAAGGTACTATTTTTAAGAGAGCGGATGAAGACAGTAGTGGAAATGTTTATGCGCAATGAATTTAAATTACGAACGTCTGTGATACTCAAAATTTTGAATTTGACCTGCATGATCAATGCGAATGTTTTTTAAAAAATAAGAAATATATAATGTAGTATCTCTGATCTAGAAAGATTTTCTGAATTTTGCGCTCAGACTTTTGGAATAATACAATCATGAAGTATTCTCTTTTAAAATGACTTTATGTCATTATTACAAATAAGACTGAATGAAGTCAAAATTACTGGTTTTTGAGTTCACCTCAACAATACGCAGAATTTGGTGCAAGTAATCTCTGTAGATAACGTTTCTGTTGTGATACCATCTAATGAGATTTTGTTGAATTTAGAGGATAACTCGATTTTATAAAATGTCTGCTTAAATGAACATGACATTTAGTAGCGTATAGATAAACTCAGTTTCATTCTACTCACAAGTGAGGCAGAGTAAGTGAATTCAATTATATACTTCTGATACGTTCCAAGAAACTTGCCAACGAATTCACTGTGAAGAAACGATTTTTAATTTTCTAGCCAATTTCGTTTGAAACGAAAGTTGTATGTCTTCTTATATCTTCTTTGAAAATCATCTCAATCGTGCAGCAGTTTGTTGAGCTCCAAACCCGAAGATGTGTCCAAAAGATTCATGATAAATCTAGCAGACGCTAATTACTGGATTAAAGCGATCAGGTAATTTCCTCTGGTCGTGAATAATTATCAACAAAGATAGGATTAATTACTACAGAGCCTTCCCGTTATTTGTGCAAGGATTAAGCGCGCGATGAAAGTTTCTTTATTAATAGAGCTGGATTATATTTTACTTGGGTAATAAAGCCATGGAAGTTCTCCATGTTTTATTATCTTAGAAGAGATGATATTCATTAGATGAGGCACACAGCTTTAATGAGTTTTACTGAGCAATTTTTCAAAATAACAGGGATATAAAGAGTGACGGCACATTATGTTTTGTGTTTTCTATATCTTATATCTCCAGAATGTATTTTTAAACAAACGCTTTATCAAAAGCAACTGCTCTAAAGCAAAAGACGTTTCTTGCGTTTGTTGGAGGATGTTGAAGTTTCTTCTTAATATATTAATTGAATCACCTATTTAAGATAGGGCAAGTCCATGTGTTGTGGTTCAGAGAAAACAGTGAGAAACTGTCCTGGACTGATGCCATTTCCTGCAAAATGTCGTATATTAAGACGGCTGGGTAGTGAGTTTGACCTTGAAGAGTTTTTAATCGATTTTTATCAATATCTTTTACATATGTTATTGTTAACAATATATGGCTTTGTACGCGTATTCAGAACAGTTCAATGAAAATAATTTCATAGTTTGGAATACGCTATTAGTTTTATTTTGTCCAACAGATGTTTTGTGCCCGAAAATGAGTAAAATTATGGCACTAAACATCTGTTGGACAAAATAAAACTAATGATTCCAAACTATGAAATTATTTTCATTGAACTGTTCTGAAGACGCGTACAAAGCTCTATTTTGTTAACAATTTCATTGGTAAAAGATATTGATAAAAATCGATAAAAAAAAACTTTCAATGTCAAACTCACTACCCAGCCGTTTTAAGAGCTTAGCCATTATAGACATTATAGCCATTATAGCCAGTACTGGGACTGACGCCCTTTCTTGCTAAAATGTGTCTCTACATGCTAAGAGACGATTTAAAAAAATCAATTTCACTATTTTTGGACTAATTATTTTTTTTTCAAGTGATTCAATTGGTAAAAGGTGCAATTGTTAGTAGGTACATATTATATTTGTCGTTATTTCGAAACGTAAATATATATATATATATATATATATATATATATATATATATATATTGCGAGTGATTTACAGCCGTGGCCGTGTCTCGCATCCTAGACGCCAGGAATCCTTGTCCCTCCATTCGTCCTCTTCCAGTTGATGACTTTCCATAGCCTCCTTAACCTCGGAGTGCCATTCCTTGGCCGGACGCCCTCTAAACCGCCGTCCAGGTGGCACCCACTCCCACATCCTCTGTGGCCACCTGTTCGCGTCCATCCTTCTCATATGCCCGTACCACTTTAACCTTCGTTCTTCAATCTCTTGTACCACCGTGTCTTTCTTCTCCATCCTTTCTCTAATTTCCTCATTACGTATGTGCTGTAGCCGTGATACTCCACAGCTCCTCCGCAGAAAATCCATCTCCGTTGCAAGAAGTCTTTCTTTATTTCTCTTTGTCAACTCCCATGCTTCGGACCCATAAGTGAGAAGACTCCTCACTACTGCGTTATATATATTTTTTTTTGTTTTTTTTATGTAGCTGCTCGGACCACAGCAAAGAATTGAACTTCTGAGTTGCCTGCTTTGCTTGCGCTATCCGATTGTCAATTTATCTCCTGCTGCTTCCATCCTCCCCTATAATGACCCCCAAGTACTTATACTCCCTGCAAGACTTCACCACTTTACCGTTAACATCAAGATCACATCCCTTCCCTCCGACTACCAAATACTTAGTCTTTTCAAAATTTATCGTCAAACCCCATTTTCCATAGGTTTCGGTCAATTTCCTAAGCATGTAATGGATATCGTCCATATCCTCGGCCAAAATCACTTGATCATCAGCGAATAAAAGTAAATAAACGTAAATAACTCCCTTAAAATCTTTACAAATAAACACAGAATCATTTTGCCATGAGCTACCAAATTGAGATTCGATCTAGGTAAGTATAGTGCACATCTATAGCTGTAAGACATTTTTCCCCAAATCAAAATAACGTTTTGAAGACTTTTATAAACTTGATCATAATGAAAATTAATAGTATCTCTGGTCTCAACTCAACTTGGTTTCAATAGAACTAATTGTTTGTTTTCGAACTAATTATGACGGATTTTAAAAGTACGCTTTTGAATGTTCGTTGAGTAAGCGGATGACGTTGCTTCGATTGCAGGAATAATTCAGCACTGACGAACAATTTAATCGGATTTGCAATTAGCGTAAAAGCCACTGAATTCAGTGATAGGAAAAGCCACTCAATTCAGTGATGAGAAAAGCCACCAGTTTGTTTGGAAACAAATCGGATTAAAAGAAGACAATCCGAAAATTTGTTGAATACTTCATTGAAAATAGATCGTATTTTACATCTAGTTTTAGTTGGAATGAAATGTGGTGGAGAGCAACTCAGTGGCGGGTAGAGATTTTCTGCAGCTATTCGGTGATGTAATGTAAGGTATTTATTGATAATATATCTTGTCTCCCTCTATTCGTTCATTCGCAATCGAAATAAAAAAGTAATTTAGAATGATTATGTAAGTCGTTCAATATACGTACGTATAGAAATAATGCGTGTGCACTTTTTACATTTTTTGGTGGCATGGCCCTCCTTGTCGATGAGAGTGTAAAGGTACCTAATTCTGAACATGATTTCAATGTTTTTTAAATCATTTTTTTTATTGTTTAAATTAAATAAATAAAAGTTGTAGCTTCTACAAAATAGTTAATGGACCTACATTATTATTTCATAGGTAATAATTGCAATAAATAATAATATGATTGAAAGTTTTTGCGCTTTACATCGCAAAATGTCTGATGTCGTGATTCCACGATTAGATGATTACTACTGATTTTTTAGCATACGTAAGGAATCATTAAATGAACTTCTTCCCTTCTTCCTTTAGGTACAGAACCAGTTTTGAAAATAAATAGCAAATAAACGATTTGTAATTTTTTTATTTTAAATTAGGTATGCGAATTTTACAAGAAAATTAAATCGTGTTCTTGTGTTAGACAGATGTTTAAAAAAATCTAAATTGTCAGTCGAAGCAGAAAAACTCTTGCAAAGGGTCCAAGTACACATAACATGGACAAGGGTAACGTGGAGAGACCCTAACTCCTCTCTTCTCATCACGTGTTATTGTTTTCACCCGTTATTGGAAACGAGCACGTTAGAAATGCACGTGCAGGGAAGTGTAGTACCAACCCAATAGCCCCAAACATTCGACACGTCCATTTCTCCAGAAACATCGATAAGGCGGGAAAGATAAATAGTTTCCGCTGTTATTTTTCCCGATGTAATGCTTCTGAAATCTCTCGCAGCGCGACTTTAGCATTCAAGACTCGTCGAGTGTGTAGAGAATCGGCCATTATAACGGACTAAAAGAACCAGTGACCCAATTCACACACTTCCAGGAAAAACTGTTGTTTCTCAACTGTAAAACAACTCAATTCGGCACTGAAAGTTGCAGCTACCGCGAAGCGGGAAAATTACATATTTAGGAAACAGCCAAATTCATGCGTAAGGCACCTTCATGAAAGGCTAGCGAGTCAGTTCAAGTTATTACTTAATCGCGAAATAACAGAAATTGGTGAATACCTCAGTGTCTACAATAGAATACAATTGTCATATTTAATTACAGCACATTCATTCATTTCCTTGATAAAACTTGACTAGAAACTAGAACAGACTTTCTTGTTTATTTTGCTGGGGAAAATCAATTTTTCAATAGTTTAATCGTAATTGAAATACAGTTGTGACAGAAAGATATTAGAAAAATAATGAAATTAAATAAAGATAGGTAAAGAATTATAATTATTTATTGACTGAAGCATCTGTCCCCCAGTTAGACTTTGATCAGCTGTGACGTCGTGTGGCAGTTTCCCTATAACAGTAATGAGCCTGCTAATTAGGGCTGGATGTTAGGACTTATCCTTTTTTAGTTTTTTGTTCAGACGCGTCTAAAAATGATATAAATATGTTTCATGTGTTCCTTATTTAAAAAATATGCGTTTCATTTTGCCTGAAAATGCCTTTTTCTCATTTTTTTTATGAATTCAGTCCTTTTCTTGCTATTTTAAGGTCTTTTTGTCCATTTTCTAGATTATTGGGGAAAATAATATTAAATGGTTTATGCAAGTTACAACAATTTTATGAATTTTGGTCTAGACCACAATTCATAAAATTTCCATCCACTATTTGAATGCGCCATCAAAAATTGACACTTGATATATTGACACATTCATACAATAATTTAAGTTAATATTTATATATTATTCCAAGTCCAACTCCTAAACCGATAAATCGAATAATAATATGTTGACGAATATTAGATAACATAAAATTTCAATGGTCCTTTTTCAGGAGTCCTGGTCCTTTTTTAATAGTTTTAAGGTACTATTTGCCTGCCTTTTTCGACATTTCAAAGGTCATAAACATACTAGCTCTACTGATTGAGCGAGCGAAGCGAGCGTCTCCTTTTGGCTTTTTTGGCACGGACCTCTGTTTTTTTTCTGTTACCTGAAGCTATACAGGTCATAGTTTTTTTCGATCGAGCTGATATTTTGCATACATAAAGAGAGACAACATTTTCTGTTTGCGGACCCTAATTTTTTTGAAATCCATTCATTGGTTAAAATTTAAATAAACATCTCCTGGTAGTAATAAATACCAACTGCAATGTGAAAAGATTTTCCTCGAGTGGGAGGTTGAAAAATAAAATTGTCTTCGATAAATCTGATCAAACTCATATTTTGCATGGTCATTAAGACCAACATTGTTTCTTATTTTACAAATGTTCATCCCAATCAGTTAAGAACGTATGAACTTATTGACATTTTTAATAGCTGTCAGAAATGAAGAATAGAAATGAAGGTTTTCTGCATCTGATTTGCTTTATGTATCAGGGTGCTATTTTCAAGTTTCGATGAAAAGCATTATACGTTATGTTGATTGAGTGGCTCATATTTCAATTCAATATGGATGTATATGTTTTCTGTGCATTGTGTACGCATTTCCTGTTGGAGAATTTGCACGTGCTCGCTCTTCAACGCGTTACACTGAGCGTTTTCCTAGTAATAGCCGTTTATCTACAGACTGAAGCGTGTAGAATGCGAACGAATATTCTTCTGTGGTTTTCTCAACCCCCTGGGGACACGAGAGGTTTTCACACCAAGCCACGAACCTGAGAGAACCATTCTGTTTGTGACTGCCAACAGCGCCGGTGGCAACAAGAGTAACTAAGTTTCCCGGGGTTTTAGACTGAATACAAACAGAAGTCCGCGGTTCGATTCGACAAATTGGATCCCATATATCCGACCCAAGCTGTTTTCAACTTGCGAAATCTTCGTGTTTTGTGGTTGAGAAACATTCAGACGACGTCATATTGATTCTGGAGCGCACTCATGTAAGAGTAAATACGCAGTGGTAATAAAATTCAGCCTTCGTTCTCAACAGAATGCGGAGATATGTGCCAATGATTTGTGGTTCTTAGTAATCTAAATAACCATACATTTTTAAGAAAACACAATTTGCTTTTAACAGTTTATCTGAAATTGACATTATTTCATCTTACACCAAGCATCGTGTTTAATGCTGGCGTCATATTTAAAATGGCCGCAATTGGTGAAAGGGGAAGGCATGATCGGGGTGACCCTTGATGTTTGGGCGACTGTACATTTGGTTGTGATTTTATAACAAAAAGACAATTGATCATCAACAGAAACAAATAATACGATTACACTTTCTGCAACGGAAATAATTGTCTCACATTCCTGATTTTTTTTGGTATTTTTCTTCGATTTTGTTATAAATATATTATTATGACGCAATAAACGTATCATTAATGTTGTGAAAATCGTTAGAAAACTCTATTTTGTATTTTCCAGTATGATGAGAGCAAATAATAGTTCAAAGACGGAGTAAAATAGCAGATTGAGAATGTGCACGTGCTCTTTGTCCAATTTTCACGTTTTGGAGATACATATTCATATATTTTCTTCACAGTGCCCAATTCTTCTACTATTTATTGTCCAACTTGACCTTAATCCATGCCAATACAGCAGAAACCATCTCGTTTTTCCTAGATCCACTGTGTTATTGTCAATCTTCAACCTTCATTTTAATCGATATTTCTCGAATTCTCACGCTGCAAATTGTTGACACTAAAACTGCAGATGGTTTCAGTCAAATGCCAGATCAAAGACTTAGAAATGACAACAAATAACAGGATAAGTACTGCGATAATATTTCCCCAGTTCTTACGATCTTACAGTGATGACGCAGTAATGATGGTTTTGTTATTAGCAGCTTTCTGATAGATTGTGTAATGAAACCGGAAAACCCTTTGTGTAACGCGTTGATGAAAGCACGGAGACGATACATTTCAACTTTCTTTAATTCATGACGAAATATTTTAAGTATTTCAGTTCTTGATCGTACTCAATTACTTATGGTCTATTATTTCAGAGGTTATCTAAAATATGTAGTACCTACCTCAGAAGTAGCAGGCCCGAAATTAATTTCCTCCATTTAGTTGCATACATTTGACATCAAGTAATAAGCTTTATCAATTGCCAACAGACTGACGTCAACATACAGAATTAAATTCGTCTTGATTGGGATATTTTATTATTTAATAGGTTACATTACTTATTACAGAAAACTATACCTACATGATGAAATATCCCAATCAAGACGAAGTGCGTTACTCCAATCCTGAATCTTTCAAAATTATTATGAATTATTGAATTCTAGGTGTCACCATGAGATGAGATCTAGGATCTAAGATGTTACATAAGATTAGATCAAGTCAGGCAAACTAGTTTTGGGCTCACCTCATTGAACTGGAATTCCGACCTTCTGCTTTAGTTTCACACAATCCCTCACAATCCCACACAATCTCACAATCTCACATAAAAATATACACTTCTCGTGTCTAGTTTCTGAGATAATTTGAGTTTTCTCCCCTATGTTATCTTATGGCAGCCAAGTAAAATCGAGACATTTTTAAGCTATAATGAAGTTTTAATTTTTTGTACAGTTAGATTTGAACAAAAATCTTTTTTCTTGTAGATAATATACGGACGTGCTATCAGGAAAAAATTTAAAACAATACCAACGTGTTCTATTTTAAAAGTTAGAAACCAAATTTGAAATGATTGTAATATCTCTACCACGTAAAAGCTTTGCTCATTCTCTCATAACATAAAATTGAAACTTCACTTTTGGACTGAAGTTGCAAACTAAAAAACATTAAAAGAATCTTTTATACTTAAATATAGTTGAAATATTGTAAAACGTTTTTTGAACTTATATTTTGTATTTATAAGTATATATTATATATATAGTATAGTAGTAGTAGTATATATTTTGTATATACCGATCGTTCCAGCCACCTTAAATTGAATTTGAAGATCGATTCTTTCACTCACCTCACTTATTGCCACAATAAACTCATTAGAGAAACAATACAATAATTACTGGTCCAATGTTGTTAAAATAACTCTGCTAACAAGATTGTTTTAATCTAGTTGAGCACTTTGTTTCTATTTTACCACAACAACAATGGACAATGGAAACAATGAAATGGCTGTAGGGACAATGGGATTCTGTACAAATGTACTCTTTGAGCGTCCAAATGGAAGTCCTCTGTACACCCGCGGACAGAAATGAGGGCTATTCTCAGTAATTAGCGCTATAGTCTCGGTTCTTGACAATATGTCATTGTTGCCAACGAAGAATATAATAAAAATTCAGGTGTTTAGTAAGACTTACATTTTACTGAGGGTAAATTAATATATGTCAGGGAAAATTTGTGTATTTTCTCTTCTAGATACACAAAAAAATTGTCCAAAATTGTGTATTTGATTGTGATTTTCTTACGGAAATTCCTAACTGCCTTGAAAAAATGGTTCCCTACAAATTAACTGGGCTTATAACTGTAAACTGTAACACCTTGATCATTTTTTGTCTCCAAATAATTATGTTTTCTTTATCTCAAGGTATTTAGAAAATATTAGAATTGTAAATTGTTAGAGAAAGTGCGAAAAGAATGTGTAATTCAAGTCAGACAAACCTCTTAACTTTGTGCTATTTATATCTCTCTGAACCTTCTGCTGGATTGGTTTAAACTTAGCGCTCGCTCATGCATGATAATAAAATGTTACAATTTTCAAGTGATCTTTCATTGGGGCTAACAGAAGAAGAGCTTCTTTCAAATTATTTTTTTACTCACGAAGCCAAGTTTCAAAATCAAGGACAAGATATTATTGCTAAAGAATTTCTATAGAATTTCTAAGTTCAAACAATAGATAACTGAGGGCCCGTATTACCAAAGTTAATCTGAGCCGGATTAACTAAATATTGGATTAAATTGGCGGCACAGCCAATCAGATACCTCAAAATGACAGAAACAGTTGAATTTAATCGAAAAGTTAGTTAATCCAGCATATTTAACTTTGGTAATACCGGGCCTGAATCAAATAAACATAATATTATGTGTACGCACTACGCACCTAACAACAACATGTTTACATTTTGGGTAAAAGATGTAGACGTTATGATTTCTAAATTGACCGTGCAATTCAAACTTTAAACTCTTAATAATGTGGGATTTAGTTAAGTAAAACTGAATTTGAAAAACTGTCCATCTGTGTTAAAATCCTACGAATTCCAACGGCGATTCCTATTTTTAGGACACAATTTTGTCTAAGTACATCCTTATAATACTAGGAAAACGCTCAGTGTAACGCGTTGATGAGCGAGCACAGAACATGCAACATACCCAACGCCGATAGCGTATTTCCAAAGTATACCCAGCCCCAGCGCACCGTCAACTGATTGGTGTGTCTTGGTCACGTGGTCTATGATTGAATGATCTCCTCGGTTGCTAAACTGAAAGTTATCTGTCAGTACATCTCAACAATACTCAGAGAGACAATACTCAGGACATTATAAACACTTAAATATGCATATTTAATAAGTATCTTCTTCGTTTCCATCGTGGATAACTTAACTTATTTCTCGTTGACAGTACTTGGGTAGAGATGTATTGACAGATAACTTTCAGTTTAGCAACCGAGGAGATCATTCATACATAGACCACGTGACCAAGACACACCAATCAGTTGACGGTGCGCTGGGGCTGGGTATACTTTGGAAATACGCGTCCCGCGTGGCACTCTACGATTTTCTCTGCAACTTTCCAATCTCCATATTAATACTCTGGATGAATATCAGATCCATTGTGTCGTGACTTTCCTACATACATTTTCCAGCTTTTGACAACCCATACTAAACTCGTACAATGACAATTAATACTTGACTGATTGGGCTTACAATGTGTAAAATTTTCGATTATGTTGGTCTTGATCACCATGCAAAATTTGAACCTAATCGGAACATTTTGATTGTCGACCAATCAGAAGATATTATTTATACTTAAACCAATTGGAGGATTCGGCCTTCGTACTGCATCCGATTTGATATGCGCTAGTTTTACTGTAAATTGTGGACCGCTTGGCTGCTCTACAGGCCTTGGAGCAGAAGCTTAAAGAAGGCAGGGATGAAAATGTAGTAAATATTTCAAGATTTTGGAATAAAATGTCCCTAAAATGACACAAACTTTTGAAAATAACTACAGATTAGACTGAAAATTGGCAAAAATACCTTAAATGTTGGTAGCAATGACCATGCGAAGTTTTAAGTTAGTCGGTCAATCGGTTCTAGTTTAAATTACAAAAATCACCGTAAAAATGGTTTCAAATTTTAACCAATGGGAGGATTTGGCTGAAATTTATTATGATTGGGTAAAATGTTGGTTGAAATGACTTTGCTAAATTTCAAATTGATCGGAACAACCAATCGAAAGATAATTTTTTTTAAATTTGAACCAATCACAGGAGCCCGTTCAAAAACGATCCCAGGGACCTCATAGATTACGTTAGTATGTGTATAAAATTTCAGATCGATTGCTTGAGCGGTGTGACCTGGGCTGTGACCACAAAAAAAAAAAAAAAAAAAAAAAAAAAAAAAAAAAAAAAACACACAGAGAAAGTGCCATAAGAGTACCGTGGTGACGCTCGCTACGCTCGCTCAATTATGAAGTTCATTTATGATGGAATTTTTTAGTAAACGATACTTTAAAAGACAATTTCCCTCATAAATTATTCGCACAGCGTTTTATTTCAACGCTATAAAAAAACTAATGAGAAACTGGAACGTTATAATTCTATTCTTCTTCTCTGGTATGTTCGAAACGAATGCGCCATTTTCATATCGTGAAAATGCATTTTATACCAGAACAAAGAACATGTACCATACTTGGTCAAATGTCGAACCACATCTACCACAGCCAGGCACACGAAAGGTTTATGTAATTTTCTATATTCGTTATGCTGCTGGATGCTAATTAATTATGAAACTAGAATACGGCTGAAATGCAGTGCAATATTAACTGACTGACCATTAGACAGAGAAAATATGTAGTTTACAAAATAAGAAAGAAATTAAAATACATGTTGCTGAATAACATAGAGACCACATAAATCTTGAATGAGACGAATCAAATTTCCGTGAATTTAGACACTGAATTCAAGACTTGGATTGACCAAATAAAATCTTTACAAATTCCCCCGCAAAATATAGTCTAGACGTCTCTTCAACGTTTTCCGTTGTATTGGACAGATGAAGAAAGATATCAAGATTATTCATTATTCTTTATGATTGGTATAATGATTATTGTTTACAAATTGATTGGGGAACTCCATGTTATAACATAACCTTATAAATTATACATTATGTCATACACAATCTTTTAATACAGATATTGTAATAATTGTGGTCTAAGTCATAAATCCAAGTTCCAAGTCTCTTATTGTTCCAGCTTAAGCCCCGTTGTTTGTATAACCGGACTTCGGGGAACAATTAATAATCTTATTATTCTGTATAAAAGCAGATGGTGCACCCAGCCATGTACGAACTGACGCTTACTTATCCTTTTCTGGTTACCTAATAGAACTCTATTATGGTTTCCATGTGTTACCAAGCTGTATGTTCGTGGAATCAGTGTTCTTATGAAGTCTGGTGGACGGACGAGAGCATCGATCCAGTCCGATTTGCTATGCATTCCAAGCGATTCCAACTGCATTCGGCTAAGAAGTTGGAGTGGAAATGTATGTTTTATTGATTATTGACTGTGAATAGATTTGGTACATAGCTCAATATGCACAGCTTCGGTCTTAAGAACTCACAATAAACGTCGAGGGCTATTTTCTATTGACAAGATTTACTCAAGTAATGTGTTTGAGTGCATTTATTCATATCTTATCATAAACATTTTATGAACAGAACTTATCGAAGAACTTTATTCTTCAATTAAATGATATAACTAAAACTGTCGAGTATAATTCCAATAAAACGTATATATTTCCAGCTTGTATCAACTGTAACTATGACAAAACGACCAAAATCTTTCTTTCAATGCCCCTGATTATCTCTTCTTCAGTATACAATGTTGAAAAGTGCACACTAGAAGAATGTACAAATATAAACAAATGCAAGTATCATCAATAGTGTTATATACATCGCATGCAATGCAATATCGAGCTGTCATCCTTGGTTTGTTACTATGCTCTAATATTTTTGGAATCAAGCCAGATTCAATCCACAATTTATGAAATACCAAACATCTAATCTATTCTTGAAACCGAAGACAAAAAGCGATTGAATCAATAGAACCAAGAATACAGCTTTATATTTCCCACATGACTTCAAATCGCAAGCTGAGCAGGCGAAGAAGTGGCAATCTTCCCGAAATTGACTTTCTGTCGATTGTTAAAAAGCTGGCGAGATGAATTCGCATTTTCCAATATGTCTTTCTCAGAATACTTTATTGACGTTTGAAAGAAAATGATGATGTCGCTTAATTTACATGACATATAGTCCATTCAATATTTTTAGTTGTCTGAGAGTGTGTGAATCGTGAAATTCTTTTGACTCTTTAGGGTAAGTTTCTAGAGAGATGTTTGTAACGATAGCCCTGAAAAGGGCAATTTGTCGTTCGTCACGATCCTTCTTTGGGCAAAAATAAGAACCAACTCTTGGAGTGTGTAAGGAATCGTCACACTGAATCTATTATTTATTAAACCTAGTGCCATTATTATACGAGCTTTTCCATTTTATTATTATATAAGTAAAAAGCGAACTGTGTTTTTGGGACAAGCGGGATTTTTATAATAAGGAGAATTATAATATGTAACATACCCATTACAAAACACAATGAAATCATGCATACCTATTAAAAATATATAAACATTTTCATCATGTAGAGACTTTATATAGTATCTAAAATTTGGAGTAGTTCTGTGCTGTGTATAGTTGTGTGATTCTGCAGAGAATTAACATTGTTTATCAAATAAAATGAAAAAGTAGGTATACTATATAGTCCAAGGAAATTGTGTGATATTAATCATGATAATGTGATGTCATGTAATGTGGTAAAGTGTGTAATAAGCACTTGGCTGTTTGGCAAATTATAAAGATTATGAAGGAAGAATAGGAAATCACGGCGTTTGTACACAAAACAAATCGAGATATTCTTTGAAAGCGATTAAAATCGGTGAACATCAAACAGAAATCAGGACCCCAATGTCAATCTGCATTCCGATGATGAAATTGTCTCTCTACTGGGCTTCCGACACATTCAAATAATTTGCTAATTATAATGTGTGTTGCTGTTTAGAGAGGAAATGGGGCGAGTTTTTGCCTCCATTTGGAACAGAATCCTGAACAAGCTAATTAAAATTCTGTTTGACTTTACTCACGGAAACATGCTATTAATTAAAAGAGACAGTATTTTAAATATTTCCATTATGAATCACATTTGTATATTGGGAGAAAATACAACAATTCAAAATTCAACTACATACATTTTAACTGTGGTTTACGTGTGTATCAATTCGCTACTTTCACTGATGGTTAATACATGTTTTATGGGTAAATAAACATCTCGAAATGACTTGCCATCACATTGGATAAAAATTAAAAGGTTTTACTCTCCATCCGGTATTGACAAAATGTGGAACGTTATTTTGTAGCTGTGGTCATTAAACTGTTGTTATTTGGACTGTGTAATGACGTTCAACACAACTATAACATCACATTGGTAGTAAATAAAACAAGCTACACCTGATATAATGAATACTCAATGCATGCGCCAAGTAGTGAATAAAGAAGAATGCATCACATATTTCTATAAAACAAACGGACATTTGGCTCGAGTCCTGGGAGTCGAGCAGGAAATGGAAGTACAGAGTTGGCGTTTGCGCAATGATTACATTGGGATTTCCGTCAGGGCAACTGAGTTACCTTCAATTCCACGATGAATTTCATATAAAATTACTTTTTTTCATGCATGAACTGCATGAACAATAAAAACCTGATAAGAGAAGGATACAGGGAAAGAACGCTATGAGTCACATTCGGATGAAACTGAGATAAACGAGGTTTTATGTTGAGACTTGTAGATATCTTCCATACAAATCGATATTTCAATTGCGTTTTTCAAGACTTTGTGGCAATATGTTCTAGAAACTGATGGTATATTTTGAAAGTTCATAAAAATTACTGCAAGATTACACATTAAACTAATTTTTTTCTAAAAATGGATTGTAGAAATTTTAGATTGTAGAAATGACAATAACGAGAGATCGTCATGAAGAATAAAGAAGTGACAACTGAACGGATAACAATTAATTTATTTTGATGAAGATTATCATGAATTGATTCAATCTTTAAAAGAGAACAATTATAAAATCAACCAATTTTTAGTTATATCTTTCATTTCAATCATAAACCAATTGGGTTTAAAATTGCCCAATTTAAATTGCATAGTGGGATATCCACTTTAGTAATATTAATTTATGGTAATATTACAAAAGTCTTAAGAGTACCATAAGGAGTAGAGATGCGTATAGCTATCTAATGGATTAAAATGTATTAATTTAATACAATCGTACTTTCAATAGTTTAGAGACACCAAAGCACTTGCGCTTTGAAATGGTCGCATCCGGCACTCAACTCAAAATAGCACCGCACACGAAGATTCATAGACATATTAAATAATTGACACGACTGACGGTATAATTGCAGGACGCAATGCAGCTTACAACCGCGCCCATAATTAGCGCAGACACAGCCTTTGAATACCCGACGAGTACAATACTGGACGGATCATTAATTCCACACCGTGTGTCAATAAACATGCTAAGTCATTGTGTGCTAAACAAAAAGTCGTCGTTTCTCATTGACCTGGATGTTTCTTCTTCTCCATATGGCGTCCTCTGGTGACGTCACGACGCCGTCGGCGCCTCATTCTCATCACATTACGTTCAAAGAGCGTCGCGCCTTAACGGAAGATATCCGCTCTGCAAGAAGTGCCCCAAGTACTTTGGTCACGATCGCGTTGACGACTCTGCGAAAATGCCGCACAAAAGCTTCTCCAGAAGGTTTTTAACATTTTCACCGTAGTTTATGATCCGGAAAACCATCTGCTATTTGACGCTGCTGTGGAAAGTCTGTAGAAGTATTAAAAAACAAGAACACGGAAAGTATTCTGAACTACTTTGCTCTGTTACCATGGTTGAAAAAAGTAAAAAAGATGGTTAGCTGCTCAACTTTTTAATGAAGGGTTTTAAAGCTGAACATTATTGAAATCGCGACGCTTATCAAATATTGGCTCAATCTTTATTGAAGCATTTCTGGCGTAATATCCTCTAGCTGTGAAATTCCTCAATAACCGTCCGTCTGTGGTTGTGAATTGTTTACAAGATAATATTTCCCGATTTTATGAGAAATATTTTAGGAACTGTAAACTTAACGAAGAATTCACGTTTGAAATTCGTGAGCGTTGTTTTGTAATTTGATGGGCGAACCAGAACAAGGGAATAAGTGTAACCGGTGATGTTGGTTGCCAAAAGATTTATTGTGCAATATTTATACCATCAATTCCTTATAGCATACACTACGGCATTCTTTTTGTTTGAAAATATTATTTTTAATGTGAGGAAGACGTTATTAGAAAGCTGTGTTGAGTTGAGATCAGAATTATTTTTTGGTGATAAATTCCCAGTTTGGAATTTCGAAATCCAATATTCTCAACGGAATCATATTCACATGTGACAAGAAGGAGGGGGGGGGGGGGAGGAAACTCTGTACCGGCGTGTAGCCTACTACTGACGAAAGATACCAAGAGGGCCAACGGCTTATCGTCCCATCCGAAGGACGGTGAAACATTCAAAGCACGGGCCTCCACAACCCGCGCCGTCGAGAGACTGATAACATGTAGGTGGAGAGAGGTCGTCACACTAACCCCCAAACACCCCAGTCTCTCTGGCCCAACGGCAGCAGCTGACCGCCAGATTTGAACGGTCACCATCCAAGTACAGGCTGATCAGACGACAAGCAAGGTATTCAATACACCATCCATTGTGTTTTGTTCAATCAGCAGCAATCACACAGCTTATATTGGAACACAGCCGCTGCAATAGTAGCTCAGTTGGTAGAGCATCTGACTGGTTATCGGAAGGTCGTGGGTTCGAATCCCACTCAAGGAAAATCTTTTCATATTGCAGTTGGTATTTATTTACACGTTACTCGTTATTCGGGTATATGTTAATTACAGGATAAAATCACAGATTTTGTTTGTTTAACAACACTAGAGGGTAAACGATTTTTATCAGCCGTTTTATATCGTCCAATAACCTAATCTAGCAATCAAATTGTAAAGATAACATCGCACTTGAACTTCTTTGCGTGGGTTTTTGACGAGAAGTGAGGGTTCAATTCAGATTCTCATTGAATAGTATCTCATTGACTTGTAGAATAAACTCCGAGCGTCTCTATGAATCAAGGTCGCGTCTCCATTGGGCGTCGGTGACGTCGGCTAGGGAGCAATATCATGGCGATCATCTAAGTGATTCAGGATAATGATAAAGCTGATCCGCGTGTGCGCGTGTGGTACAGCACGCCGCCGCGGCGCCGGAGCCAGGCGTCGATCTCGGGAGAGTCAGTCGCGTTTGCATCGTACTCGACGACGGCCGCTGAACGACGCCGCTGCTCCAGACGTCTGTCTCTCTCTCGCTCGCTCTCTTCGACGTCGCTAACTACTTGTCGTGGAGCGTCGGTGGTGACAGAAAGATTTGTAAGACTGAGAGGAGGACGGGATTTTAACTTCTAAGTAAATTACGCCTTGTTCATACGACGCTAAATTTTCTTAATAATTAAAAAATACGTAATTATTTTATAATTTTTAAGAATGTTACATTTAAAAAACAATTGTCAGAATTAAGTGTTTCGTTTCTTTGAAAACATTTACGCTCTAAGATGGGGATGACTTGCTATAAGTGAAAGAACTTTGAATTTCATTATCTCAGAACTTATCGAGTCACGAAATTTCACACCTACCAGGACACTTGACGGACTTTTCTGAAAACTTCGTTACGTAGTACAAGGGTTTCTTTTGCAATGTGTTTTAGAAGGTGTAATATTCAAATATAATTATTATTCGCTTTTTAAACTATATAAAAGTTTATAAAGAAGAGAAAGGGCACGACGGCAAATGACATTTTCAACGATATAGAAACTAGTGATTGTAACTTTATAATATACACTAGAAAGTAAATAAATTGCTTTTCTGTGCGGGAAAATCCACTTTAAGTTTTCCGTTGTGCGCGTGACGAAATTTTAATTCAAAGTATTTTCGTACCTATTTTATAATACCTATACGAACTTCTATTGTTTAACTTAATACAATATGTTATGAACAGAGTTATTATACGCATATCAAATTGGTATACTCTTACTTGTCAACCGCACTAGCGTCACTTAAATAGAACAGTTCATGGTGGAACAATAGCCATCAGCGACAGATCAAAACTTTCAAAATGTGACAAAACCAAGAGATTTTCCAATGTGCTTTCCAAGTTTACATCGCGACGACAGAAAACATTTTCCACACTGATAGATTCGTAAAACATTCTACTTCCAAATGTTCGAAACAAGTCTACGTTTCCGCTTTAGTGACTTGCGTTATCGAATACAATTCATGCATCGTTGATTAATAATTCTCTGCCTATGTATATTAAACCTGATAATCGATGAAAAACAGCCCAAGAGTGAAAATTCATTGACAATTCAGTGGTTTCATGAATCTATAAACTTGACTTTGACGATACATCCAAGCGTTTTCATGTATATTGAAACACACTATAAGACAGACAGCAACAAGTGGTTACGACGTAAATTAGGTTACAAGAAAATAAACATCATTCTGTTAGTATCAAGCAATTAAGAACAATAACTCCTTACATTTAAACCACTACCTTTCAATATCATATTGATTACAGCACAGCATCTGTCGAACATTTCACAACCTGTCCGCTTCACATCTGTAACAACACGCACGAAATATCGTGCTAATAGCTCAAGTAAACATGATTTAATTTCATCTACACAACGAACACATAACGTCTATTTATTTTTACCATGACGTGTGCATTGTGATTATAATCACATGAAACGTATAAACATTATCATAAAGACATGATGAGCTGTGAAAATATTCCGACTTGAGTTTAGTTTGTTTCTTGCTGCCGTCAGCTGTGGTTCGTTTTTCTTGTCAGACAAATCATCAGGTATTGAATTGATTGATTGCCGTGTAGATTTAAAAACGATTTGCCGTGCGAAATGTGCTCCGGGACGAGTAAATAATTGTTCTCTCTCTCATATGTCCGTTTTTGAAAGTGATTAATGATTTTGTTGACAAACATTTGTAGTTATGTCATCATGTATTGAGTTTTGACGATGAGAAATTAACATTCATTAGATATAGTAAATTATTGTACACACCGACTCTGAAGGCTTTTGTTTGTGATGATTTATTAACGTATTTAGACATATTTTCAAGTATTCTATCTCGTGAATCATGGATGAAAACCTAACATTTCCGTTCGGCGACTCCTTGACGACGTCCACGTTGGACGTCAACTCCAGCGTCGACTACAACACCACGAACACGACCGCCACCGACGACGGCGATGACATCAACAACATCATCAACAACGACTTCATCCAGGCGTTCTTCTGTCTCCTCTACTCGACCATCTTCGTCCTCGGCGTCTTCGGCAACGTCCTCGTGTGCTACGTCGTCTACAGGAACCGCGCCATGCAGACCGTCACCAACTTCTTCATCACGAACCTCGCCCTCTCCGACATCCTCCTCTGCACTCTCTCTGTACCGTTCACGCCGCTCTACTCATTCCTCGGACAATGGGTGTTCGGGAAGTTCATGTGCCACATGGTCGCCTACTCTCAAGGCACCAGTGTCTACATCTCCACGCTAACTCTAACTCTAATGTCAATCGCGATAGATCGTTATTGCGTCATCATCTACCCGTTCCAACCTCGCATGAAGCTATCAACTTGCTTCGGAATCATCATCGGGATCTGGACCTTCTCCCTGCTTGTCACTCTACCCTACGGGATCTACATGCGTCACAATTTCGTCGACGAGAAGTACTACTGCGAGGAGGTCTGGCCGTCGGAGCCGTTCCGCCAAGTATTCGGCGCGTTGACAACCACCAAGCAGTTCGTGATCCCGCTCTTCATCATCGCCTTCTGCTACATCAAGGTATCGAGGAAGCTGCGAGACCGCGCTCGCGCCAAACCCGGTGCGAAGAACTCCAAGAAGGAGGAGTCCGACCGAGAACGGAAACGACGCACGAACCGCATGCTGATCGCGATGGTGACCATCTTCGCCGTCTCCTGGCTTCCCCTCAACATCATCAACTTCATGAACGACATCTACCTACCGACGGCGCGGTGGCCGTATTACTATCTCTGCTTCTTCATGGTCCACGCCGTCGCGATGAGTTCGACGTGTTACAATCCATTCCTCTACGCGTGGCTCAACGAGAATTTCCGCAAAGAGTTCAAGCAAGTTCTCCCGTGCTTCCAGCCGACGGGCCGCGCCGGTCCCGCGACGTCGGGACGCTCTGGAGGTTACCGTCCGGAGCGCACGTGCAACGGCAACAACGAGACGATGCAGGAGAGTCTGTTGGCGTCGACGACGGTGAACCGGTCCGGGTCGGTGACGATCAAGATGCAAGGGGACGTGACGCCGACCATACAGCATGTGGACAAGAGGTTGTCGGCTGTCAAGGATGATAGCGTCGACGTCGAGACGGTGCTCGTGCCGACGGCGACGTACACCGCCCAGAACGACTCCGTCCACCTCCATCTGATCGGCGACGGGAAGGCGCTGGTCGAGAACGGCGAAGGGTTCGAGATCGCCGACATGAAGATCTAGCTGAGCGGCGCGTGAATCAAGGGTGAGTAGAATTAGTGTAGTAATTAACACATTTTGAAAGTGAATCCATTTGAAACCGGTAAATCAAAAATGAAAGGAAATTATTCATTTTGTGATTGATTGCGAACGTAAGGGGAGTTAATAGGACAGGAATAAATTAATGAACACTGCTGGAACACGGTATTTGCCGTGGGGGGTGTTCAGATGAAAGAGTTACAATTCATTTAATATGTGATAGGTACACCGACTTAGCTTTCGGAAGAAATTATCTACTGTTCTCATAAAGTGTTGTCTACATATTATGACACTTATGAAGGATTAATACTAGGAAAACGCTCAGTGTAACGCGTTGATGAGCGAGCACGGGTACGTGCAAATTCTCGAACCGGAAATGCGTACACAACGCACAGAAAATATATACAACCATATTGAATTGATTATGATCAGTGCTCGAAGTAGGAATTAAATAGTGGCGGTATGGTAACATAAGAATACCACGTGCGGGGGGGGGGGGGGGGGAGGGGGGGGGGTCGATATTAGATGAGGGTTCAGATTCCAGAATTACACTGACAACCATTGTCATGTCATTAGTTAGATTAGTCTTTTACCTTGATGAAACAACTAAATTAAATAATGAATTTTACTTTATCTTGTAGTGAATGTTCATAGTTCATAGTTATGCTTGAAATATGCAGTCAAAAGATAACCATGAAATGAGTAAATTAGAATCTAAAATTACGTAAATTTCCAAGAATATCTGATTTTAAGCATTCCGTTTTTTCTGAGAAGTAACGATATGAAATCAAATGTGTAAAGAAGTACCGGTATACCATACCGTCCCATACCGGCCCACTTCGAGCACTGATTATGATATCAACTTAAAAGTAGGTATATGCTTTTCATCGAAACTTTAAAATAGCATCTAAGCACCTGGTTCATAAAGCAAATCAGAATCAATTCAATTGGCACTGGAAAACATTAATTTCGATACTTCATTACTGACAGATATTAAAAATGTCAATAAGTTCATACGTTCTTAACTGATTGGGATGAAATTTTGTAAAATAAGAGACAATATTGGTCTTAATGATCATGCAAAATATGAGTTTGATCAGAATTATCGAAGACCGTTTTCATTTTTCAGCCTATCAGGAGATATTTATTTAAATTTTAACCAATGAATGGATTTCAAAAAAAATTATGGTGTGCAAACAGAGAAGGTTGGTTTTACATGTGTGCAAAATTTCAGCTCGATCAAAGAAAAACTCTGACCTGTATAGCCAAAATATGATTTTGATCAGATTTATCGAAGACCAGTTTCATTTTTCAACCTACCATCAGGAGATGTTTATTTAAATTTTAGCCAATTAATGAATTTCAAAAAAATTTGGGGTCTGCAAACAGAAAAGTTTGTCTCTACATGTGTGCAAAATTTCAGCTCGATCGAGGAAAAACTCTAGACATGTATAGCTAAAATATGAGTTTGATCAGATTTGTCGAAGACCATTTTCACTTTTCAACCTATCAGGAGATGTTTATTTAAATTTTAACCAATCAGTAGATTTCAAAAAAATTAGGGTCTGCAACGCCCAGAGAATGTCCAAACACGTGTGCAAAATTTTAGCTCGATCGAAAAAAAACTCTGACCTGTATATCGTCAGTAACAGAAAAAAACAAAAAAAAAAAAAAAAACAGAGGTCCGTGCCAAATGAGCCAAAAGGAGACGCTCGCTTCGCTCGCTCAATTATCTGAATATTTTTCTTTAAAATAAAACGATGCGATTTATTTTCATACTGTCTAAGGTTTAGACATAATTTCAATGAAGTTTAAAGACAAAACAGCAGTGATCGTCATAAAATATTAGTACCTATACTAACAACATTACAAAATAACGAGTTCATAGAGCTCGCAGACACAATAAAATACTTCTAAACGTAAAATTTTAATCGCCAAAAAGAGTTGACAATCTTAGCAAATATTTATGTGTGCTTTAACAGCCATGCAATATCAAAGTTCGACGATTGATGCTCCTGAGAGGAAAGATTAACCCCGTGTTTTATTTTCATCGCAAAGTGCTTTTCATTGGTGTAGAATGAAGAGTGGAGGACTGATAGCCTCCTTCGCCGGATCCAAGTATAAAGTATATATTGCTCTTCGCTCTTTGACTCGGGTGATGTAGGCAGAGGAGGTGGTCACATATATAGCATCCCCCACCGAGATTATCGAAAGTTTCAAAGCTCAGAGCTTTGCCGGAGGTTATATCCTGGACGTGAAGGACTTTGTAATTTTGACCGTGTAGAAACTGTTCACATTAAGAGACGGGAAACCGCTGACTGTTTGGTTACGAAAACGAGAGCGATGGAGAGTATCTTCTGAAACAGCCTTCAAAATAGCTTAAAACTTAACTGCAATCAAATTACAAATAAATACTACAGATAAAACAAATAAATTGTAAAAATGGGGTAGGAAAATTGCTCAAGATTTATGTTATAATAATTTTTTTTTTAAATCACAGCATACTTTATTATATATAAAGCACCTTTCCAAACATTTTATGGAGTAGGATAATTGCTAAACAATATTATAGGCCACACAAATAAATATACCACAATGCCGGCTGGCCAAGCCTGTCACATTTCATTTCTTATAAACTAAACATTAAATTCATCATTTCAAAACACTTCTTTCTTCTTCTTCCACTTCTTCTTCTTCTTCTTCTTCTTCTTCTTCTTCTTCTTCTTCTTCTTCTTCTTCTTCTTCTTCTTCTTCTTCTTCTTCTTCTTCTTCTTCTTCTTCTTCTTCTTCTTCTTCTTCTTCTTCTTCTTCTTCTTCTTCTTCTTCTTCTTCTTCTTCTTCTTCTTCTTCTTCTTCTTCTTCTTCTTCTTCTACTTGTTCTTCCTCAAATTCCATTTCATACTCATCATTTTCTTCTTCTCTCCACATATCTGCATCTTCCCTCCCATCTTCATTTTCCACCCCTTCATTTTCTTCACAACACTCTTCCACCTCTATTTCCTTTCTATCCACTAATTCATTCCATTTCTCGTGATCTCTCCACATTTCTTGATTCTTCACATTCTCCCAACTTTCCCCACGATCTTCAATGTCTTGTCTAATCTGCTCAAACCATCTTGCTCGAGGTCTACCAACTTTTCTTTTCATATTTTCATTCCTATCAAACTCTCTTTTAGCCAATCTTGTATCTTTCATCATCTTCATCTTTTTAAACCACCTTAACCTATCTCTTCCAATAGTGTATCCCAATCTCTCCACTGCAACTTCTTTTCTTAACTTATTACTTCTTATCCTGTCCAACATTGATACTCCAACCATAGCCCTCACAAATTTCATTTCTGCTGCCTGAATCATGCTTGCCTCTTTCCACCCAATATTCCATGTAACTGATCCATAACTCAAAATTGGTAAGAAATATTGTTTATACAGTACCAATTTAAATTTTAGTGGAAGCTTTTTGTCCCACACTAGCTTTCTTACTTGTTGGTAGAATCCATCTGCTTTCTTTACCCTCCTCTTCACTTCTTCTCCACATCTAGCGTCCTCTGTCAGTAGGCTTCCCAAATATGGGAATGCTTCCGTCTTCTTCATTTCTTCACCTCTCAACTGCAACCCTTGATCTTGTGTTTTTCTCTTCATAATATTAATATTAATATTAATATTAATAATATTAATAATATTCATAATATTATTATTAATATTAATAATATTAATATTATTAATATTAATATTAATTATTTTATTATATCCATATTATATTATATTATATTATATTATATTATATTATATTATATTATATTATATTATATTATATTATATTATTAATTATATTAATTAATTATTATTATTAATATTAATAATATTATTAAATTTATTATTATTAATATTAATAATATTATTAATATTATTATTATTAATATATTCATAATATCATAATATTAATAAAAAATAAGCATTCAAATAAACTGATTTGTTCCTCAATATTTAAACTTTTATCATAGTTTCAAATGCTTCAGTCATATTATTTGGATTGTTTAACAATATTATGTTAATCTTAAGCTTAGTTACAGTTTCAGCAGCAACATTGCTGTTGACATGATATTTGCATATAAATTGGTTTCCAGGTCTCTCATTGGCTGAATGGTTTAATTCGGAACATTTAAACAATCAGATTTATTATCTGACGTTCGTATTTAAAACGCAAATACAATTAAAATCATTAAAACAGCAATCAGCAATCAGTATACCTAAAATGACTTTATTTTAAACCGTGAAAATCCTGCAATATACGGAAAATAGCAAGGACTTTATCACAGCACCACATCCTTTCTAAAGTAAAACCAAATCCTAGCTCACTTAATGGCTCCATCGTCGGTGATGGGCTATAATAAAACCGAAGTGAACCTTTTAATTGGATGATCGAAATTAAGTTTACGAGCTATGACGATGGCGACATTTTCATCTACTTCTACTCGTTACAAAGACTTTACGAGTCACGTGATTAAACGTGATGTGAGCGAGAGGTCGCGACCGCATCCCGTGTCGGATCTCAAGATATTTGTTTTATTTGACACTTATGTACTTATGTACTTGTACTTATGTTTTTTATTAGTGTATTTTCTGTTTACCTTGTGTACAACCAATAAAGAATATTGTAAAAAAAAAATTAATATTCAAAACATTTGGGAAAATGCAAATAATTTTGTACGAGCAAATAGATCGTTTCCCGTTGAATATTTTTACACACTGTCTCAGAGTTTCTCCTATTGTATGGAAAACAACGCTTTTATGAGAGAAAGAATTATAATACTGTAATTATACGTAAAAATAAAACTATTAAAACTTCAAATTGGGAGAGAAATTAAAACTATTTATAATTTGATTAAACACATCCTTAGGGCTGGTATTACCATAATAGTGTGGAGAATTTGCATAAAAACATTTAGAGCTAATCCACCTCACTATAAGTTTAAGCTACATTTACCTTAAACTCCACTTCAGAAAACTCGGAGTATTACCATATACTGCAATTTAATTCCGGAGCTTATTTCCTCAGTTTACACTAACCTTCTAGGCGACCTTGACTGCAGGAGTATAACATGGTAATACACCACATTTCCCGAAGTGGAGTTTAACTAAACTGAAGATTAAACTAATGGTAATTTGGCCTCTTAGACTTTTTTTTCTATAGCCCATATAGAATCACTCTCTTATTTCATATTGTGCGATACCTCCTATGATTATCACAAACCCAACCACACACAATATCTTCTCAAAAGAAAACAAAGAAAACATTGTTACCCCAACATGCCACCAAATGTAACGGGAATCGTTTTCTACAAGCATATAATTTTAGTCAACATCTGACACCAAAATGTAATCATCATCATTTTCTGCCAAATGTGATAACACTACCATTTTCTACCAAGACAATACGATTTATCAACTCCTGCCAGAAATATAATCTGCAATAACTCGAATATGTTTACAATATCCTACTTCTACCACCAATCTACTTTTGAACGAGATGTGACTGAGTTCTGAGTTCGCCATCGCTTTACTATCATATCATTTCAAAGAGTTATAAATAGGAGTGCATATTGCGACAACGCCACCAGGAGCCCTATTATAGAACTTTTGAATTCCCAATTCTGATGGAATTCGATTCCACGCAATGTTAATTCTTATGGCCGTGACCGGATTCCATCAGAATGGAATTGGGAAAACCTTCTAGAATAGACCTCCAGCAATAGTTACACGAAACATAAAAAAAATTCTATAAAATTGTTTCGTTTCTATACAGTATTACGATGAGTTTTGATAATCTGAAGTAGGTATAAACAACAAACGCGAACGCAGTTATTGAATTATTTACAATACAGTGCGTTATTTTTAAATTCCGACACGACATTACATGTGCCTGATAGTAAAATGTGTCCTTTAACACTCTATAATAACACCGGACTTTTATGTAATAATCGATTCGTGATTTTTATCGCACTCTTCAGCTGATTTGATAACCGTAATCTTTATTTTTATAGTTTCTATATTCCACGGAGCTCTTTTGCACAAAGTACACACTAAATTATTTCGCCGAGTATTATACGATGCATGACCTGGTAGTAAAGTTTATGAGTACTTGGTCGACCATTACCATAGCTATTACGTGACAGCACTCTTTAGTATCATTTCAAGTAAAGTCAATTATTGAATGTTGTCTGATTTATACCTGGACCACAATTGATCTCGATTGACTTGAACGCTGTTAAATATATTTAATATGTAACAGATTTGTAGGAACTTTAACATTGTAAAATCTGACTTTCATGTGTTAAAATTTGGATTGAAGGAGTACCATAAAAGAAAAAATGATAATAGGTAGTAATGAAAATAGCAGTAATTTTATCAAATCGACCGTAATTTGTGTTGAAATCGCGTTTAAATGGACTAAATTCTATAGAGAAATACACATTTTTCCTGGTCTGGGCAGCCCAGACCCGCGTATTATTATGACCCAAATCTGACCTTATTTTTTTATCATATTTATACTACAAAAATCCACAGCACGCAACTGAATTTACAAAAAATGTGTCAAAGTATTTAAAAATTAACACAAAAGACGCTCATATTATTATTAAATATTTTTAGGGTAAGCAACTAAAAAGTAGGGAGGCCCTGAAAAATATCCTTCAGGGTGGCCCGAAATCTGAAGTTACGAACTAGTCTCATGAACCTATCTGGAAGTGACTCAATTTGCATCTGTGAAACCCTCTTCTCATTATGTGAGAGAATGTCGAGCGAAGAATAAAATATTTTGTTGACTTGTATATGGTTTTCTTTGCATTGGCTTCTTTCCTATTGTCGTTCAATATAATGAGTTCAAGTGGAAAATAACCAGCAATGAATCTGGAAGTAGACGGCTTCAAAACGTCATTCCGCCTTTGAACCTGAGTATAATAAACAACCATTTATCAATTTATTAAATATTTCTACCAGAAACAAAACTACATTTCTAGTTTTATCTTTTGGGACAATTGAATATTGGAATTTCCCTTTTGAACATTTTTACTTAACTATACAATGTATTTGAGCAAGTCAAGACATCGGCAATTATTAATAATTTCTTTGAAAACTTCCATTTCTTTAATATACAAGATTCCAATTGTGCTCGAGAGTAATTGAAATTCTTTTCCCTCTCATTTAATGAACTGAAATTTAATTTAAAGCAGAGTCTTTAGTCTTTAAATGCGTCACCTTTGTGACGTCACAAGCGACGCCTTGAGTTAAAACGACGCTTTCATAAACAATGCGACGCCTTAGTCGGGAGAATAATCAGAAAAAAATCTCCGAGATTAATTAAAAAAATTAGATTCTGTTAAATTTCAATAATTAGATATTCATGAATATTACACAGATGGTGCTTTTCTACAGCAAACAAACGAAGTAATTCCAATCAATGTTTGAAAAGGTCTTTTGTGAAAAGCGAGAGAATACATTATATTTTGCTTCGCATTTCTTGTTTCAAGATAACATTGGAGTTGACGAGAAAAGTAAAAATGAAACCCAGTTTTTGTCAATCTTATTCAATACTAACCGAACTGAATTTCATCTAACTGAATTTATTATCACAATTAAAGTTCGTTAAATCGTGGTTTTTTCTTTGTACCTATATTTTGAAGTCAACCGGAGCAAGTTGACTCAGGCACAACGCTCTGCAACACTCTGGAGCTCCCAGTTCGATTCCAGCGGCAGTCTTTCCTAACTGAAGCGTTCTTGTGATTTTCATAATAATCATCACTCAACAAATACTGTGAAGGCTACACTACTATTGGGCCACAACCATCTCTTCCCCACCGTCTATCTTTATCCATTCTTCTCATTTTCTCCATATCATCATATCTTCCGTTATCACAGTCTGTTGCAGAACAGTGCGACGTTAATCACCACTAAACAACATGTTTTATTTTCCCCCATGTTGTGTCATATTTGTTTAGATGCTAGCAGAACTATCAGAATGATCCAAACGTAAAACCTTTCCAAAACATGGCACCTCCACAAATAGCTTATAATCAACTTTTATGGGACCATGATAATTGGCTTCTTATTTATATTCTATGTTGAAAGTTCAATCAGATACAGCTGAGTGCCGTCCAGAAGCAAGCTATTAATAATCCTCAATTGGACTCTGAACTTCTTCCAGAGTAAACAGGAGCTATTTCGAGTCTGAATATGATGGAGGATGATGTGTCATATCGCTGCCACATCTTGACGTACTTCTCTGAATAATTCAAGTGCTGTTGCTGAGGAAATAAACTCTCGACTTCAACACGTCAATCGGTCCCAAGTTCGATGCTAATGGATTGATGCGTGACGTCAGAGGGATGGAAATAAAATACCTCCTTCTGGTCTGGAGAACTGAGATTGACTTTCAGGATTGTGCACGAAACCTTCGGGCGAGGAAGTAATTGGGAGAGCATCTCGAGGAGGAAGAGGATTCCCAAGACCATTTCCGATAGAAGATTACTTTGCCGATTTACTAACCTAGAAGAGGAGGCAAGGATAGAATTTAAAAACACTAGCAGTGCTTTATGCACAAGATGTTTTGTTTTTACAAATGCGAGAACGTTTAAACGAATTATTTCTTACGCATTTAATTTTTTAATTTTGTTCACATCCTTTCATGATCCATGTACTTTTTATAAACTTTATAACTTTATTCGAGAAAATAAGGAACACGACTGACCTCTGGTGGATTCTTTGGTAGATACTAGCCATAAGGGGAATAATGGAGGATATCACGGGGATATGTATATAAAAAAAATATTAAATTTGCTTTAATCTGAACTTCAATTGTTTCTCCTTTTTCACTGCCATATGGAAACACGAACTTCAAAATTAAAAAGTAAATCAAAAAAAGTTTCATGCCAGAAGTGGCTCCATCACGTATCGCTTATTTGTTCCAATAAGCTAAAATAATTGTTAAAACATTAATGACATACAACATCTCTAATTTTATATAAATATGAATATTTACAACGGTTTGAATTAATCTGTTATGAGCATGAAAACTCAACATGTTCGACCGGGTAGCTCAGTTGGTAGAGCTCTCGCCCGGCAAATGAGAGGTCCCGGGCTCGAGCCCCGGTTCGGTCGGATATATTTCACATCCCACATCCTTTCCTACTATCCCTACTCCACGGAAATTTTCCACAGAAACCTACATTCTCAAACACAACATTTATTTGAGTATAGCACAGTTTTCACGCTTTTTGGAAAATGCTTTTAGCTGGTTGAGTGAAGGTACTTTATTAATTTTTAATGATGATATTTTATCACTAATTTACACGAACTCGGCATTAGAAGAAAGTAAGTGGATTATTACCTTCTCATTTATTTTTCGCAAATTGCTTTAGTTAGTTAAAACCTCCAAACTCCCCTGTATATATAACTTCATGGAACAGCGTATGTTTGTGGTTTCATCTCAAAGTTTAAAGCCAAGGCGAGAACAGGCAAAGCCGAGAAAAATACAACACGTTAAGAATATCAAATTGAAACTGAAATTGAAATAATTATCTCCCCTTCTAGTGACCTTTCTGCTACTTGTAATTTACGCGATAATGAACCCCCCCACCCTCTTTCCGTCCCTGTTTCCACCCCCCTAGATGATGCAGTAACCTGATCCTCATCAGAGCTTTTAATTAAAGTAATAATTGCGATCTAGGGGGCTCGGCTCTTCTAAAATTTACAGAATCACGTGATCTAAGTCGAGTTGAAAAAGGAGACATCCAGAATCACTTGCCTGTTTGTGATTGCGTAATTGCCCTTGGACAATATGAGACGGGGATCAAGTGTTTAATCAAAATTCTAGATCCGTATTTAGTTTCACAAATTAAGACAATAAAGCAATTATATAAACTGAAGTATGTTTTGAGTGAAAAAAATATTATACTTCAAGAACATTAGTTATTGAACGAGCGTAGCGAACGTTACCACTTTACTTTTATTGCTCTTTCTCTATTTTTTTTGTCCGTTGCTCTGTTTGTTTGTGTTTTTGCCTGCACTGTGCAGGTCAGCTTTCAACCAATTGATCTGAAACTTTGCACACACACTAATGTCATATGAGCGGTCACGTGAATAGTTTTTGGGCAAGATCTTGTGATTGGTTGAAATTTGAAACTGGACCGTTTGGCCGATCAAATTCAAATTTTACATAATCATTTTGGTATCAACATTTTAGGTGTTTTGACAATTTTCAAATAAATTGGTCAATACTATTATAAGAAATTGAAAATTTACGACATTTTATGCTTGTTTTGAAATATTTGTCCAATTTATTCAAGGAAATCTGACACTGCTTCTTTATTATCACTTTCACTTGTTGAATACAATTTCGCATGAAAAACGAAGGCGCGTTAATCAACGCGTTACACCGAGGATTTTCCTAGTTGGATGTTTCATTATTAGTTTTACGTTTAGCTCAAGACTTGCTCTTCAGCATTGTTCAAATATTTCATTAGTGTATTTTAGTTGTTTTTTTATGTAGAAGTTTAGAACTCTTCAACTTTCGATTTTAAAATTTTCAAGAAAGGGAAAAGCTAAAAAACATCGAAATCGCGAAAATATTTGAGATGGATAGAAAAGTGTAATGTCTTTTCCATCACCATATATCTGGATTTGGAAATACATCAGGAATATATCACGCATCAACAATGCACTGCATCATTCTGACAGGATAAGCCCCAGGAAATTGTTATCTCGTTCTTCGTATCATCCGCAAACCAATCTTCCCGAACACAAGAGCCACCATCTTGTCGATCCGTCCTCTTGCTTTGAAGTCTTCCGTCTAAGATGCAGAGAACCTCCGCGCTTTTGATGTTCCAATACATCTCAATCTAATTCCTCTCGCGTAGAATAATGCTCGGAATCTCGAAGCTAAGCAGACTTCACGGCCATGTACCGACGTCTTTACATAAGCTAATCGTGGACAATGGCGTCGCCTAGGAACACACCTTTGAACAGAGAGCCATTCTATAGAGGTGGCGAATTCATTTGCACATATTAAGGATATTGTAAAGGATGTTATATACTGACAAATTGTTGTAGATATTGCATTCAAGTAAGTGTTCGTTTATTGTATTAGATTTATATAAGAGAAGAGAGGGTCCCATTTGAACTTGTTTTGGCTTGGAGCTCTGCTTGAGTTTTATTTTTGACACCAGAGAGTATAGAGACCGTTAAGTTGTAATGAAAAGCATGCATATTGTATGAGTTATTTCAAATCGATTGATTGGATCGTGCTTTGTTTCCAGTTGACATACTTTTTTGTATGTTGGTTCAATTACCATGAGTAATTTGGTTCTCTTATCGGTTCTCGCCAGTAGAATTCGTATATTTTTGTTGTATACACATGTCTAGACTCTCAAATTTCTATGCCTGAAGCACAATACAACACACCATGGCATCAAACTTTGGAGAAAGTGTGCTTTAGAGTCAATTGATTGTCATTGTTTTTTTAACTCAGAAACGTATAGTAAATAATGGAAACTGTATTACATTTAGAATACGACATAGAGTTTATCGTACTTTGTGTTTTCGAAGAAACGTCGTGTAAAGAGCTAAATATTGAATTTCGCTGAGATTGCAAAGTTAATACCTTACATCACGGAGGAACAAACTCAAGGATGTGCAATAATTTTGAAATGGAGCGCCACATTTTATTACAGCGTGAATCAATACATGGAAGATAATAAAATATTAATAGTGGTTTTCTATTACTGCTAGGGAATGCTTTTCAAGTTTAGCTTTTGCTTTGAAACACTTTGCCACAGTTTCCCTGGCGATAAATGATTTAACTGTGGAATTTTATCATAGCATTTGAGTAATATCGTTCACTTCACAATTAAGCTTTGAGCTTTGACAGATTGGAAAAAGTAATTTATAAAAATCTGAGTTAGGATTATTTATAAAATATCTAAATCAAGACATTACTTCATATATAAATATGTGACGAACGAAAACGCGTTTCGTAAAAACAACCCTGGTATTGAGTAAACTTCCCTAGTGTCAGAATAGATGACACAAATTATAGATGAGTTGAAGGGTTATTAGCCTCTTCTCAGTAGCACTAAGCTGTCAAAATCGTTTTGACGTAACGAATTTATCTTGTCTCCTCTGAATATTACTGAGCAATCTAGTCTGATTCGAGTTCTACTGTAGGATGAATTCGACGTGGATTAGTCAGCGATTCTATAACATTCATTCCCGAATCACTTTCGCTGACGACATTTATCATGGCGTGTAATAAATGATAAGATTCGTACCCTAATGTACTCTCCGAATCAATTGAAATTGATAACATTAAAATTGTTTAGTTAGCTCTGCTTTGGTCTTGAAATGATTTATAATGATTCCGTACTAGAAGGAATAAAACAAAAATGTACCAGAAGGAGCTCCTAGTCTGAATTCGCAAACATATACCGGGTGGCCCCAAAATAAACGAACAAGAAACTACTTCACAAATTAGGCTAAAATTTCATATAAAATGTACAAAATACTATGGTTCGATGTGTGAAAGTTTCAAAAACACCACATTTGTATGAAAAAAGTAACAGCTGCTAGAATTTGGTTGTCGAAAAATCGATTATACGGAGCCGCGTTCAGAAAACGGCCATTGGCCGGGACGCTGTTTCTTCAAAACTACTAACGATACCAAGTTGAACTTCACAAATTATTCAAAATATATTGCGTACAAATTTCAATACATTTGGATCGTTATAGCAAAAGTTGTGGAATCTTGAAGTTGAGTATCAAAGCAGAATATACGGGTGATAATTTTACAAGATTTATTACGCCCGATAATTTGAAAAAGGGAAATTATCTTTCGGATTTTCTGCTTTTAAGCTGAATTTCAAGATGACATAACTATCGTTCCTTTGATCCAAATGTATTGAAATTTTTACGCAAGTTATAGCAATATATTTGGAATAAAACTTAAAATTTTTAGCTTGATATCGTCAGTAATTTTGAATAAACAGCGTACCGACCAATTGACGATATCTAATAAACTTTTCAACAACCAAATTGGAACAGCTGTAACTTTTTTCCTGCATAAGTTATGCTTTTGAATCTTTCAAGCATCAAACCTTCGTATGTTGTTTATATTATGTGAAAATTTCAGCCCGATTTGTGCTGTAGTATTGTCACACTCGCCCATTGTACGTTTTTTTTAGGTCCACCCAGTATTTATTATTGACGTGAATACGCAATAGCAATTCTTCAATCATTCCTCCAATGAACGCGAAAGTTGTCACAGATATTATGTGTACCTGCCACGAGACAAGGGCCTATATATACAGTAAAAATACTTATTTTGCTGTTGAAGATATTCGTTGAAAAGAGCCATAGGAGAATTGATGTAGAACAGTGTTTTAGAAGAGAATCTACATTAAAACATAATTTTTCTTGGATAATTTTACACTGTATCCTAATATCATGATATTTTTGTTGTTGTTAAGTATCGTTGTTTCCCATATTAAAGTATTGGAAATCTCTTTCATTCTGAATACCTCAGACTGTGCATTTTATTTCCCATAATCAGATCCTAAAATGTATGCTTCTTTCTATTAATTGGCCTCGTAATTGTAATCAAACATTTTTACTACCCTATAGTTTGTCTTGCCATGAAAATGTCATACGAATGTACGAAATTGGCGTCTGAAATAAAATAGGATAGGAAAAGTTTTTATCGAAAACGTCTTCGAAATATCAAAACAATATGTGTTTCACTGTGTATTCTGAAATTGAATGACGTATATATATATCCCAAAATACAAAATACTCGGAGATGATGTAATGGAAATGTTATATAGAATCTTCTTGAATGTTAGACGTTGCCGGTTGATCGACGTAAAGCAACGAGCTCGCAGAACATGTTCTTGACAGGTGGAGGAGATGGCAACAATGTTTGAAGCTCGTCAATCTTATACTGGACAATAAGTGTCCACAGATATTCTGAGGACCTTCAAGGAAGTACAAAGTTGGAAGAGAGCTTGCAACTTGCTTGATTGAACGAAGGATTATAAAGGAAACACCATCAATAAACCGAACTGTCATCTCCGAAAAGACGCCTCGAGTCTTAGCAGTGGGATTAATACAACTTGCATTGAAGTTGTGTGGTTATGATTAAATACTATCATAAATCAATCTTAGTAGGATATATCGACTCTTTAATATGAAATCTAATTATATTGTAGATACACGAAATATAATAGTAAAACTGTGTTTACAGTTTTGGCAGTATGATCATTTGAAACGCTCTTCGTAACGCGTTGATAATGAGCACCGGTATGTGCAACACCTCGAACCTGAATTCTTTTGTGATGACATAATTACAAATTAAAATTAATTATACCCAATTCGGAAAGTAAACGGTCGAATCAAGCAATCAAGTGAAGCAATCACACAAATCAAATCAAATAATCTGATTTTTTCTGAAATAAATAAATGCTTAGAAACATCAATTTGATTTAAGCCTAGAATTCCGTGAATTCCTTATTGTTTGTCCTTGTAAAGGTGACTACACCCTCTTCATTAGCACATGCTGATGAGAAAGTTCACACAGGCTAAATATCTGATTTGGAGACATTTATTAACGGATTTTGCTGAACAGCTTTGCAGGTCATTGGTTAAATGATATATTATGAGTTACATTTTCATACAGATAGATAGCTCGGTACGTCCTGGGTTTGCATACAAAAAAAATACGAAGAAGACAATCGAGAGCGCGTCATGAGATCGTACCACGTGACATATTCAGAGAGTGTGTTAAAATAACACATTTCCAGATGACTTATGAGGCTGCTTTTGCAAGACATGAGCTCGGTATGATTTGAGTATAAAATCTCCGTAGCATGAGAAAATCATCACAAAAAACAATTGAAAATAGGGCCGGATTCCCAAATATTAGCTTTTTGTTCTCTTTGTTAAAATGTGACAAATCATCCTCCATTCTCTTCGAATGTTTTATGATAAAGTAAATTTTGGGGTACGGTTCGTATGAATATTAAACTCACTTTTCCTTTCTCTCAAAAGTTCAAACTGAATCGTATAAAATCCTGATTCCATCTCCACAGATCGTCTGAATCTTCTACGAAGATAGTGTCGTCTTCAGTGTGACCCCTTTTCACCCCCCCCCCCCCCCCCCCCCCCCCCAACATGTCTTTGTAGCGCCGCTACAACTTTATGGCCCCCCCCCCACCCCCCCCGAAACCAAGCAGAGGCTGGCAAATAACGCAACACACCATTTCAACTTGAGCCTTTTACGGAGCACGCTATTCACAACCACACGTCGTTTTTTTATTTTTTTTTATTTATGATCTGGCTTTTCTTTTCATCATGGAATATTGAGACATTTACTTGTTGAAACTTACAGACACGAGTCACAGACTTGGAATGGAATGTATATCAATTATATTTGAGCGAACGAAACGAGCATCTCCATTTAACTCTTTTTGCTAGGACCTCTGTTTTATATTACGTTTGTTGGTGCAATACAGGTATATATATATATATATATAGTTTCTCGAATTGAGCTAAAGTTTTGCAGCATTTAAGATCACATTTCTGGGTATCAGTGTAAATTTTTAATTTATTGAAAATTCAAAATGTTCGGATCAACTTGAAATTCATCAATGTCATCGAGACCAACAATATTTTGCTGAACCAATATTATTTCATCTTAAAACTTTTCAGTCACGTACCTAGATCAATTCGACTTATTTGACATTTTAAGCGTTTTGAAATAGCCGTCAAAATTGATCGGAAAGTAGATGGCACACGCCACAGGGTACATTGCTTTTTGCGCACATACTCTAATTTAATAGTAAATAGTTTTGGCGCTGCTCTCTGGTTGGTTCAAAATAATAATGTCCTGTGGCTTACGCCATTTGACTTATCGAATCGTAGTGTTTCACTGTGTTTGAGGCCGTATTGGTTACAATTAAAATACATTTCTCCCGATTGGCTCAAAAATTAAAATTGTCCGATCAAGTTAAAATTTTGGATGGCCCTCTTTTTTTTATAAATTTTCAGCTCAATCAGTAGAGAACTCATTACCAATTTTTTTAAATTTAGCTGTTAGAACAGTGATGGTCTCGAGATGGGAATTCCACTGCAACGCAAGTAAAAGATACAAAATGGAGCCACAGCAGAGCAAAATGGCGGACGGCGAAGAAATACATTTTTATACCATATAAAACGTTTTTCTTTTCATATAATTTTATAGTTTATACTGGAGCCCTAAACATCCGCCATTGCTAGTACCACAATAACCACCAGAGTGTGATCATATCTGTGGTGCAACCGTGTTCCTTTATTACTCGAATATTTTGTTCGGTTCTACCCAGACTCCAATGCGCCGTGGTTTTCACTGAAGTTGGATCGTCAATGCGACTAAAGTGGGTGGTGAAATGTCATGGATACCGTCTTTCAGTTTATAGATAGCCATCGAATTCCCCATTGGATCGGAGTCAATCCTACGCCGTCTGAATAAATAACCACAAGAGGCAGCGGACCTTGTGTGACTTGTTCTGGAGAGGGGATCAAAGTCTGAAACTACTTTTCCAAAAGAAAACTAACTTGTTTTTCCGCTTCTCTCTCTCTACGGTCTTTGGTTAGGTTCGGGAAATGTGTTTGAGTTTCCCGTCGATGAGCACATCCTTGGAGTTGACTCGTTTTTACTCGCGAAGATCGAAATCAAAAGGCTTCAAGCGGCGAAGACATTTGCTTTGGTCTGGCTGTCTGGCTGAGATTGACGGAGATGGAGAAGTTGTTCTCAGAAAAAGGCGGCTGACACTCAAATTATACCAATCACTCGAACCTACGCTTGAAATCATTCATCAAACAATATTTGTGTGGCGTAATCAACTATCGCGAATTCAATATCAATATGCTTCTAGTAATCGTATTCTTGAACGATAATTTTCAAAGAGTGAAACAAATTAAAAAAGAATGTCTTATCATATGTAACTTATTTAAATCAGTTTTTAACACAGCACCAGGGAAACAATGGATTGATTTGAAGAAATATTGGAGTAAACTGAATACTTGACGAAATTCCGATGAATCATGTCAAAACTAGAAATAGTTAATTGAAAAAAATCTAGTGGAGCGGTCGCTCCACGCCAGCCAAGTCGTACGGCGCGCGCACACTCTCATATAAAGGCTGGAGCAAACCCACTTTTACTGTAAGCATCAAAGTGGCATTTTCGGCCTACTGGATCTTAAAATTGAGAAATCTCACATTGTTACGAAATATCTTAATTTCGAGCTATGGCCCACCCTACAACATATACCAAATTTGGGAACAATAGGTTACGCCCTTTGCGCGCTAGAGGGCCGTGAAAACAGTGTTTTAGGGCGGTTTTCATAATCAGTAATCATAGTAGTAGGCTGGAGCTAAAATCCGGTAAACAGGCCACAGCCTAAACGGCTGAACCGAGTGATCTCACATTTTTACCACGTGTGCACTTTTGGCGTCTGATTTAACCTTGTCCCCATGAATTTTTTGTGCCGCCATTTTGAAACCGGAAGTGACGTCATATCTCGTCAACGGTTGGACCGATCGGAACGAAATTTGCGCCAATCGTTTCAGACGGTCATCTATATGGATTATCAATATCAAAAGACTGAACATTATTTTAAATAAACCGGAAATGACGTCATGAAATTTAATATACATCGATTTGCATTTCAGCAACAACTGTTGATCCGATTGTCTTGATATTTATGTAACGTTTGTACTTTTGATATTTAATTTGACTTGTTATAAAACCAACCGGAAGCCGCCATTTTGAAACCGGAAGTGACATCATGTCTCAAAAACGGCTAAACAGATTAGAACAAAACCAGCGCTAAACGATTTAGACGGTCAACTTTATGTAATCAGTAATATTTGATGATTCAAATATCGAAACCGGAAATGACGTCACACATTTTATGACCTATACCGGAAATGACGTCATAAATATGCTAAATGACGCTAAATTCACCACTTTATACTTTAAAATAGATAAAAGTAAACGTACTTTGTAAATAATTATAAATTCAAGGTTGCAGTGTTCTCGGCGGCCATTTTTAAAACCGGAAGTGACGTCATATATCGTAAACGGTTGTACCGATTGCAACCTAAGTTTGGAAATGTGTTGGACTAATAATTATGAATTCAAGACGACATTATTTTCGGCCGCCATTGTTAAAACCGGAAGTGACGTCAAATATCGAAAATGGCTGTACCGATTGCAATCAAATTTTGGAAATGTGTTGTACTAATAATTATGAATTCAAGACGACATTATTTTCGGCCGCCATTGTTAAAACCGGAAGTGACGTCATATATCGAAAATGGCTGTACCGATTGCAACCAAATTTTGGAAATGTGTTGTACTAATAATTATGAATTCAAGACGACATTATTTTCGGCCGCCATTGTTAAAACCGGAAGTGACGTCATATATCAAAAACGGCTGTACCGATTGCAACCAAATTTTGGAAATGTGTAGGAGTAATAATTATGAATTCAAGACGACATTATTTTCGGCCGCCATTGCTAAAACCGGAAGTGACGTCATATATCGAAAACGGCTGGACCGATTGTAACGAAACTTAAAGCTATTCTTCTTGGATAATTATTTTAATCTTATATACCAAACGCAACTTTTCTAAGTATCCAAATCGGCATAGGCGTATTTTTTTAAAGAAATAAGTTCTTGCACGGACACAAGCTGTGCTACAAGCTGTATGAATAAACTAACAAAAGAAGTGATATCCCAGAAAAAAACACTCCGTGTAAAAAAGGCAGCCAAGTCTCTTTACTTAAAAAAATTCAACACCGAAAAGGAGTGATATCAAAAAAGGAGCCAAGTCAATGACATTTCCAAATATTTAATCGTATCTTTGAAATAAAAGTATAAACACCGAGAAATACTTTACAAAAGGACTTGGCGCATCGTTTTTTTAAAGACATTTTTCTATTCATAAGCATGTGCCATTTATATACAACCGTCATTTTGAATGTTTAGAATAATAGGGAAACATCTTTCAATTAGGTACATATTATACATACCTTCTGTAAAATATTTTCTATATGAATATATACGCTATGAAACTTGTTGTCTATGCTTTCTATAAATATACACAATAGTTATCTTCGTAATATTGTTTCGTGGTGAATATAATTAAGTCTCATGCGTTATACCTTCTCATCATGTAACAATTTCTATTAATACACATTTTATAAAAATACATTTCACAAAGAAGACAGTCATATTGAATTTCTATTAAAAAATTTAACTTTATACACTTGACACTTCAAAAATATATAATTGTGTTCCATTAGTTAGTAATTATTTGACAACGTTTCATGATTTCCTTCAGTCAAGATCAAATTATGAAAAGATACCAGTCTAATATCGCCATATTAACAGTACTGCAAGAATATGTATGAGCCCACTTCCAATTGATATGAAGGGATGTGTGTTGTGAAAAATATCCGACCGAACCGGGGCACGAACTTGGGACCTGTCACTTGCCGGGCGAGAGCTCTACCAACTGAGCTACCCGATCGGACGGGCGGACATTAGACACAACACACTGATGAGGATCCTGACTCCTGACTCCATGGAAGTTTTCCAAAGAAACCTACATTCTCACCACTTCCAATTGTTATGTAATTCTTTCACCCTTATATTACTTATATATTACAGCATAAAATCATGCTTCTATCGCCATTGACAAAACTATAAAATAGTCATTACTAAAAGTAGCTTGATTCATAGATTCTGGCTCTAATAGAAAGAGGAAAATGTACCTACTTGTAAATTTCTTTCCACTTTTAGGATAGAATGATGTCTTTAAAAAAACGATGCGCCAAGTCCTTTTGTAAAGTATTTCTCGGTGTTTATACTTTTATTTCAAAGATACGATTAAATATTTGGAAATGTCATTGACTTGGCTCCTTTTTTGATATCACTCCTTTTCGGTGTTGAATTTTTTTAAAGTAAAGAGACTTGGCTGCCTTTTTTACACGGAGTGTTTTTTCTGGGATATTTATTACTTTGCAATAATAAAAAATGGTTTATAAGCAACAAAAATACACATTTTAAAATTGTCATAGTTTGAGCAACAACATTATGAGCTAAACATATAAAACGCAATATGCTGCTCAACCTTGATGAATACTTTGTTGCACGTATTTTTATACAAGTTCAATAACCATTTTCTGTATAACTACAATGGGTTATTGTGCTTTGTATAAGTTTCGAATTACGAACTTAACTATTTCGAAAAAATTTCATCGAGCGAAAAAAGTGTGTCTCAATGACAAATTACGTTTTGTAAATATTCTTCTAATATCATGTTTGAGATTCGGGATTAAGTTCATTTCTAATGAACCTATTATCAGGTAACATTGTAATATTTTTAGTAAATTGATATGGTTTTCCTCGCACATATACTACCATTCATATCCTCCTCACAATATGACACTAATTATTAATATCCTCAACACGCTACGGCTAAATAATTGAAAGTTGCTCACGGACATGAAGTATAACGAAACTTCCAGAGAGTGCAATAAAACTCTAGGACGTCGATAAACCACATCTCCCGACCTTTCCAACCAATCAAATTACAGCTAGCATGTCTGTCGCTCTTGATAGCCAATCAGGATTGACGACAATAAATAGTTCGGATGCTTTCATTAGAAATGTCTGGACTTTTATGGATTTTATAGCGGTGCCCTGGTTTCATGATGGACCACCTGATCCAAGCAATAAACTAAACTATAAAGCGATTCAATCAATCTAGTGCGGATTTTAGACTCATGGAAATAGAGATAAACTTAAAAAGAAGTAAATATTTAGATTAGTACGTAACGTTTACAAAACAGGATCATAATATTATTGCGTGAATTGAGAAACCGAGTATAATTTGAATCGCACTATTCTTCTATTTATGCGTCTTCTTGCACACTTCCTGACATTGAGAGTTTATAATTATTTGCCAGATAAATAATAGAACGATATATGTTTTCAATCGTGATATCAGATTTACAAAGCTCTAGTTCCAGAGGAAATCATAGTATAGGATATCATTATAACTACGTAAAGTTATAGCTGATATTAACTGAAATGAACAGATTTCATATGAGACAGCGATATTTTGCCTTCTATATTCTAACTATTGCGTGTTTCAATTGACATTCAATTGACAACCAAGTTCAATTGTTTATTTTCAGGAATTATATTAATATTTCCTACAAACCAAGATCATCTTTTGAAAGATCATAGAAACCACTACCAGAATTACACAAATTATATAATTTTCTCTGAAAATACACTTGTATCTTCGTCCTCTGCACCCCTCAATTGATAGAGCTTCATTATATGACTCCAAATGTGTGCAACTAAAATTCTAGCAAATGAACTTTCGGTTTTTTGCTTCCAACATTTTATACAGAATTTAAATGTCGGATTCAATAATTACGCGAAAGATTGAATTCGCCGTCCCTTCTTGTGCCGTCAAGTTACACTGCCAGCTTCGCTAATTGATTTGTCAAGATGTTTCGGACCTGATTGAATTTCCTCCAACTTCAATTTCATTGCGTCTAGATTAAATGGAGCTACACGCTCGAACTCAAGTTCGTTTCTCTTGAAAATACAGTATGGTCCTAGCTTTAGCGCCTAAAAGTTCGGTGACAATTTCGTCCTTGTTGAGGTGTAGCGTGAAACCACTAACTGTAGTGTAGTAGACCATTGGATAGACTTTGCCCGAGGGTTTGCGGTTTGGGAGCTCTGGATGTTTTGCGGTCCTTTGATCAGGTATTTGACTGGAACTAAGTACTACAGCATCTCTCTATGGAGCTCATTGAAAAGCGGACAGATGCTATCTTCACGCGAGTCCACGTTACATTTCAAACTCGTTTGAGGGCGAAGATTACAGAAAGAGAGGTTTTGGAGTTTGGGATTTTAAATTTGATGTTTTTTTATACTTTTAAAGCAGTGAACAAGAAAGAATTCTCTTGGAAAGTAGAATTGAGAAGAATTAGGAATGTTTTTAAGAAGAATTCTCTGTTGAGTTTTTAATACCCTACCGCTGACACCATTTGTGGTTAAATATTTGAAACATTTTAGGAAAACAGCGTTGCGAAGGGATATTAGGAGCGTACTTAAATTTCAGCTCAGCGAGTTTTTATCCCAGGCTTTTAACTAATGTTTTTGTAATCATACCATGATAAGTTTTAACAAATGCGTAATAAAGTGGTTTTATGTTTTTTCAGATCCCTCTTTTACAGCTGTTCTTATGTACACTTGGTTAAAGTAAAAACGGTATTCGATAAAGATTAGATAAAGATTTGATGGCATCATCGGAAGAAGTCTATTATAACGCGTCTTCTAACACTGGTGAGCTCTGATTTCATTGATAATAACAACAAGGATCAGCAGCCAATCCGTTTCAATCCAAAGAAATAAAATATGTGTAGTAATGAAATGAGTTGTAGCTCTAATCATTTTGATATAAAGTGTGAAATAATTTTCGTTAACTATTAAATGTTTTTCGAAATGTTTTTCGAAGAGTAAATGCACAGAAGATGCTCTATTTACTCTAGAGACTATTTTTTATTTTTCCGTCTTTCAGGACTGTTTTGTAAACAAAAATATATTTTAATTAACTTGTAATAAATGACAGAAGAAAAGTGAAAACAAACACAATCTCAAGATAATGAGCACTTGCGGTTTCAGTGAGAAAGAGAGAGAGAGAGAGAGAGAGAGAGAGAGAGAGAGAGAGAGAGAGAGAGAGAGAGAGAGAGAGAGAGAGAGAGAGAGAGAGAGAGAGAGAGAGAGAGAGAGAGAGAGAGAGAGAGAGAGAGAGAGAGAGAGAGAGAGAGAGAGAGAGAGAATCTTGTCTTTGTAGAGTCCGTTTCTTTGAGTTAAGTGACAGATATAAAAACAAATACAGAGAATGACAGAAGCTACTTTTAACTCATCTTATTTCACATGGAAACCTGAAACAAGATTTTCGTTGAGACTGAAAAGTGTAAACAGAGTAAATAAACACCAAGTTTTGGCTGCCTTCAGACATCTATTTGCTTCTAACAAATACAAAAGATATTCGGCAGAATTTTGGGAAATTCTCTGGAGTTACATTGCCGTGATTCATTTTGTTTTTCCTTTTCAACATGATATTCTTTTTAAGAAAGCGTTGACATCTTCATTCGGATTTTATGATAAGCTTGTCGCACAAATAATTATAATATTGTAGGTCAATAAGGTTTATAGGCAACTCGACAGCTGGGCCACATCGCACGTGAATTAGAAGAAAATGAGACAAGGGTAAAATGAATGTCGAGAATTATTACAGACTTTCACCGCATTGAAATAAATTATTCAAGAGACGTTGCCGCTTGAATAAGAGTCCAATTATGTAACTATATAATTCCTCATTCTGCTGGAATCCGATTCAATGCAATGTTAATCCATATGGTAGTGAATCGGATTCCAGCAGAATTGAGAATTTGCAAGTTATAGAATAGGGTCCCATTTTGTCCATAACAGTCATTCTGTTATTTCATTTGCAGTATTTCTGGTTACTCCAAGAATATCAACATGCAGTCCAGTATTTTCAAGCGGCGTAAAAATGTTTTAAAATTATTTTTCAATATTCCTGCGTAAAGCAACGCGTCCTAAATGCATACGCTGTGTCTGGAATGAATTCTATGAACTGAAATGAAAACTGGTTCACTGGATGGTTAATGAAATCACAGAAGCATGTAATTTGCATACAGATTTGTTGATTTAAGAACGAGTCTTCTTCGCATAACGAATAATAGTAGACATGTATAATTTGGGTTGATTTCTGGAGGATATTATACGCAACACATATGAAAATGTATTGCTTCTTCCCAGCGCCTATACGTGACAGTTAAGATCAAAGTGATGTATTTTAATATTCTTTTCTAAAAATATTATACATTATTCTATATTTGTAATTAGAAACTATTAAATAAATAGTTTCTTAAATAAATAATGAATTTTTTTTTAGGAAATGTTGAGAGACAAACAGAATGATACAAAAAAGGCAGAGGCTTTTGAAACACTTTGCAAATTAAAAAAGTAAAACAAAAGCGAGTATAACTCTAATGGAGAAAATTATTTCTGTGAAAACTTTTTGTAGTAAGCTTGGACCACAAACAGCTTCCATAAGGGGGAAAACACAATATAGGTAATTGTGTAAAATTCTAGACACATCTCTTAACATATTTCAAACATTTTATGCCGACACCTTCAAATAATTTCCACTCTATTTAATACCAACAAAACTTGAATATGAAATAAAAAAAACGTTTGTTATTAACATAACAACGTCCGTCCTTAATGCATGTGTACGTTTAGATCTCGCCAACGCCGAGATCTCGCGAGATAAAGCTGCGTGATCTTGAGACAGCATCAAGAAGATGTCGTTAGCATCGTAATATTCAAGTAATCCGTACACGTCTTCCCCCGAGAGGATTTGCCTCCAAAAGACGCTACGAAACGAATTCGCAACGACTCCATAATTTCATTCCCGTGAATATCAAACTCCATTATTCAAATGAGAGATCAGTAAGGTGGAGGCAGATGGGCTCAGATAAAGTTTAGTGTATTAAATTTAGATATATCAAAGTTATAGAATGAATGTGTAGGTTTTTCGTTTCACACATTAGATTCTAAACACGAACGTATTTTGTAGTGAACCAACTTTATAAGGTCGTTGTTTTTCGAGTGTGTCGAAATAATCTAACTAAAGGGTGTAAAAGTTAGACTTTTATACGCATAATATTTATTCTGCGAGAGTTTATTCTGTTGCGAAACAGACGAGTTTACAGCAAAATCGTGTGAAGCTAGGCTCAGAATTAATTTTATCCAATGCATGTTTTCATTTAAAACTTATCAACATTCTATTCGCATACATATCTACGTATCTACACACTCTCACCACCTTTTGGACAGAATCCCAAAATTTCGGAAAATAGTGCTTAGAAATACGCTTTCCACATGTTTAATTTCCACATGTTTAATTTCCACATGTTTAATTTTCCACATGTTTAATAGTGATTATTTTGCAGCATGTCACATATATTTAACATATCCCCTTCCTAGTCAGCAAAATGTCCCTAGTTCGTGTCTGATCCAGTTCTTAGCCACAATTTAGGTATATAGATTTAAAAATAGTTCTTAGTCATAGTATGCACATTTACTACTTAGTAACTACAGTATTTTGGATTATTTTTGTCTCATGGTATGCCCCAACACAAGCCCTGGCTTCCAACTAAAACTTGTAAGCATTTGAAAAATAAATAAACTTGAAAACTTGAAACTTGAAACACAATACAAAAACACATGCACAATCCATAAGCCGCGATAATGTTGAAAGGAGGTGGGAAGGAGACAGTCTTTACCTGTGTCAGTGGAAAACATTCTCAGCAATTTTCTTTCGATTGATGAAAACCATTGAGGGAACAAACGACTTCAAGAATTACATCCGTGACCTCTAGAAAACAAGTACATAGCTTTTATTGAACCTCCCTCCATCGTAAACTTGACAATCTCTGAGTTTCCACGGCGATTAATTTAAAGTTTACTTTAAGTAAATCAAAATCTGTCTCTGAGAATAATAAAACATGACCCTGTATGTAGGATCAATGTCATACAGTTATGTGTCTTGCTTCGCTGCAGATAACTGAAAGAAAAGTTATTCATCCCTACACTATACTCAGAAGAAGTGGCTACATTAGTCATGGGGTATTATTATAGAATAACAATAAAAAGATAACAATGGAAATCTCTAATTGGATTTACTAATAAAAATGCATATTTGTCATATTACATCGTGAGAAATTATGATTTTCTTCAAACGAAATGATCAAAATTGATGATTAAAAGCATCTTTCATGGATGGACCGATAAACTGAGCGATAATATCGCTGAATCTGATGCCAAGAATTTTAGAAACCTTCTTCATAATTTTATTTGAGTGTAATTCATTTTAATATTATTCAATTTGAAAATATTGATTAGTAATCCTTATTATCATCCATGATAGCAATTAAATATTGAATTTTTAGAAATTCCATGTCAATTCCATTACCATTTTGTAAAATAAAAATAAAAATGAAGAAAATAAATTCTATCTCTATCACGAGATAATGGTAATTGAATTTATATAATTGGACTCCATTTCTTGTGATGAAGTCCAGTAGACTTGAACCTATTGTTCCCAAATTTGGTATATTATTTTATAGGGTAAGCCAACCATAGCTCCAAAATTAAAATATTTCGCAACAATGTGATTTTTTCCAATTTTAAATCCAGTAGGCCGAAAATGCCACTTAGATGCTTACAGTAAAAGAGGGTTGCTCCAGCCTTTATATGAGAGTGTGCGCGCGCCGTACGACTTGGCTGGCGTGGAGCGACCGCTCCACTGGATAGTTGAGTTTTTTGCGCTTCATCTATTAAAGTGTATAAATACTAAAACACATTCAATCTTTTATTTCAGTTATATTCCCCTTCGCTTGGTACAGATTTGACACGAGAAGAATATTTGAAGTGTACAGGGAAACAACGACAAGTTATTTTATATCATTCTAAAAAAACGCGTATGAAAGTGATAAGCCTATTTATTCTTATGCATTGAAAGCACTAGAATCTACTACAAACCGTCAGCATTTTCTGAAAACTAATAAAAACCACCACCAGATAACCTCTATTTTTTCTAAAAAATTGGACTTGTATTGTGCTTCTCTTGTACTTATAGTTTTTATCTGAAAAACCTTTTAGAAATATATTTTTATATTACGTTCCTAATGCAGTTCTAAGTACCTTCAACATCGTACCATCCTTAATCAATCTGTGCGTAATGTTGTTTTCTTCAACCACAAAAAATCTGGCAACTGTGTCTGAATTTCAATGCAGCGTCTTAATATCTCGTCGTCCCAACGGCAGTGTTTCCTAACGAGTCCTGCAGCTTGCCATACAAACTGCCGCCACGTTGCCACTTCCTCGCCCACGCCACGCGATGCGGTCGCTTGTGATTGGTCGGCGCAGCGGCGGCGTTGCCAGATCGCCGCCAGTTGATGTAGGCGCGCAGCGTTAGGTAATAGATGATCTCGACTGCGCTCAGAAGTGAGCAGCCGAGAAATAGGCCGGCGATTCCACCGAAACCAACTGAAATCAAGTGGAAATGATAATAGTTTACAACAATATGTAAATTAATGTTATGCGGTCTGAGAAAAGGGACGTTATGGTAAAATGGGTAGTTCCGAATTGCTAATCAAAATCAAAATGCGTAACACACGATGTTTATTTATTTTACTATCTGTTATTGTACACATTATTATGTACTATTTGTATAACAAGAAGCAGTTAGAACCGGTAAAAATCAATTTGCAAATAGACATGTATTTTACACGCAGTTTATATCAAAACAAACGTTTTGAATCTTCAAATCCTGAAATACTACATCCCCATTAGATCTGCATAGCTCAGAGATGGCGAAAAAACAGTTATTACTTGAATATCATTGGTTTGATGTTTCTCAACCAATCGGGACATGATCTCAGATCTTCATAAGTTTTTTGTCTCCTTATTGATCATCATGCCATACACAATCTCTCAAAAATTACATTTCTCGGGTCTAGTTTCTAAAATAAATTGAGTTCCTTCCCCATGTTATCTTATGGCAGCCAAGTAAAATCATATCACATTTAGGCTAATATATAATGAAGATCTAACTTTTATGTTTTCCCAACTTAAAACAAAAGACTTATTTTCTGGTAGATATATGAACATTATTTTAGGAAAAAAAAAGATATCAACGTGTGATATTTTAAAAGTTATAGACCAAAATCGAAATGATTTTCCTATACCTCCTATGTCAAATTTTTGTTCATTCTCGGAAGTCAATAGAGACCTTAGTATAAGACAGGAGTTGCAAGTTAGGATATTATTATGATTCTTGTATACTTAAATGTAGTAGTTAGCAGTGGCGAAACGTCAGGGGAGACAGGGGAGACACTCTAATCCCTGTTAAAATAATTGTGCTTTTGTAGTTTTCATTAACCTGAAATTATTGTAATTGTTGTTGGAAAAAGTAGTGCATGATGGTATGGATATTCGATCGGTTGAGCCACGTTAATAGAAAGGCGGCAAAGAAGTCGTAAATATGATTAGCTAAAAGACGGATTAACTAGCCCTTAGGAGTTAAATGGTTTATACAATTAAGGGCCGGTCTTTCAATAGTCTGCTAAACCAGTAGTTAAGTTTTAATTGGTCATTCGAGGATTGTCATTGGTTGTTACCATGGCAATGTAGTCCTAATTGACTGTTTAAAAGTTAGCAAGGCATTGAAAGACCGGCCCTAAGTATTTCTCACAGTACCTAGGTATATAATACAAATAGTTTGTTATATACTTATTAATTGAATTATAAATCCAAACTAATGAACTGAGGTGATTAATATTATGAAACATGTGTTCTGCTTCTGTTCAGCCAAACTAGGTTGTCAATAACTTCATTACATTTTAAGCTTTTACAAAATACATCGTAAATGCATCGCACCTTCACCATTTGCAATGACCGTTTAACGCGATTCGAGCGATACCACGTGACTAAAAATATAAATCACGTTATTGGCGTAACTACTGCACTCAAAGAGTCGGGAGGGCATTTTTCACATTCAGTAAGTGATTCAACAACTCACTGTATCATTTTTAACACATTATTGTTGTACCGTAAAATTTTGACTTTTTTATTTTTGAAAATAAACATATTTACAGGGGCCACGATTTAAGCCCCACCATTCACACTACAGACTTCCACGAGGGCTCGTTTTTTTCATGAAAAACAAGCGGATTTCCCGGCTGCCCTCAAATTTTGATATCTTCATTCTTTCTTTGATTGTAGACTATTATAAAAAGCAATATTTTAATGCAAAATTGGGTGCGTAAAAAATATTTTTTTTGGTTAAAATTGAAAGAAAAAATGGAAAACGGAGGCAGCCCATAAATAACTACATATATTATGGATAATCTCTCCAAATTTCAGCTCATTCAAACGAATGGTTGTGTCTATTCTTCTGCCCCAGTAACATGCATTTTACACATTTGAAAATGTCCCGGATTTTTTTGTGGCCAAAAAATGGACTATTTTCACTTGATATCGTATGTTACCAACTCCCTCTAACAAAATATGAACAGATAGTAACAGATCTTTTTGCGGTCGAATCGCCTTATTACAGATCTTTCTGATTTATTGGATACTGTTGTTATTATTTTAGTTATTTTGCTTATTTTGTGTTCGGAAATTTAGGATCGAAGCTTTGCATATACCGGTGCTCGCCTAATAACGTGTTACACAGACCATTTTCATAGTTCGTTGAACATTGTCGACACACAATCAATCCCATCTAACAAAAACATTTTCAACAAATATACAAAACAAAGAAAATTTTCGTGTCTCTTGGTAACCATTCTTCTACCATCATCTAAGCAGAAACCTTTCGATCATTAACTTATTACTTAATTTAAATATATTTAACAAAATTTACCCGTTCTTTCCGCATATTTTTTATATTTATTAACCGAGAAAATGCAGGCTATTAAGCTATCCAAGCTGAGCAATGCCAGTGCGGCGCCTGCCGATCAATGGGAGACGATGTTGTCGCACAATAGAGCATCGAGGTTGTCTTTTGCATACACCAACTACTTTCAGGTATAAACCAACAAGTTGTTCACACCATTTTACACATGAAACATTGAGACAAGCGAAAAATTAAAAATTGAATTGAAATTAAAATTTAATATTGCAGTATTATTTCTGGTTATGTTGCCAAAAATTATAATTATTAATTAATATCAATTATTCTATTTATATTTCTCAAGAGACAGTTGTTCAAATAAATAAAATAATAAAAAAAAAACTTCAAGAGCTGAGAGAATAAAGTTGAAATTATTTGTATCTACATATAATTGCCATTTCTTGGAGATTTAATAAAAAATATTTGATAATTCGGCCATATTATCATAAATTGAAAAAATGTATTTGATGATCAAAAAAACATCTATTTGGCTTCTGTATTTGATTCTAAAATCAAAAAATTAGGTAGCGATTAGTCTACCTTCAAAAGAAAAACATAAAATAAAAAAAAGATTTTTTGTGCCAAATATCATAAATAATAAAGTTAGCAAAGCAAGAAATATTACTTAAAATATGACCAATTTACTCCGCAAAAATGTTTTTGAATATCCACAATTGTACGCTGTTCTTTGATTTAAGAACGTCTTAGACTAGACCTACGTTTCAAATATTGACACAAAGAACATTTATTCAAAGTAGGTAACGCAAAGAAGATTTCAAGTCTATACAATCCAATATGAATTTCACGTGCCTCGTGCAAGAATTCCACTGTTTTTTTTGGCAAGATGATCGAAGAATGTTTTGTGTGGTGGAGACTATGTTTCAATTCTATCTTGCGAGAGTTCAAGGAATGACTTAGTAGATGTTATCTGCGTTCCCCGAATGTAAAGAGGAGTTTTGATGTTCTTTACGAGCAATATATCGACAGTAGAAAGTTGTCCCGTGTCCGTATGAATTTTTGGTATAAAACATATTTCACGTAAAAGATAGATGTAATAAAAAAAGTGTCAATAAGATCAATGTGGGGGCCATTTTTAAGGTATAGGCAGGTTGACGTACTAAGTATTTGTATGGAATTTTCCAACATTTGATTTTTGTTATTGCGTCCTGAACTGTTTTCCATTTTTGCTAAAAATTAGTTTTCTTTACAATAATGAACAAATAATTTCTTATTTTTACACTCAATGGGATATTTCATCCAGTATGAAACAAAAAATATGTCAACAATTTAAATTCATACATTATAATCGGCTACAGAACAAAACTAACATTTGATAATAATATGTATTGACATGATTCAATATTCAAAGGAAAAATGTTAATTATAATCTTTCGCAGTCCGAGATTCTGTCCGCGCTGCAATTCTTGCGCAGCTCAAACGACACTCTAGTTGAGAATGAAAAAGTGCACTTCGCCACTAGCAGCACTTACACGGGCCAGTGGGACCGTCTGGGCTACATGACGGGCTCTGGGACATACCTCATGCCACACGGTAACTCCCTTCACTAGCCCAGTGGCGCGCGGTTCAGGGTAACTTACATAGGCAGTGGGACAGACTGGGCTACATGACGGGCTCTGGGACATACCTCATGCCACGCGGTAACTCCCTTCACTAGTCCAGTGGCGCGCGGTTCAGGGTAACTTACATAGGCAGTGGGACAGACTGGGCTACATGACGGGCTCTGGGACATACCTCATGCCACACGGTAACTCCCTTCACTATCCCAGTGGCGCGCGGTTCAGTGTAACTCACATAGGCAGTGGGACAGACTGGGCTACATGACGGGCTCTGGGACATACCTCATGCCACACGGTAACTCCCTTCACTATCCCAGTGGCGCGCGGTTCAGTGTAACTCACATAGGCAGTGGGACAGACTGGGCTACATGACAGGCAAGGGACATACCTCATGCCACACGGTAACTCCCTTCACTATCCCAGTGGCGCGCGGTTCAGGGTAACTTACATAGGCAGTGGGACAGACTGGGCTACATGACGGGCTCTGGGACATACCTCATGCCAGACGGTAACTCCCTTCAGTAGCCCAGTGGCGCGCGGTTCAGAGTAACTTACATAGGCAGTGGGACAGACTGGGCTACATGACGGGCTCTGGGACATACCTCATGCCACACGGTAACTCCCTTCACTATCCCAGTGGCGCGCGGTTCAGTGTAACTCACATAGGCAGTGGGACAGACTGGGCTACATGACGGGCTCTGGGACATACCTCATGCCACGCGGTAACTCCTTCACTAGCCCCAGTGGCGTGCGGTACAAGGTAACTTACATAGGCAGTGGGACCGTCTGGGCTACATGACGGGCTCTGGGACATACCTCATGCCACGCGGTAACTCCCTTCACTAGTCCAGTGGCGCGCGGTTCAGGGTAACTTACATAGGCAGTGGGACAGACTGGGCTACATGACGGGCTCTGGGACATACCTCATGCCACACGGTAACTCCCTTCAGTAGCCCAGTGGCGCGCGGTTCAGAGTAACTTACATAGGCAGTGGGACAGACTGGGCTACATGACGGGCTCTGGGACATACCTCATGCCACACGGTAACTCCCTTCACTAGTCCAGTGGCGCGCGGTTCAGGGTAACTTACATAGGCAGTGGGACAGACTGGGCTACATGACGGGCTCTGGGACATACCTTATGCCACACGGTAACTCCCTTCACTATCCCAGTGGCGCGCGGTTCAGGGTAACTTACATAGGCAGTGTCTAGTAGGGCCAAAATTAAACTTTTCACCACATGTTCACTTTCGGCGACTGATGAAGCCTCACTATTATGACACATGTATTTGTTGTAACCCACCAGGACCCTTATTCTAAAACTTTACTTTTGTATTCGGCCGAGCCGAATCTGATTCGTCCCGGATCAGATTCGTGTGTTCCCAATTCGGCTGAACCGAATATGATTCCATTTCGTATTCTACAACAGCAAACGGATCGGGACGCGCTATTCTCACGAAATAATGCATTTATAGCAGACTCTTGTTTTACCGACGTATCGGTAACCAATGAGAATAGAGAATTTTGATCACGGTGTACGGAACATACTTCACACATTGGTTTGATTGTCATTTGTCATTTTATCAACTCTCCGTGTTTGACACATCACATAACATTCAAAATGAAGCAGGACATTATTACGAAAGTATGTAATAATATTATGTATATTTCAAACAGTTATTGGACGATTATTTGAAGAAATAACACTAAATATACACACATTAATAATTATTGGTATAGCTTAGTGCCCAAATAACCTAACTTTTATCCCGATCCGGCGAGCAAACAGCTGACGAATCTGATCTTGTCAGACACGAATCGAATCCGGGTCGCCATTTTGAATATTGTCTTGCAGAATACCAATATCTCGGATTCGTCTTTCACGAATTCGATTCGGGACGAATACGGAAAATTTTTAGTTTTAGAATAAGGAGTAGTTAGAAGTTCAATTGAAAATATGAAACTTTCACCACATGTGCATTTTTGGCGTCTGATGAATCCTGACATTATCAGATTTTTTAGGTAACCTAATTGGAAGTATTCATAAGTTCAACGGAAAATATACCCGTTCTCTCTTCCCCTGAACTAGGTGTGGAGTATGAAGGAGATCTGGTGGACGGCAAGTTCCACGGAGAAGGGGTTCTCACGTATCCGTCCAAGGCGCAAGTGTTTGGCAGATGGAACAAAGGCGTCATGACCTGCCAATCGTATCGCTTCACGGATTGGTTAGATAACCAGATACATTTCCTGATACATTTATACAGACACATTTCCTGAAATCAGTAGACACTATAGTTTTTAATAGGTTAATAATTTGCAGGTTGCTATTTCATTAACAAATTAACTGGGGTGCGATGAAAATATAACTGTTATTCAATATCACTCCAATAATGATCAAATGATTATTACGATTAATATATTATTTATGATTAATGATTATAATGATAATGATTATTCACGACATTCTCGGGTAAGATGATAAGGTTGTCATGAGAGAACGATTGAGTTGTCATTTTATAATATCACATCCCTGGGCTCGAATCCGGGGCTCTCACTTGCCGGGCGAGAGCTCTACCAACTGAGCTACATGACCGGGCATCCAAAAAACACACTAAAATATTTGACAAAACGAAAATATGGATAAAACCACACATAATGTCGCGATAGTCAACGTTGTATTAAAACTGTATTATATCTAGCACCTCTGCGTATTTAAGTGGACACTCAAGTGGAAACCCAAGTTTCCAAGGTGTTGAAGCAACTAGAGATAATCCCAGAACGCCACGTGTTATCTGCGGCTTACTGGGCTGAGTTTCAACTTAACCAATCCACAGTTTTATTCCCAGTTAAAGCTGATGTGTGACTGAAGATTACGTCTTGGAACAAGTTTCCAAGTGATCACTCCTAGTTGAGTCGGACGCACTTCTGCGAAACTTGCGCTAAGTTCTGAAAGCAGATGGATTGGGATATAATGCAGAATTGAAACTAATCTGAGACTGAATAATTTGTTTAAAGTGGATCAAATATTTGGTACAGAGTTTTGAAACCAGTCTTAAAAATAATTTACTGAGTTACAAGTACAGTCAACATTTGTTAGAATAGAAAATTTTATTTTAAAATCAGTGATGATTTCAGACATTTCCACAAGAGGGGGAAACCAAATTTTACGTTCAATTTTCTCGGCATAATACTATAATTTGTTGAAAAAAACAACATGATCAATGCAAAACACGGATATTTAAGGATTTTCCCCTAAAATATCGATAGAAGGGACAATTGTACGCTTTAAAACACTGTTTTCAGTTTCTCAATATGTACTGTTTAACGTCATTTTAAAACTCTCCAAGGGTTTCAAAGAGAGTTTTTGAACCACTGATAGGTCAAAGAGGGGCTTGGGTATGCCTGGAATCATAACTGATTAAAATATAGAATGTACTGTTATGAGTTTAAAACGAGCATTTAGATCAGTTGATTGATTGTTGAGGAATCATCAATGGTTTAATGTTGGCAATGTTGATGCGACAAAGCAGTGGAGAACGAATTGCTATTTGTTCATCATTGACCACTTTTCGCAAACATTTAATCTCCTAAAAGGTTGAGCGGTTAAAAAGTTTCCGAACTTATTTCAATGAGAGGACATTAAAGTGGACATTAAAGGACATTAAAGACATATCAGCATAACTTTTGATCCATTCAAATAATGAAAAATTATAAAAAATAATTAGAATAGTTGATTGTAAGTTTTGGTTGAACTAATAAAAAAGAACGTAAACTTACGAATAATGTTTTGAACTAATAATTTGTTCGGTTTTGAGGCGAGTTTGGGCACAAGTATTGTATTCACGAGTTGATGTTTATATTGCAATGGTCAACTCAAAAATAAATTTTAAAAGTTAATAATTTAAATGTTTCATAATTTATGACGACATATAGGAAAGTATCTCCAATATTTATCTTCGAGCAATAAATTAATTTGTAATCACAACATGCGATTGTCATGCAGATTTCTTCCATATTCAACGAGAACTGATGTTTCAAGGTTGGACTATTCGACGAAGAAGTGGAGATATTGTGAGCCCGGGGACCGGCGCTTTCAGAATGAAGTCGACCGAGGATTCCGGCCGGCCGGGAAGTCATTGCTGACTCAGGAGTCACCGACCAGAGTCATACCGGCAGGCTGCTTCGATACCGGTGATGGGTTCTACAATCCGCGCACCCGATGTGTACGGGCGCCACAAGGACAGATTATACGGTACTTCAATATAACATGGCGCCAACAGAATGGAGATTTTTAAAAATATTTTTGATAAAATGATAATATACTGTTTTTCATTGACATTGGAAATATGCTTGATTTTTATGTATCAATGATAGATCTAAACATTTAACATTTATTTACATCTTACATTTATCTAAACAACATAGGGGTGAGTATCGATTACAAAATCATAATCGATTCGAGTTTTGTTGACATCGATTTTATAAATCGAGGAAGTCGACAACATTTTTTCCTGTTTTACCGATCGCGCATATTATGTAAATGACATTTGGTTACACTCTGTATATCATAAAGACATAGAAAAACACAAATGGAAAGATAATACAAGATTAAGGATTATTTTATTTTGATACAAAATAAATAATTATCATATTCCCTATAAATAATCGAATGGATTACATTGAAGTACCCATCCCATTAACACAATATCCCCAAGCGCGTAGGAAGGGCGGGGGATGGGGGGGATTATCCCCCCCCCTCCCCCACTCAAGCAGGCTGACCCCCCCCCATCCATTCACCATTCAAAATTAAGTTTAGTGACCAAGAATCACTTAAAAATTGTTTAAATTCTAAAAAAACGCCCTGCGGGGCAAAAATAGGAAGTTATTTGTTGTAATTTGAGCATTAACGTTTAGCATCCCAGAATCAATTTTAAAATGTTTATATTCGAAAAAGTGCCCTGCAGAGTAACAATTGGAGTTGTTTTTGCTTCAGTTTGTGCATTTTGAAGCCCCAGAAACACTTTTAACTGGGTAAAATTCTAAAAAACGCCCCGCGGGGCTGAAACTGGGGGCACAGCCCCCCAGACCTCCCTTCCGGGTGTCGCAATCCCCCCCCCCCATGATAAAAGTAGTTCCTACGCGCCTGAATATCCCTGCTTTCCCCTCCCAGGATCCCCACGAATGAGGAAGCTAGCTGGATCACAAGTCACTGCCGCCGCGCCGATGACATCACCCTCGACGATTATCCCCTCTCAACATCGTCTCCGTCCCTCACGAGCTACGTGTCCACCGTCTCGGAACACCGCATGTCTGAAGGGTCAAGCGACTCGCGACGCCGTCGAGAAGGTCACGCAGCAAGCATTACAGTGGACAACCCTGAGGTCAACAGGCAACAACGCGCAGGCATTACACAGGAGAACGCAGACGCCATTCGACGGAAATCGCAGATGATACCGACCTTCAGAAGTCGCTATTCAAATTTAGAATCCAAGAATCAAGATAAGAAAAGTGTAGAGCATGATAGTAGTGCGTTGCGACAAAAAATAATGTCTTTTGACAAAATTTCTGATCAAGTAACCAAATTAAGTGACTGGTCGTCACATGAAGAAACAAAACTGAATAAGCTTTCTAAAAGAGAACCCTCTATATTAAGTGTTAATTCTACAAATACTGCAAAATCAAGTCTACCTTCGTTTGAAAAAGTACACAAATCAAGTATCCGTTCTTTATTAGAATCCCCCAAATTTAGTGTCCATTCTACTGGAGAAAACCCTAAATCTAGTGACCGTTCTACAGTAGACACCGTGAAATCTAGTGTCTCTACTATTGTAGAATCCCCCGAACCAAGTGAAGATTTTACGCAAGACACAGCATCTGTCGGTTCTCCAGAATACAACCCCGAGTCAGGTGGACGTTCGTCAGATATGTTAGAAGCTGATCGAGCTCAGATTACTGAAGCGATCTAAATTTTTTGCGAACTACAACAAACATTTTGATAAACACTTACATAATGAAATAAATTATTTACGTCACTTTGATGTGTTTCTCTTGACTTCTCAATTTATTAAAACATGTCAATTTCCAACTGGAGAGCGAAGAAAATGTTAGAAATGTCAGCGCCTTTAAATATAAGTCTACGGAACTGTCAATTTATCTTGAAACGTTTATTTGATGGATTTGGACAAAGCCGTTAATATACATAGGTACGTGAATACCTGAGTAAGGACCAGTCTTTCAATACTCTGCTTACTTTTAAACGGTTGATTAGGACTGTATTGGCATGGCAACAACCAATGACATCCCTAGAAAATTACTGGTTTTAGCAGAGTATTGCAAAACTGGACCTAAGAAGTTGTTCAAACTAACTTATTTTTAACATTGAGTTAGAAAACCGACTGAAATTACAAATATAGCATAATACCTTACCACTTCGTCCCCCAAGTTCAAGACTACGTTATCTCATTTTTTTTCTCTTTTCTAAAAAGTATTTGTCAGGACCTCCTCTATTATGTCTAATGATGCAAATTCTTATATTTTATAATTTCATGGTCATCCTAGACTACATAACGTTGTATTACCCGTAGGTCATTTTCAACTTTTAATTCGTCAATACTACCTTATCTGCAAATTTCCTATGCTATTTACTAGTGATGCCATCGGGTACCCGGGTACCCGGGTCAGAACCGGGTAATGGGAGACCCGGGTTACACTCACAACCCGCGAGTAGTAAAAAAAAAAAAAAAAAAAAAAAAAAAAAAAAAAAAAAAAAAAAAAAAAAAAAAAATTTTTGATTAAATTTTGTTTTTTGTTGCGCCAATTGAGCAGGGGAGTATACAATCAAGCCATTCCTCTCTCCAACGGGAATCATCACGCTAATTTACCCCTCCAACACCACTCTGGTCCCCACTCAGACAGTGCGGCACCATTTGCTGCAGTCCTATTTTCAATTGTGCTATTTCCATTGCGCAACAATACCTAAAAACTCAAAAGGTATACTGTTTATTCTTCCATAAAAAAAAAAAAAAAAAAAAAAAAAAAAATGTTTTTTTTTTTAAAGATGGCGGGTACCCGCCCGGGTACTGCTGGCGGGTACCCGGGTACAAAAATTACTACCCGATGGCATCACTACTATTTACAGATAGTGCAGTCTTGCACCAGAATTCTATGTAAACCTGGCGTCAAAACTAAATTCAAGACAACGTTTTTTGCAGATAGTGCAGTATTGCTCTGGAATTTACCATGTTCAATCTGTCTTTAGAAATAAAACTTGAAAAGAATGTTAGTTCAATACTGCACTATCTGCAAATAATGCTGTATTGAACAAATGTATTACCTATATTAATTAATATTGCCGATTATAATAATCCAATCAATATTTTGAAAAGTACATAATGCGTATTTCTGTTGAGACTAATTACATAAAAATAATGATACCATTTAACTGTTATTCTGATTTGTTAGGCGATTTTTAAATATTAAAACGCCGTTTCTCAACAATGAAGTTTTGCAGATAACGCAGTCTTGAACTGGGAGGACGCAGTATGATAATACCTATAATAATAATAAGATTATACTACATTTTAAATAGATCACACAATATACCTATTTGTGAAATTATTTAGAATCCTGAGGCTCTGATATTTTCTCAATTGGTATATTTACCTAAAGGGTAAGGATATAAATACAAATTATCCCGCCGTCTTCTCAATATGATAATGTAAAAATAATTTTATATAGCAAAATACATCTATAATGCGAGAGTTTCTGGAATTGTGGACATTTTTCCAATAATAATTCTAATTAACCACCGACTGTTTGCTACATTACGTTAGATTACATTATCAGTGCACAAGTGAATTAAGCGGCAAATTAGATCGAAATCTTATTTGACAGCTGTCACCTCTTTGCTGACATTTTGAATTGTTCTTGATAAGTTGCTGATAAGATGAAGTTGGAAAAGCGCTTTAAAACGAGTTAATAATTAAAATCAACTCATTATCATTTTGCTTTGGCATTAACTGCATACGATTCGATCTAAAAATGTGTCAAGAATTTAATTGTTTTTTTCATTACTAAGTCTTCTGAGATTACTCTTTAATTCTGAGATTACTTAATTCCCCTAACTTTGATTTCACACAATGCAGGAAAAGTCACATATTTAAGCAACAATCACCCCTTTGGTTTGCCACTGGACAAAAATATAGTTCTACAAATCCAGAAATAATACAAACTGTGAAGCAAAGTCATCAAATAGGTATGTTAAGTATAAAGCATGATTGAGATGTAGAACTTACATTTTATATAAAAAAAATAATATCGCGGTCTATATTATGATTCGCTTTAGAAGTTGTTAGAAAAACGCGTTAGTGAATGCTCTGAAAAGCGACATTCGAAAAACATTGTCAGTAACGTCTCGTTCAGATTGTCCAAAATTAAATCGGAGCATAATCAATAATTCAATTTCCCAGTCATATGAAGAGACCCATCTTCCTAGAATTAATTAACGTTAATTAGCGAGCCATCGTATTGTATGGAAATTCATATGCGTTTGCAAGTTTCTGCTCTAAAGAACTTGGAACTGAAGCGTAGAAATAGCAGTGATAACATATTTGAAATTTCCTTCAAGAAATTTCACAGCTAACACGCAAAAAGTCCGTAAAATTTCAATCACTTTTGGATTTAACGACATATTAGTCTGAAAATTGACAAAATTACAGATAATGTTGGTCCCACAATGACCATGCTAAGTTTAAGTTGATCGGTCAATTGGTTTCATCTTAATTTTCAAAAAAACACACAAATCACAGGATCTCGTTCAAAAACTCTACTTGGGACCCCTCACATGATATTTGTGTGTGTACAAAATTCCAGATTGATAAACTCAACGATTTAGCCTGGCCTACAAAAAATTCAGGGAAATTGCATTAGAATTACCTGTGAGAGTGATCCAGTCAAAGGAGACCTCAGTCCTGTACCTCACGACCACCGGATGTCGGAAGTGAACGTCGAGGAGAACTTGCCTCTCTCCTTCAGGTCTTCCAGCCTCCGTCAACAATCTGAAACACACGCCGTTGTCTAGTGTGGGAGAGAGAAGGAGATAGTTTTAATCACGTTGATGAGTTTCCTCCCGTTGCTATGCCAAACAAACTATTTCCGAATCATGTTACGCATTCGGGGATGAGTTGAGTAAACAGTGTTGTTTAGACAAGGACTGCGATAACCAATAACGGGGGTAATAAGCGATCCTTCATCATGCATGTACGTGTGGTATTCGTCATCAGTGGAATATTCACAAAATAAATCATTTTACAAAGTAACGGGATTAATGCTGTTTTTCAAAGCTTTTTTTATTTTTGTTCTTCAAGTGAACCACCTTTTCAAAAATCAAAGAGCAGGTGTACATTTAAACTGCCAATATGATTTCTAAAACGACCTCTAAGTGTTTAAATACGATTATTTTACGATATATTTCGTATTGTGAATATAAATGTGTGTATTTGGTGTGAAGAAAAATCTAGAAAAACACTTTTTGAAGATATTACGCGTTCCGTTACCTCTTAAAATGTAAATCTTAAAATTCTTGACACAGCTAAATGTTGGTTTTAATAACCTTACAACATATCAACTAGTTACATGACAGACCATTCCATTTTACAATTCGATCTGAGAAAATGTAAAAAAATATTTAGAAATTGATTCATCGTTTTGCAAAGTGCGTCAAGTTAGTCTGAGCAACGGTCTGATCTGGAGACCTATAATCAAATTGTTCAAGTTGTTTTTCCTTACGTAGTCGAGTCGATATGACGTCAGAACGAACGAAATGGCATTCAAGCTGCCAATATTTTGGTCTGACATGAGGAGGCCAGCAAAGTATACTACTATTTATTTGAACTAAATGTGAAAGAAAGTGAGCGAGCCACACGATGTTGAAAGTACAGTAGTGTGGAGGCCACTCGAGCGCATCTGGAAGAATGACGTCATCAACTGCACTGCTACATGCTCGCCATTACTTAACATGCGGACGTAAAACGTTATTAAATGGTTACATTAAATTCAGAAATAAATCGGAACAGTTGCCTTTGCGCAATGAATGTTGCCATGCTCTCTCTCGACCAATCAGAGCAAAGCAGTCAAAATAATTTACTGGGTTATGATGCAGACTTAATACATTACATTATTCTTAGACATGAAATTTTAAGTTACAAAGATGTGAAAATAGCTTCTTAGGGATCTTTAAGGTTTTAAAAGCATTATTTTCATTGAGTTACGGATCATTGCTTCAATATAAGTTCTCTTGACACTGCTCTAGTCGTGGCTAAGATTGACACATTATTGCTTTTGGGATGTCTTCATATTATGTTGAGAGAAATGAGATGAGTAATCTGAGCTTGGAGGGGAAAAGGGAGGGAGAGGTAGAATGCAACAATTTTCAGGAGGTTGTGGAGAGATTATAAGGGATGAAGATAATTAAAAATAATGATTTCGCGGAACCGGATAATTAAATGGTCATTTTGTGTTCTGGAAAACAACAAGCTATAGGCCATAATTAACTAAACGTAAAAAATAATTGAAATGTTATTTGATATCTGTAATTAAAAATCGGCTCAAACCATATAATATAAGATACTCAAATAATAATTTAGCCCAGGAAAATAAAATTATTATCCTTTGTCCATAAAAGTATTAATCCTTTTTTGGCTGAGAAGTGTTCTGTTAATGACTACTTTTCTTTTTACTGTTATTTATAAAAGTGCAAGAGGATCGAAATCATAAAGTTATCAATTCAACAGTGCACGCCACATTTGTCAAATTGAATGGATTGATATTTCACTTTATCGTGATATCGTACAACCGGACATAAGTACATTCTAGGATGTCATTAACAACTACGCTGTGTTTATTCCTAAATCTCGACTTTTTGAGTTAATCAAAGTTCATCAGAACATCAGAACATAGCAGACAGTCACACTTGTGAATTAAACGCCATTTCATGTCACCAAGTTCATAATCCAAGCGAGCCGGCCCCGAGGTCTCATAATAATTTAATTGCACATAATGTAATTAATTCTGTATGCGACTCTGGAAACTAGCAACAGCTCTGAATGAGCTTGGCGAGCCAAAGACGTGCCTCTGCCAATCATTTAGTTGCCTTGCACTTGCTTTCAACGTGGGGCGAACAGTTCGCTGCAAACCGTTCAAGCGGCTACATTTGTCACTTACTTCACTTGTTGAGAGCAAATGTCACGTAGAAGTCTAGCAGAAATTAGTTTATAACTAGTCACCGGGGCGTAATATGGAGGTTAATATGGGATAATTGCAATGTGAGGGTTGCCTTATTATCATCACTTAAAAACTAGATGCTGAAAGTGAAACAATGTTCATTACGGAATGCTACAGACGAACAGAAATGGACAAAACTTGTTGGACTTTATACTGCCGGAGCTGCTTCTAAAATGTGAATAAAATCATTGTTTCCCCCGAGGTTCTTTTGTTTTTGACAAGAATGTGCTGGGCAGCCATATTGTTGATCGGTAAGATTACAGTTGATCGTGGTATCTTGTAAACAGAGTGATTTTTATGTATATTACCAACATAATATCAGAAACACAGATTGATGGCTGTTTTGACATGTGCCAACAAAATGGCTGCTTCAGCAATGCCTGACGTCAAATTATTTAACCAAATTGAAGTAAAGTAATAGAATTGCGTTATTTATTTGAAAACTGATATCAATTCCTTCAATTAATGACAAATTGCTGAAAGTACACTCAGTTGAAATGACTCTCCTGATCTTATTTGCCTCGGTACGATCACTTACCCTAGTCTGCATTGTAACTGAACACAATACTCTTTGTGACCTATTTGTGTGTTGTGTTCTTGAGTCGACACACATCATTACATTCTGGTGTTGGTTTTCCAGTAAACAAGTCTCCGTGATGTTTGTCCTTCCACTTAGAAACATGTTTGCGAAACCGCACAAGCTTAATCCACGTCGGGGTTTCGCCAATCTTTGGTTGTTGCCTTATTACAATGGTGTCACGTATGTGGGATGTTTTCGTGGCATATTTCCCACATTGATTATGAACTTATCAAAGGAACTTAATTATACAAACATTCTCGATGAACATAATACAACGGGGTTATATTATTAAATCAAGATTTAGACAGGAATAAATTGCACTTATGTTTTGGAGAATATCTCGCATTACAAAATCTCGTTGCGACCTGAACAATTAACCTACAAACAACATATTTTAATGAAAATCATGTAATTAGTAAAAGCAATAAATGGTAAGTCCTCTAGTTTCCTCTTAATCTTAACTTCGTCTTCTTTTCGTTTTCACAGCAATGTTTTCAGTTCCGTTTCTTCTTAATTAATTCCACGGTTCACAAAACGTAATTTCATTGCTATACATCTTGGCGCTACTTCTAAACCTGCTCATGCTTCTAGAATTCTATTCTAGAATTCTATTCTAGGATTCCTCTGTATTTCTTCTTCGTAATTCAAAACCTCGTAAATCTCTTTTACAAACAATTCAAATGAAATAATTAATTCAAATACCTACTACTTCTATTACCTCCAAATTCAAAACAGACTAAGAACAAAAATATCCGCTATACAAATAATTATTGCAATCAAATTTGTTTTAATTTTATATTGTCCATAAATACGATATAGTACATTTTTATTGAATGAAAGTTGGTATATTTAATTTTTATTTTAACTGGTTCACAATCAGAAGAATAAACGGCATAAACTTTGGTTACACTAATCACTACCATTGATGGTTATTTTTTCGATTTGTGAAGCAGAAAATAAAAAAATATTTAGAGCTTGAAAAATATGTTCAAAAAGAATATTGTTTGCTATTTTTGATCCATTGAGTGTAGATACATTTAATTTACAAACATGTGTAAATTACATTGATAAAATGTGTTGCTTTGGTATAATCTTACAAAAGTCTTGAGTTTCCGAGTTCTAAAATATGTTCAAATGTCTCAACTAACTGACATCATAGAATAATTTATTTTTCTATTCTCCAATTGGAGACAATAACATCGCACAACGCTACAAAATCATCAATCCCCATCACTAGAAACCATCTCTCTTTCAAAACAAACCGTCTTCTAAAGTATCCCTCCCCGAGGAATGTTAAACACTGAAAGCAACTTACCCAAGCGGTGTTTGGAATATCTCCGTGGAATAGAGTTGTCTTTGACAGTCGAGAAGACAGTTACACTTCATTCCCGCGGCGGAGTCGTCGAAATATTCGTTCCTCGTGGCAGGTAGGTCGTAGTTGAAGACATCTGGAATCACACGCAGGGGTTCTCACGAGCAATTCGTGTGCAGAGCAAACACGGTTTGTCGAGCTGTTTAATGCCTGAAGTCAGATGGAATTCGTATTCAATGGGATGAGTTCTGATCGTGTGACGTGAATTTAAGGGCAATTGAAATAATTTGCAGAATTGTTTTGCTTAAGACGGCTGGGTAGTGAGTTTGACCTTGAAGAGTTTTTTAATCGATTTTTATCAATATCTTTTACCAATGTAATTGTTAACAAAATAAGGCTTTGTAAGAGTATTCAGAATAGTTCAATGAAAATAATTCCATAGCTTGTAATGGTTTATTAGATTTACTTTGTCTTACAGACGTTTAGTGCCCGAAAATTAGTAAAATTATGGAACTAAACATCTGTTGGACAAAATAAAACTAATAACTTATTCCAAACTATGAAATTATTTTCATAGTACTGTTCTGAATCCTCGTACAAAGCCCTATTTTGTTAACAATTACATTGGTAAAAGATATTGATAAAAATCGATTACAAAACTCTTCAAGGCCACGCTCACTACTCAGCCCTCTTAAATAAAGCTTTCAATTTGGTCAAAACTTTCAATCTACAAAAAAGTCACTTTTGAGTTTATGTAATTCTTTTTTTTTATTGCAAAAAGTGCAAACATTCTTATTTTTAAAACTTTAATTGATATCTCATACCACAACACCACTACTACAACAACTGATTTCCTGTCTTCCTCCAAAACCGAACGACTAGATGTGCATCTATACAACATGGTCGTCACTCGGACTTTTGACGTATTGTATAACAATATAAAAGCATATTCAATTACGGATTTAAACACAACCGAAGGCAAGTTTACAATATAAATTAACAGTGCATAAGTTTGTCTTATGGCTTATCGTATGGTAGCTCACAACAAAGTTCTAAAATTAACAACGTAAAATTAGCAGCAAGGTTTACAACTTCAAACTTTTGCTGCTAATTTTACGTTTGCTTTACTCAACCAATCAGATTCGAACATGGTTTGTCGTGAAAGACGAGCAACAACAAGAAGAGGAAATGTCGCATCCCAATTAATCCCTCATTAAAATTTAACAATAATTCATTTTCAACGAGAAACAAACATTTTGTCTACATTTTAGTATATCAATTTGTCAAATCTCTCCCATTCTAACAGAAGTCTTCAAGATGATTTTCTATTGGTTAATTAATGGTTTACTGCTAATTTATACTCTAAATAAATAAAATTTGTTAATGCCAATTTTACTGCAAATTCAGTGCTTTCTGTTGTAAATGGGCGTCTACGCAACGTATCGAAAAAAATTCGTTGTTTTCATAAATCGTAGAATATATCAATATCGTAACAATGTTACCTTTAGTATTTGAATGATGTAAGTCAGAATAAACTTACGGGTAACATTTTATTTCTCCAAATACACTTCACTTCTAAACATTCAGTCTTTGTTATCACGATTCTATTTCCATGTCAGTGACACCGACGTTGATTTATCAACAAGTAATGAAAATTATATTCATTCGTTGAACCCAAAGAGGTTGACGAACGTCTCAAGAACACAATAAAAAATACTTTTTATTCTTTATTGTATTTCCAATCGTCCTGGGTCTTTAGAAAACACACGATGGTATCTCCAACGAACTTGGAAATAGAACACTTGAACACTTTTCTCTATACAATTCAGAGAAACCTTATTGTCGAGCTTCTGTTATTTCTATAACAATGTTGACTCACCATTATATCGCGCCAAACATAGCAACCCTTCGATATTACATGGGACGTATTTTCCTAAAGAAAAAGTGCAAATATTACTTTTGTGTATCGAATCAATGAAGCCCCACCTATTTCGTTTATCGAATTCAAAATATATCCTAATTTTAATCATAATTCTTGATTAATTCTTCAAATCGTTCAATATTAAATCGAAACCCAGTGAAAGTGATGGTATTAAGATGCAGCCCGCAATACATGAACGTGTTGCGGGTTGCATTCAGGCGTGGCCACGTTACCTCAATCAGTTTGAGACCGAGTAAATAAAGCATATTTTTTATTTTGTTTAATTACCAAAATGTGTGTTTCAGGTTACCTAAAACAGTTTATATTTTTTTTTTACAATCGGAAGTTGAAATTTATTAAATATCTTCATTCAGTAGCAAAAATATATTTTTTAAGTTACAATAAAGAGTAAGAAAGTTAATATTTTTTACAAAATGTAAATGGCTTTGAACAAGGTTCACTTGAATTAACCTATTGTACTCAACTTTTCATAATGTTTTCTTGATGCCATAAAATTTAAATGATTTTCTATTCTCTCGTTTTAGAAAAGAACATATTTAGATATTTAGTTCTCCCACTGCTTTTAAACTTACCAGCCGGGTTGGGAAAGTAATACGGCGAACAGTTACAAACATCCAGTGCATGCTGCTGATGACATTGCGAGAGACAGTTGTCATAGCCATATTGCTCGTCGCCATAACCCGGAATATGACGCTCTTCCGGATAGAGACATTGACGTCGTTTCACCGCGAGCGTCTGGACGCCCGGCGTCGTGTGCGTCACAGTCGCCACCACGGCCACCTGGACCAGCTGGTTGACGTCGACGTCCGTGCCGAATGCCGGGTACGACCACGGCTCGTTCACCATCAGCTGGAACGACCGAAGGGTTTGTGACGCGTGCGAAATGTTGGTGACGCGTGCGAAATGAAATGACTATTGTTGGCACGAAAAGTAGGTGATTTATGTAATTGCTCGTTAATTGCAGAGAAAATCGAATCTGCTCTTTAAACTGTCAAACTAACAAATTGTGACTGTTAAAGAAAGTATAAAATTACAGGCAAAAATGTATAGGTATTTGCAAATGTATTTTGAGAAATTTTGAAATATAATGTAAGGAAAATAAGTTTTTCATTCTTTTTGTTATCTCCCGAGATGACCAAACGACTTTTGTGAAATTGACATTCAAACATAACAAATCAAACATAAGTTATGAAATATTATGAAATAGCGTATGCAATCTCAGCTTGTTCAAAATACGACTATCAAATTATTTTGATCATCTGTTGATGATCTGGTATATCTAGTGATAAATAGAGTCGTGTATTCAGAGGAAGTTTGATCCAGAGTGTTCTTGAGCTAATTACTGCCAATCAATCACCGTCGCTGCAGGCGTCGGCGGCGTCGGCGGCGTCGGGGGCGTCGTTTCTTACCGGATTCACGGATTCACGGCTCGACGGATTCATCATCGACGGTACACGTCGAGGATCCACGTACATCCACGCCCCCCCCCCCCACCCCCCTCCTTGTCATACACCCTCCTAAGACGCCTCACTCCAAGCGTCGGCGACGTCGTTTCTTACCGTGATCGACGGGTTCGTCGTGTCATAGGAGGTACACGCCGAGGATACACGTACATCCACGCGCTCTACACCCCCCCTTGTCGTACACCATCCTAGGTCACTTTACTCCAAGCGTCGGCGACGTCGTTTCTTACCGTGATCGACGGGTTCGTCGTGTTGCTCATCATCGGCGGTACACGTCGAGGATCTACGTACATCCTGACCCTCAACGCGCTCCACACGCCTTTGCCGTACACCATCCTAGGTCACTTTACTCCAAGCGTCGGCGACGTCGTTTCTTACCGTGATCGACGGGTTCGTCGTGTTGCTCATCATCGGCGGTACACGTCGAGGATCTACGTACATCCTGACCCTCAACGCGCTCCACACGCCTTTGCCGTACACCCTCCTAGGACGCTTAACTCCCGGCGTCGGCGGCGTCGTTTCTTACCGTGATCGACGGGTTCGTCGTGTTGCTCATCATCGGCGGTACACGTCGAGGATCTACGTACATCCTGACCCTCAACGCGCTCCACACGCCTTTGCCGTACACCCTCCTAGGACGCTTAACTCCCGGCGTCGGCGGCGTCGTTTCTTACCGTGATCGACGGGTTCGTCGTGTTGCTCATCATCGGCGGTACACGTCGAGGATCCACGTACATCCTGACCCTCAACGCGCTCCACACGCCTTTGCCGTACACCCTCCTAGGACGCTTAACTCCCGGCGTCGGCGGCGTCGTTTCTTACCGTGATCGACGGGTTCGTCGTGTTGCTCATCATCGGCGGTACACGTCGAGGATCCACGTACATCCTGACCCTCAACGCGCTCCACACGCCTTTGCCGTACACCCTCCTAGGACGCTTAACTCCCGGCGTCGGCGGCGTCGTTTCTTACCGTGATCGACGGGTTCGTCGTGTTGCTCATCATCGGCGGTACACGTCGAGGATCTACGTACATCCTGACCCTCAACGCGCTCCACACGCCTTTGCCGTACACCCTCCTAGGACGCTTAACTCCCGGCGTCGGTGAGCGTCGTTCGTGCGACGTCTCCGAGTTGAAGGCGTAACAGAAGCCGTTCTCGGAGAGTTGGAGTTCGAACAGGTCGCAGCAGGGGACGTCGGCGTTGCGCCACCAACAGAGTCGACTGAACAGATCTTCACAACGAGGACGAACCTGACGAGTCATCAGAACAAAACCTTTTAATATTTTGTGTGAGCTGGGTGGATTTTCTGTGCCCTACCCCCCTGTGAGAGGTTTGTATTAGATGAAGTTAGGAATTTCTTTTAAAACCCATAGTTTGGTTGAATATGAGTGGAATTGGCTAATACTTTTTAGGAATGGAGCATAACAAATCACATTATGAAATAATAGCACTGGTGGCTCAACTCAATTGTGACGCATTACATAAGTAGCACTCAAAAGGTTAAAAAGGGTTAATAGGAGTTTTTCCCCCCAAAACATTACACGGGAAGAATGAAACATGTTCAATTTGGAGGAAATTAGATAGAGATGTCATCCGTAAGAAGTTTGTATGAGCTTTCAAAATAATATTCTCTCTTTCAAATTATCAATATAAAAGAACTTTATTGGCTGCCTAGAGAAACAGTAATTGAACGAACAAATTGTATATTTTACCAGCTGAAGAACAGTTGGCAGTATAAACGTTCTAAAAGAGTTTATAGCATTTAATCTTGTGTTTGTGTTGTGTTTCTTTTAGATATATTATGAACTAACTCTTTAATTTCAAACATAGTTAAAAATTGTTTCAGTAATTTATTTGCCATATTTCTGACATACGTATTTGTGTGAATCATCTCCATTCAGTTTAAAATTTTTATTTGAACTTTTTTCAAAGTTTAGCTGTGATTTAAAATATGAACTATAATTTTATAATCCTGCTTTAAAAAGAACCCTAAGGATTTAATTACAGATGAAGTTGGATTTAGTTTTGTATCGGTTTTTTCATCAACTCGTATTTTCTCTACTTGTTCTATTGTTATAAATTCATCCACAAACCAAGTTATATATCTCTTGTGCAACGTTGCAAGTTCAAAAGTATGATTCGGTTGGCGTTATGCTTATCTCTCTTACCACAGAATTACATTCTCATAACTTTTCACATTGCAACAGTGTAAGTTATGCGGCAAGTGTGCAACTGGCGTGAGAGATAAACGGGTCCAACTTGGAGGCAAATGGAGCAGTAAAGGTCATCCAGAGGAGTAAAATATCGTAGTTGGCATGCACGAGGGTGGGCTGACGTATGCCGCCTTTGACTTGGACCAAACCAACCCTTTTGATGGATTCTTTTTTAACCCGAGGCATCTGCTATTCGCGTAGATTAGCAAAACGCTCTGTGAAGCGTTGATGAGCGAGTAACGATACGTGCAACAACATCTCCACCCATACACGATCCGCACTCAATCAAAGATAACTTACTACATACATTTTCTGATTTTCATTGCAACTTTCCAATTTCCATAATATACTCGTGCACTCTGGAATAATTGAATATCATATATATTTGCCGAGGATTTGGAACTTGTAGAAAAATCTCATGTGACATTACAAAACTCTTTTAACATCAAGTATGTAAATTATTGCCCGATTTGGCTGACACTTTGTAAAATCATATTAAATATTGGTATCAATGTCCTTGCAAAATTTCAAATTATCAGAAGTATATTTTTAAATTTGAACCAATCAACGGAATTTGACAAAAATTCTGCCTGCATAGAATTTCAGCTCTATCGGAGAAACGGTGCAATCTAGAGCAAAACAACAGAGACAGGCCAAAAGGTCGAAAAGGAGATTACATAATTCCTTCAAATATGTTTTCAAGAATATTATGGAGTTTTATTGCATTGACGGATGAACTGTGGGAAAAATCGGTCGTGGCCTATGAGCATGGAATCCTCCGCACTTGACTCTGCTGAGGAAAACCACGAAAGTCCCTCAATCAGTTACACAGTCGCGGGACTTCTGGACTGAAAGTCCAGATAGTTTCTGCTTGAGCCAACTTGGTTTATTAACTTCTAAACCTGACGGTTATTTAATTATTGTGGTTTTATTTATATTATACATAGTTACTATATCCAAAGAAGTAAGATTATTATAAGGAATTATTAATCAGCTTATGTTGAGGTATTTACAATTAATTTGAAATGGAAATGTTAGCTCCCAAAAGTAAACTAATTCTCTCAACATTATTTGAGCAGATGTACATAAATCTGTTTGACTATGGTTTTGTTAACTCAACATATTATATTTGTGGATAACATGAATCTAACCGTCTCTCAACTGTGCACGAGATTCAGTTGTTATGTTTATTTGTTGACGCCAGTCGCTAAACAAACGCATGCAAATCTAATTTTACTCTATTCATTAAAAAATAATTGGTCCATTAATGAACGAAAGTAAAGAACATTAAAATTTGATACTAATTGATGGGTTTTAATAAATTAACGTGTTAAAGCTCATGGAGCATTCATTAGCGTATTAAAGCTCATGTATGAGTTCAATATTTTGGGCTACAATACTGACGCATCAAGTTTAACGGACATTTAATTTCAAATGATTGATTGTATTAATCTTAAAGTAGTGTCTTGAAAAATCGAGGCTTTAGAGAGTGAAGAAGGATGTAATACAATAAGAACGTCCCATATCACTTTTTCACTTCATGTCAAGAGCGCATGCGTCCTTCTAACAGAACCGGACCCTTCAAATTAAAGTTCTTTTCGTGCATCCGAATGATAAACGTTCTCGATTTAAAATTAAATTGCTTTTTGAAAGCATTCATCAAGATTGAATGAAATTAATGTTACATTCTGTGAAGCGTTAAACGAAACGTCTACCGAGTTGAAGCTTTTCTTCTGCGGTTAAATACGTCGTTTGGAAGCGTGTACCGTGGTGATTCTGTCGCTTATAGAGACAGATCCAGCCGTCTGGATATCCTGCTTTGAATTGAAGAAGATTCTCTTAGTATCTTGAGTTTTATTGTGTTTTCTCAAGAGTTACGACTCGAAAGCTTGATAAGTTTATATTATTTTGTTACTCAATTACTTTTAATTCGGTTACCCAATGCATACGTTCTTAGGTTAGTTTTAATGCTCATTCCTAATTACAATTGAGTACTTGTTTAACTATTGAATAGTTCATGCCTTCGAGATAAAGAAATACCCTCAATGAATGAGAGTTGAATTTCAATATTTATTTTGTTAAAAACACATAACAGGAAAACACAGGAAAATAATAGGATACAACTTTGAAATGTGTGGAGCGCAAGGTCTACACGATATTGAGAATATCAATGTTAAATCTAGATAGAATAGTTGATAAAATCTGCGAGAAAAAAAAGCTCTGTGCAACGCAATGATTGCGCGCGTTGACAGTTGTGTGAGGTTACTAATCTACAGACCTTGGAAATATTACGCCTGTACCCACTTTTCAGCACTTTCTCCACTAAAATGGTAAATAATATCAAATCTGCAATGATGTTGTGAATCTCCTTACAACTTGGGTGCAAGATAGTAAAGAAAAGTGGAGCCAAACGAACAAACCTAATATGTAAGAGTTCATGGTAAAACAAATTTAAAAAACATTTAAAAAAATTCTTATAATGTCAACAACACTTAAAGATCTTGACCGATTTGAAAAAACAATTGGCAATATTTGGTAACATGCTGGTCTCAAAAGTTTAAGCTTGATTGGACCACAGATTTACATTGTGTAATCGGACTTTTCAGCCAATAAGAGGAATTTGGACTAAAACTACATACTTGACCGCTGTTGTAAGTGTGACACTAGTGGGTATGCAAAAGAGTTCATGATACACTAGGTACACACTAGGTACACTAGATTAGGTACACTTACGGTCAGAATAATTGTCAATAAAACGCTAAGTTAGAGCTCAAATTACTGTCAATATTTATTAAAAACAGAAATAATTGAGCGAGCGTAGCGAGCGTCACCACAGTACTCTTATGGCACTTTCTCTGTGTGTTTTTTTTTTTTTTTTTTTTTTTTTTTTTTTGTCCGCACAGCCCAGGTTAAACCGCAAATTCAATAGATCTGAAACTTTGCACATATGTTAACGTAATCTATGCGGTCCCTGGGATCGTTTTTGAACGGGCTCCTGTGATTGGTTCAAGTTTTAGAAAAATTATCTTTCGATTGGTTGGTTCAATCAATTTGAAATTTAGCAAAGTCATTGCAACCAACATTGTACCCAATCATAAAAATTTTCAGCCAAATCCTCCCATTGGTTCAAATTTGAAACCATTTTTCCTGTGATTTTTGACATTTAAACTAGAACCGATTGACCGACCAACTAAAAACTTCGCATGGTCATTGGTACCAACATTTAAGGTATTTTTGCCAATTTTCAGTCTAATCTGTCGTTATTTTCAAAAGTTTTTGTCATTTTAGGGACATTTTGCGTGTTGGCTGTCAAATTCACGGCGACTTCGAATCTTCAGTTCAAGGCAAGGTAGTTAGAGTAGAAACTTTCAAACGCATAATATGAAACTGATAATGACCGTTCAACACTCGATTTGATATTGTGTACACACACTTATATCATATGAGTGGTCCCATGTATATATTTTTTGAAGGAGATTTTGTGATTTTTGAAAATTAACACGGAACCGTTCAATCATAAAGTTGATCAATCGATCAACTTAAAACTTTGCATAGTTATTTGGACCAATATTTAAGGAGTTTTTGGATATTTTTATACAAGTCTGTGACGAAATTACAGAATTTCGGTTCGAGGTGTTGCGCGTATCCGTGCTCGCTCATCAACGCGTTACACAGAGCGTTTTCCTAGTTATATACTAGGTGGTTGGTTGGTTCTTATAACCAAACCCTCCAATCCCACATGCTAGAAATCTGCGTATACCTTTGTGTAAAAAGGACTTGGAGTATTTCAAGCAATTTATGTGACCGCGGCTGTACACTGGAGGCCAAGTCTTGAAACTTACGCCTTCAGGACGCAAACGCTCTCGGACGTCAACAAGTCCCATTTACTGTAAGAATGATCGCCATTGAAACACTAATTTAAGCCACTTATTTGATTGTCATCCAGCAATCTATTGCAAACAATTTTTTTACATTATAATTATAATTACTTTACAGATGTTATTCAGTCATTAAAACCTTATTCAAGATGAAGCTGAACAGTTAACAGTTATAGATTTCAAGGTCGTCATTCTTACAGTAAATGTAACTTGTTGACGTACTAGAGCGTTTGCGTCCTGGGGTGGGATTACTTAAAATGATAACTTCCTTGTCACGGTGACAAGTCCCTAGAAGACCGTGAATAGCATTGAGTGAGAAGCTTGTCACCGTGACAAGAAAGTTATCATTTAATGTAATCCCACCTCTGAAGGCGTAAGTTTCAAGACTTGGCCTCCTGATTTCTCGTAGTGAAATAGTCATTGTGTAAACAAAACAAATAGAGAACCAAATGTTAGTGTGCGTTTCACTTCTGATGCGTACCTCATACATGAGATGACTGAGGTCGATCTCAGGCAAGGATCTCAGCGCTGCGGTTCTGTTCCCAAACATGACGGCGAGTTGATCAAAGTCACCGAATGCCGAGATCGACATCACGCCGATCAGCTTGTAGAACGCGTCTGTTTGCTCCGTGCTGATGTTGGGTAGATACCTGCGTGGAACACAACCGCTATCCATTTATTATCTATACCAGCATTTGGGAAATTAACTCTCATATGCCCGCATCTTTCCCCTCGACGAACGCAGTTCATGTATGGAAATAATTCTATGGGGTAGATGGGATTTATATCACGATTCAAATGTTCAGGCTGAAGCACAGTCAAGAATTATATTTGACTCCGAAAGCACACTTAAGGATTTCAAAACTATAGGTAATTCTATTTGAGAGTTATAAGATTTAGATTTTAAATATTTCTGCAATATAATATACAAATATCAAATATCAAAAGGAAAAAATCAAATTTCAGTTTTTTGAACAATTTTAAATTAACCGACTTTTTCCCCCAGCAATTTGAGTTTGAAAAAGTATGACCGAGTTGTTATTTTATAACAGATATAATTGAAGCTGAACAATCAGAATAAAGCAGCACAGTTGTAAATAGTTATTAAAAAGTTATAACTAGCAGATTAGTAACAAAGAAGCGTACAACTTTTGTAGCTAAAAAAAGAGACAATCTCTTAAAAATGAATAAATATAAATTCTTATCAAGATGTGAAACACCCGTGGGGTCAACTCAAACAAGAAGATTGAAATAGCTCGTTTTTGGTGGTTGAAAATATCTTTTCAATGTTGGGAAGAATTTTACGAAGACTTCTCAAGTATTGGCGGAGCGTGTAAGCACAGCTCATTCCGGTCCACCAACTGAGTGCAAGCCACTGCACACGACACGAATAAAGATCAGGTTTAATGTCTTTCGAGCGATTTTATTCCCTTGGAACAACGAACTTATTTCGGTAATGTTTAGCTTTCAAATGTTTTGCACCGACCTTATCAAGATCATAATTCTGTTTCGCGAACGAACATCATTCATGTCATGGAAAGTTATAAAGAATGCCTTTAAAGTTACGTTATTCTTGACAAAAATATAGGTACAATAAGTTATAACAAACAGGTTAGATAGAACAAGAATATGATTATCATGAGTTTTTGGAGATGCTGAAACTTAAAATCCCATCTTGTCGAAAAGTGGAGGATAATGATTCAACCTTAGACAAGGTATATGAGCTTAAACTGTGAACTTCTGTATTTATTTATTCATTTTTTTAAATTTAAGTTTAAACATACTCCATATTCACCGTTAAAATATCATTGTTCTGCAGAATAAAATTCGGTAATTTATACTTTTTTTCATGAGTTCACAAATTAACTCAAAGGAGAAAATACACTGTAACCCCTCAAGCTATGAACAGCTTTACTGTGGGTTAAAAACGTAAGTCAAATTATGCAAATTAAACATTTATTCTATATAGATATAAATATTAATTGTTCCTTGTACAATAATTGCGAAGTATGAATATATTCAGAACGGCAGGGTCCGAATTTAATGCTAATGAAAGGCAGTATTTATTCATCTTTTAAGAACAATCTGCCGTACACAATTCGGGTCGTATCTTTGCGCCTCCATTCAAAACTTATCTCTGTGTGTGTTCTTCTCGCATTACATTAGTCGAACAACGTCAAAATGATCCAAAATTGATTCAATACTATCCACTTCGTTTGCTTTTTACTTACAGCAAGATCGGTCATATGGATTCACTCAAAAAATTATTTAAAGCCCAATTTCCACCGATAAATTTCTTGTTCAACTTCTGTGCCACACTATTGCGAACCATTTCTTGAATGGAAATTAGAACATGTTCTAAATAATATAAAAGTTGAGCTCAATTCCTGTGACAAGAAGTTGCTTCATGTAAACACAAAATTGCACGAAGAGTGAAAATGTGACACAGAATTGTACCAGAAATTGTACCGTGTAATATACTCCGATTTACTGATCAATAATCTGAAAGAAATGTTCGTCAGTTTCTCAAAGGCATTTAATACGTTTTATGAATCATTATTTCCATGCATTTCGAGTGCTCGCTTATCAACGCGTCCACTGAGCGTTATTGAGGTACTAAAAAAGTAATGTTTCACTCAGCTGTTTCTTGTATGTCTCGGCTCTCTCCCAGTCCACACGATGTATGGGACATAGAGTGACGGCCGGGAAGGGGATGTTAGCCACTGAGTAGCCCGTGTTGTCCACCACAGTCATGGTGGGTGATGTCACATACTTGGTCCACACCTTGTCAGACATGTAGACGCAGCCCCACACCGCCCACACGCAGACCACACCTGTATCATGCAGGACCACACCACTTGGGTCACATACTTGGTCCTCACCTTGTCAGACATGTAGACGCAGCCCCACACCGCCCACACGCAGACCACACCTGTATCATGCAAGACCACACCATGTATGTAATGACGGTTTCTTTGTTTGGAAAATAAGTTAAAATAAATTACTTGAGAAAAGGGGAAATTCCCTCTAACGAATTCTGAGTTATGAACCAATTTTGTATCCCTGAAAAAGTTCTGAAGTCGCCGTCAAGAGTTAAAGGGATATTACCAAAGTCTGTGTTATACTAATATCAGTTTTCTCAATGTCTGTTCTCTTATTCACTTCTCACTAACGTCGTAAATTAAGACTGGGCCTTTTACGTGTGAAACTTGTCAAAAGTATTGTTTAGCAAACAATTAAATGAAAATACGAGTTTTAATTGGGACAGAATACAAAATGGCACTGACAGTTTCCTTCCTGGAAATACAAGTTAACAATCCCACTTCTGCCACCATTTGTAATATTGTGACATTTTTTTAAAACTCAATTTAAATAAATATAGTGTGGCAAAAGGATATTTCATCAATATATTATTGTGATTACTTACTTTTTCTTTATTTATGCACGTTTCATTTACAAATTTACTCATTTATCACCCAAAATACTTTTGTTGTTCACAGTTCGATCAAACAAAGTTTTTAATTCCTAGTATTCTGACATAATAATAGTTTACTTTTAAAATTAGTACGGAAATTAATACGGGTATGAAATTGTATAAATAAATTAATTGAACTGAATACTGTATCTGTTTGAATTCACAATATTCACAATATTCACAATATTAATTCGATAGATTTCTAAAATCTAAAGTTTCTAAATTAACTCTAAAGCATTAAATTATATGTTGTAGTTGTGTGATATAGAACTTTGATGATTGTGTTTGATGAACGAATTCAATTACCAGTTGCCAAAGACACACCTATATTATAAGACGCACTAGAAAAGAGATACGTTCTTAAAAGAAATTGTCCCGTCACAATAGCTTCTGAAGCAGATTGAAAATCACATCAAGTACTTCATCTTCTGCTCTCATATCAGAAACCGAAGCAGCTCACAATTCCATTATGTCAACAAATCACGTCAGCATCAGTGCTTCTGGCACTGACTGAAGTGAAGGGGTGGAGGGGGGTGGGGATACTCACCCCATAAGAGTCGCTCAAGAGGGTGGCGCCCGACCTCCGTCAAATAGCGCACACCATGCATCGAAGTGTTCTTAAAGTAATCGCTGATTGTTGCACTGAAAACACTGAGAGTTGAAGTGGAACGACGCTTTCTTGGTAGATACTTTCGAGGTCCATTCTGCTGGGGCACAATTGCCACTGCCATTGCATTCAAGTCTGCTTTTATTATCACATTAACTCGCAGAAATGTTTAAAACTGTTTTTGTATCGTAAAAACCATCGTATTCTTTCACAATAAAATATTCTCTGATGAAGATATAGAAATTTAAGTAGATATTGTATACTATCTAGTTTTTCATCTTCTCCTTTATAGTTTAAATACGTTTTGTTATATTAATCTTTATTTTACCTGAAACCCTATTCTACAACTTCAAAATTACCGGTTCCCAGGAATCCGATTCATGGCCATAATGAGATTAACATCGTATGGAATCGTATTCCAGCAAAATCAGGAATTTTTAAGTTATGGTTGTTCTGTAAGTGAGCGTATTTGATATTAACTTATCACCCTGTGGCAGATGGTATTTTTATAGATGATTTTTTCAAATGTTACTTATCGCTGTTTTTTTCTACAAAAAAGCGCGAAACTACTCCGTCGGAATAGTTTACAGCAGAAACATTTCATCCGATTTTTTTTTACTTTTCACGTACTACGTACTACTAGAAATTTGTTTTAAATACATTTTTAGTGCATTTTAGTGCAAAAGAAATTAACGTAGATATACGGAAGTCAATATGCAAATTTTCAGAAATTAATAAAAAATAATTTGAACATTTATAAAATTATACATTATTATGTATTTTCTTTGCTAAAACTCGTCTGCAATCAGTCCTAAAAATGTGTCTGCACCAGCGAAATCGATCTTGGTAGTGTCACTTTATCGAGAGGTATAAAAACCGTGTTAATTCGTTACCGTTTTTTGAACGTTAATGATACACCAAACAAACACAAATCTAAATATGTATACTTATTTAATATAAACATGACTGAGAAATGTTTAGTTAAAATATATTTAAACACAAATTTCATCTTAAGTTAGTTTTCAAAAGAGCAGTCATGTTCGTAAAAGAACAAACTATGTAAAAACGTCGTTCTCACCCTGACGTCTATAATTGAACTGGGGGTTTCTTGACTCACTTCATTGAATTATCGACGCTGTTAATCACTGGACGGAAAGTTAGAGCCGGCTGCCTCAGAACATTTCACAGACTGATTGATTTGATGTAAACTAAACAGAAAATATCGGAGTGACACATTTCCTGAGCAATTACAGCACTCGCGATCTTTTAAAAACTCTGTTTGTGTTTTGTTAAGAGTTCTCTCTACAATGCATGTATTGGAAAGTTTGCGAACACAATTATAATTTTATTCCTACATGCATAAGAAAAGTTTGACAATTTTCTCTACTTGAGAAAACAAATAAGGGCAAATACGTGATTATACAACTATTGTAAATTTTTCAAAACTTTGCTATGTTTATAAACTCTCTTCAATTGTTAATGTTGAAGTTATAACAATTGAACTGTTTGACATGTTGTAATGCAATTTTAAGTGAAGTATTTTTTAAATGTTGTGATCAGAATGAACACTGTTTTCTAGCAGTTTAATCGTTGTTATGTAGATCAATTTAATCACTAATTATTTACAAAATTTTCTTTTTGAAGTATATAAAAATGTTCACGGCAATATAAATTGTATGCATGAATTACTTTTAAGCATAAAAAAATGTCTTTTACGTACATTTAAAGAGTGAGGAGTCAGATGACATCCTTCTATACGGTTACAGCAGAGCTCAAGTTCAGGAAGATGAAACAGAACCAAAAGTGAGTACATTCCTTTCTTTGATGATCCTGGATAAGGTGTGGAAATCGGAGATTTTGACCTCAAGAAGGTAGCTAAGTTTAGACATGACGTTCGGTTTGGTGGGCCTTAAAGAGGACAGAAGAGACCTAGTTACATGTGAGTGAGATGCGGATGCTGCGGTGGTCTCTTGGAGTTACCCGGAAAGATAGGATTGGGATTTGGGAATGAAGTGATAAGAGGAAGAACGACAGCGCCAATTGTTTCAAAACTTCGGGAAAATCGACTACACTGGTTGAGACATGTGCAAAGGTGGGAGAAGGACCACATGTGCCGTTTTGCGACCTGAGTTGCAAGGCGAGAGAATGAGACGAAGATCTTCGAAGACTTTGGAGAAGAAGTGGAGGAAGATATAAGGGAACTGATCGTTCCCGTTGGAAGACTCGACGTGCCATGTCGGAAAAGAAAACGTTTAACGAGAACTTAATATTTTACAAATATAAATTGAAAAAAAAACATCATATTATGACATAAATTGAAAGACATTGCTTCACTCTCACAGTTCTTTATAAGTTTGTGAAAGAATCACAAAAGGTACAGGAAGTAACATCTAAAAATAGTATCACTAATTTTTGTTTCGCGATCCTTTAATAAAAATGTTTACTTGGAGCGGAGAAATAACAAGTGTTTCTGACATTTGGGTTGTTGACGGAGCTGTGACAGGGGGAGGGGGGGGGGGCGGGGGGCGATGAGAGCACTCACTTAAGTTGTGCGGTTTTCCAAATGGCGAGAACGAACCCAGACAAATTTCTGTCAGCTGGATTCTCGATGAAAACTCTCGACCTGGAATGATGCCTGGAGTTCGTCTGGAAGATGCGCTGTTTTCTAAAAAGAGGAAATTGTTTCGTTTTGGAAGGAATAGATATGAAAGTGGTGAGAAAATGAAAGACCGCTGCAAAATTGTTGCTTTTGAAATACGGTAAACTCTTGAAATACCACTTTGATAACGGTGCTTGAAATATAATTAAAGTTATAATGTAAGTATTGATTGAGATTGACAATTTCCCACACGTTTGAAAATTAACTTATGCTTCGCTCAAATCGCTCGAATCGCCTAAACTCACCTAGTGGAAAAGCTGAGGGAAAAAAAAGTTTAACGAGAACTTAATATTTTAGAAATATAAATTGAAAAAAACGACATATTATTATGACATAAATTGAAAGACATTGCTTCACTCTTCACATTGCTTGGTGGACGTCGGTGAGTGTTGGGGGGGGGGGGGGGGGGGGTACAAACGAGGTTAATTTTTGCAAGTATTAACGGCGATTGACAATTTACACACGTTTGAAAATTAACTTATATTTCTATAGTAGTTTTCACTGCGAACGTATTATTGCACTATTTTGTACTTCCCTCAGAAAGGTGGAGTGGGGAAGTTCGGCCACGGGAAATCAAGTTAGCTGTCAGTGAATACAATGGAATGGATGCTCAATACGAGGGGGTTTGACCGTAGTGCCAAGAGTGGCCTAATAGTCTGGCAGAGAAAAATACTGTAATGCTCTTAAATTGCCCAATCGATTTTTCAAAACCTTAAAACATTTCAATTTGTTGTGTTACACGTCATATACCATTTTAATTTTCAATCCAAACAGTGGATATTGTTAAAAATAATTTGCAAATCTCAGTTAATCATAATGGTTTCACATCTGCAAGGAAAAGAACATAGTTCAGAGCCAAAAGTGTCACAAAGTGCTCGTTCTTGTCGTTTGAATGCAGAGCTTAATCTACTTACACATATTCATATCATTCAGTCGGCGTTACTGTTGTTAAATTTAAAAGTAACTTATTCGATTTAACATTTAAAAAATGTAAATTCTAATGTGATTTAATCGACGGTTTCTAGGCAGCTTGAAATTCCCGCGTCTCTTCTAGCAACAACTCGTTATAATTACTGACAATTCAATTTCGTTTCCACCGCAAGATTTAATAAGAAGTGAATTAAGAACGCCCGCCTGCAGCTTGACAAGTGAGAAGTTCGTACAACACTCAAACGTCTGGAGTCTTTCAGAAACACGCTCGAGTCTGAACGTGGCACCAGAATCAAAACCGACTCACAGAAACACGATTCAACATCGGAGGTGTGTCAATAGCGAGTTGTAATTCTCACTTCATTCCATTCAACATGCACGGCTTCTGTCTATTGTTTCATTTTATGAAGTTTGGCATTAATGCTCTGAGAATTTATTTACAAGATTGTACATTCTGAAATGTTGAAATACGTTTAATATTTAAGACGACGATGAGTAAAATTGAGCTCATAAATTAATCAGTTTAGATAAGGACTAAAATAATCTCACTTTAAACATTTCAAAAAAAAATAAAAAATACATAAATTTTCAATTTGAGTTTTATAGTGAATTGATACTCGATGATTCAGATTTTAGTTAATAACGCAAATGGATCAAAATTTAAATTTCAAACTTGTAAATCGGTTTGTTATTCTTTGCGGTCGTAGACTACATCTCGACTCTATTTCTCGAAATGACGTATATGGGCGATTAAGGTGAAGGATACCAATGAAAACCTCCTCTATTATTAGGATTGTGACCGTCTCATTGCAGATAGACAATACGTTGAATAGGCAAATTTGTTGTGAATGATTTGCTTTTTGGATATTCTTGACCACCATTATAAAAATAATTCTAACCTAAAATTTATGAGCTAATATATTTTGCATAAAATTCGCTGAAATTTCAAACCTTTTAAATGCATTTTAAGTTTAGTAGATCAAAATTTAAAAAAGGTTTTAAGATGCTGAGCCACAGATTTGGTGCCCCAATATACAATTTACTTTCAACGAGGCAGTAAATTTAGATTTTTCGTCACGAAATTATGAAAGTTCAAGTACTACCTTTAAAAACGAATATAAGTTCTTTTAAAAGTTCTTACTCTGTTACTCTGACTCACAACGTTTCGTTCGACTTTGTTGTGCTAGACACTGACATGAAAGATAAATTGAGAGTCTGATATTTACAGGAAATTATCTTGCAGCTTCAGTAGAGGATTCAAGCAAACACATAGACTGTTTGCTAGTCTCCCACACGTCCGCTCTACACATGAAAAATATTCAAGCACACAAAACACAACTGTAATAATCCATCAAAATGACATGGCTTTACATTATCTATGGCTGACCAAACAGATACATCACCTAGGAGTTGTTTTATTCATAGAAAAGGACACAAATCAACTCTTGTTTATGTTACGCAAAATTTTCAGATTTAGAGATGAAATGAAATTGAGTTGTACCCACAATATTAATTTATAAATTACGCTGCTTAAAGTGTACCTACGTTTTTTGTATTAAGGTTAAAATTAGACATTGATGATACCTGATGATGTCTAATGATGAGCTATGATGACTACGTAAATACATTGGAAACATTAGTTATTAATATGTTAGTCGTAATTTGAGGAATATTTTTGGAAAAGCTCGAATAATGAGCAACAAATTATTATTTCCTTTACATTTTAACATTCTTTTTACACATCAAATTTAATTTTTACTTTAAAAGAGTTGTACATTAATAACGGTGTATTAATGTATTATGTTTGTTGTAAAACTAGACCAATCGTGTTTTCATATCAACAAAATAATGTTTTAGAACATTAATCATGATAAATTGTTAGTTACACAGTGTTATATCGATGACAGTACAATTAACAATTAATTAATTCAGGGGCTATAAGCAAACTTCATTCAACAGAACATGCCGGCGTCATCCGCGTTGAAACACGCAAGCTGTAACATGCACATCGAGGTGAATGTTTTGTGGTTGATTGCGTCCAGTGTTGGAAATCGCCACCAGAAACTCTGCAGGGTTACATCGACGCAACATAGTCGTGTTTTAGTGCGGTCTGGCAACATTGCGTTTGTAGTATCGAGGTTAATAGTAATTCATTGTATATTGGTTCAGGTATAAAATCGATTTAAGTATAACAAGATGATCATAAGAACATAAAATAGTAATGAATATTTATGGACCGTTTTGTAATTAGCACGATTTTGGTAAATTTTTGTCGGACATGTAACAAAGTGTGTTTTAAATGTAAAACTGGTAATTATATTCTGATTCTGACAATTCTTCCTAGTCTAAAAGTATACGAGAGCTATTTATCAGGAGTTTGTTTTGTGTGTATTTAAATTAAAATAAACGTACATGCTCTGCACACACCACGTTGTTTATCATATTCTTTTGTGAATGTAGAATCAAAATATCAGAGAGAAAACAGCATATTTTGGATACTGAAAAAATAACAAAATTATCTCGGCTCTCGCCAAATTAGCATTATAAAAAACAATTTCATTACAAACAAAAAGAGTGAAAGTAAAATAAACCTACGCACAATATACCTGAATTAGCTGACAAGATTCTTCTCACGTCCTTGTCCATGAATGGCGTCCTAACTCGCCGACGCCGCCGACGCCGACGCATAGAAAGGGACGTCTCTCGTTCATTGTCATCATCAATGGCCGGTTGATTGCAAACCTCACTGATTCAGAAGTTATTCTTTAATTCATTGAGTGTAGTAACAATTTATTAATCATACAACATTCAACTAGATATATTTACCAAACAGGAAGACATACGAATGAACTCAAATTAGAAGAAGAGATTTTGATCATTTACCACAATATGATGATTGATTGATTTCATCTTTGCCTATTAGTGAGGCCTGTTAGCACATAAAATTGCCAGAATAGTGCCAAATGTGATACTGATTTTCCTTTGGCAGTCTTATAGGAAAGTACTATTGATATCAAAGGCAGGCAGTGTCAAAGGGCAACATCGTCTTTAGCCTATTGTAAGGTCGAGACTTCGGTCCCAGAATAGACGACTACGCTGTTTGTGGTTTGATGTGATTATTTGTCATGTAGAGAACCAAGATATCAGGAAAAGTGATTGTAAAAAATATTACAAAAATACACTCGCTCTGCTCTGTTCAAATAATCTATACCTACCTCACTTTTGCATGTTTACTTTTTGATTATACTAAACAGTGCAAAGATACATTGATGGAAACTTTTGATTTTGAAGTTATAATCATTCATTTTTGTATGCCGTATATAAAAATTATTATTCATATTAGTTAACGGTTTAAAGTATTGTCATAAAAGTTTATCTTTTGATGAGCTCTTTTGAGAATTAAGTATGACGTCACATAACTATGCAGTGCTCGTAAGCTGGCGTTTGCCTTGCCAACATTAAGTTTTATAAGCGCAGGACATTTGCCGCTCGGAGATCAATAAAACTCAACATTTATGTACTTCAGCGGTAGAAGGCCCGATGTCACTTTCAATGATTCTTGAGGTGAGATAAAACAAGTCATTCTGCGTTCATCCAATCACATTTGAAATGGTAACATGTCCCATTTTTTATGAGAATAGTAAATATATTTGATGACGTCAGTTAAATTGCATTTATTTGACTGGTATGAATTGCATTTTGCTGGATTACATAATTCCAAAAGTGTGAAACGCCAAATCGAGAAAATATCCATCGAGTCACTACCTCTGCAAATGGATTAACACAAGGTTTTAAAACCTATACCGGCAAAACTTTATGCCGGTATAGCATTAACACTACCAATATCTTTATTACCATGATATTACCAGGTTAAAACTTATTATTTTATCATTACAAATCGCAATTTGTTCAATTAAATTCATTAACATACGTCATTAAAACATGTGAATAGCTAATATTGATATTAGTTTTATATTATATTATATTATATTATATATAAAAACATATAACAACATATAATATAATTTATATATTGTATAATATATTTGTGAATCCAGTCTATGAGGTACAGATTTTAAACAGCTCATATCTTCTTTAATTCGTTATAGAATTTGGTTAGTTTAGGCAGAGAACTTAAATTTAATTAAAAATTTTCTCCTATAGTCTCTCCAAGAGTTTCTCGGAGCACGTCATCACCATCATCATCCACTCCATCATCAGACACTGGCTTAGGATGCATGTATTATGCAAATTCACGAAAATCAATTTGTTCTCATTTCCCGTTCTCCGGCTCGGATTTATTTGTGACGCGATATGGAAGGTGTTTCGATGAAATATGGATGGAGAGCTTTGCCGCCGGAGAAGGGATTATCTACTTGATATGTAATGCCACAATCAGTGGTGCCAACTGTTCAAGCAGACATCTTCTCACGCAGCTCTTCAAGTGCTCATTAGTACTGCCAACTGCGAGATAATGCAATGTCAGTTTAACTTTGTAGATTGATTTACAATACGGATTGTTTTACTTAACATATTCCAAAGTTTCGTGGCAGCTAATAGCTATTTACTCAACGAAATACCTTCCAAACAAACGTCTTCAAATTTTGACATTTTGACATATTGTCATGAGAAAGCAAAGTTATGAAATAATAGAAAAAATATATGTTGGAAGATAAATAAGTTCTGGGAAAATCACTATAAGGACCTTTTTTGAAGTCGTTTAAAGCATTTCAATCCAATATGTCATCACAATTCTAACCTCAGTCCAATCTGAAAAAACCGCCAACGTACACTTGACCAAACAAAAATTGAACGTTTAATAAATCTCACCATCAGAAGTCAGTCGAAGCGATCTCATTGTCTCACTCTAGTAGGTGACCTCACATTTCAATGATAATAACAAGCTTTTGGTTATGGGACATGACTAGCAGTCATTCAAATTTGGTCAACGATCAATTTCTGTTTTGCCGAGTGTACATGCTAGACTTTGCGAAATCATGTAATTATTGTGTTTTCAATGTTAATTTAGGTGAATCCATTGTGCTCTAATGAACATTTACAACAAACCACTGATATTACAACAAACTCGATGGCATATGTAGGATCTTTACGCAATGACTTGTTGGCGTTTTAGGGTCAACGAATCAGATGTCTACTTTACCTCGCTGGGAGGGACAAACGATGCCAACGTCGGCACCTGATTGGTTGAACCTACAACATCAACGCTGCAACGCTAAAGGAGGCTTTCTAGTTGACGTAGGATGCTCATTATCTCAAATTGCTGGATCAAATTTAAGTTTTTATTTTGTTTCCTGTTTCAGAAAACTTCAGTTGGCGACGCCAAGATGTCCATCACGTGACCACATGAGGTATACAAGAGGCGTCTACAACTCACCGACGTATTTATCTCCATCTTCGTTGAGGAAATCAACTACAACAAACCACATACAAATTCAGACATTATTATATAAACTATAAAAATGAACTGCGACCCAAAACAATCTTTGATTGGTATCTACTTTGACAAGTATTATAACCACTTATTGTAATTGGTAAAGAACCAATTAAAAAATAAACTATAACAATTTACAATCAGAATGTATCCAGTTGCGATGGTAACAAATTGAATCGATAGGGTCATAAATACAAATATGCACAAAAATAGCTGATTAGAATGTTAAACAAGTCTATTACATTGAAAAGTGAATGAAAAATTGCATCATTAATACGCTCTTCATGTCCGTTTTTAAGCATAAATGAAAGCTTAGTTAAGCTTTTATTTGTTAACATGTGCTAACACTGTTTAATAACTAACGGGTCACACGTGAAAATAAACCATTGCTTATATTACCAATTATAGAATAGCAGGATACAAATGTACCTACCTATATAGTCAATACAACAATCACTACCTTTGCATTTTCATGAAAATGAACTAAACCAAGTGGAATGGCATTGTCATTCCGGTTTCAAAATTGCCCTTAATGCTGTTTTTAGAAAGGGTTGGGAAAGTTTATTAATTTTTTTATTTCAGTTTTTGTTCCTGTTTCTACATATTTAATAATACTCTAATCCACTGCCCAACTTTATGTTTTGTACTAAAAACTACGCAAAACAAATGGTATTTAATAAAATCATCGGAAACCATTAATAGTAAACAATTATTAGATCCCCAGAACATAAATAAGATTGCACAAATTAGACTGCGCAAAATGTTTAAGTACCTAAGTACTTAGTCATTAAATTCACCAATAAAATCCAAGTTTCATGAGAGATGCAATGCAATCTAATTGAATCAATACAAAAATTATATTATTTATGAAGTTAATAGTACAATTTGCAAATTGCAATTAAATTTGCTATAGAGAAAACTTATGTTATCTGTAAAAGATAATTTCACAAATCACCACCAATTTCGATTAAAGTTAAAATATGACAAGAGAATTGAGCTTCTAAGTAACCTTTCACACCGGTTTGTGTTTACGACAGTTTTACCCATGAGTAAAATACGTGATTTACTCTTAAAGGCCTACCTACAATTGACACAACGGCGACATAAGGGGCGGTACGAGAATGTTAAATAAGGGGAATTCAATGAGGACACAACAGTGCCGGAACATAAGTAAGTTAAATTCGTGTTAACATTTTCTTACATCGCCGGTATGTTCAAAAGGGGAGTGAGCTGAGATTTTATTCCATGAGATTTGTGAAATTCCAAGCGCAAAATTATAACACACATCGTAATAACCTGAAAATTTTAAAATTTTAATTCATGAAAATCATGATCAAATTTCATTTGACATTTTGAAGGGAAAAATGGCATGTCGTATAGGCAGCGTGTTTAGACAACAGATGGCACTGTAAAAAGTACAGACAGAGCCACCTAATCTGTGGGAAGGAAGCTTACCTTTTGGCAAGGCGTCCAAGTCGCTGCAGTTATATGTTATGTTGCTGCACATATTACGCATTATCAATTCTTAAAATTTACACATGTTTATCTAATGTTTATTCGCCTACAAAATATTAATAATAAAGTGTTCACAATTTCACTGAATCTGATCACAATATTAATTTGCGCGACTTAGTTTGATTCCGAAATAATTTGAGTACATTTGTTGACATCTGATCGGTTGCTAGGTCACGGCCAATGAGAAATAAAACAGTTGACGATCTTCCCACAAAAGTTGCTAATTTCTCTCACTCGTGGCGAACTCTCGGTGCCTAATGGTGTTACCATGGTGATGACTTTATTGCCACGGTAATAGAAAGAAATGATGTCATTGAAAATTTGACTGTTTAAAAAAAAAAAATCCTCCGCCCGGTTCCATAGTTGGGTCGGGGGTTGGCCACGGCCACCACTTGCTAGGGCCTCGGACTCCTGAGCCAGCTGGCCATGCTTGGCTTTTTTATAAAAAAATTATAAAGAATTATAAGAAGAATTATACCATATTTTTTAAATCAATTCCTTGAAAACTATTCATCCCGACACAAAAACAATAACATTTCAAAGTTCAGGTGCATCTTAACTATCATAATGTAACTATTATTATAACTTCAAATTTACACAGGTTTCCCCAGGTTTTAACATTCTTCAGAGCTAGTAGCATTGTGTTACCGATACAGAGTCAAATACCGCTGTCTAAAATATTAACCTTTGCTGTCTAAGACCATTCTTCCTAGGTCTCATGTTATAATGAACACTCCCTGTGGCTGTTAGACTAAAATTATGATTATAAAACACAATATATGAAAATGTATTTGGTAGAGTTGATATCTGGGAGGCATCTGAAGAATATCATCTGTAATATCAAGTTTATTACAAAATCCATGAGTAAGTTGCGGAAATGTTTTGTAATCTCAGATATACAACGTATATTTTATTTGTATCCAAAACTGTGTTGTACTATAGAAATATATCCAAACATATTATTAGTGCAACAGACTAGAAATTCAATGATGGGCCCCATTTAAGTAATATAACATACTTAAACGTAATTGACTTTCTATGTTGTTGCACTGTCAAATATAGATATTTAACAAACTGTAATACATGTGTAGATATTTAACATAAAATGGAAGTGACAACGACTAATCTGTACATAAATTGGGTGTAGATTTAATTACTGATTCGAATTCAAGAGATACGAACCTGAAACGAAGTGCTGTGCTATATTTTTGTATTAATTTAAATTTTGAAAAATGAAACTAAACTATAAGATATTAGGTGTGCAACTGTATGACAAGTAGTATAATACCTTAGTGCCACCCAACGACGTCATTAATTTTATCTGTGATATTCAAGTAGGTATGATTGTAAGAAAAAAGTTTACCATAATGATGTAAATGAGTATATTTTAGGTGAATGATGAAATATTATTGTAAGTGTTGCATTAACCAAAATATAATACATAGCAGTGATTTGGTGTAAAATGTAAATACTTCGAACATCTTACCGAAGTAATGTTGTGAATTTCATGTGGTGTATTGCTGTTTTATTGTTTGCTTTAAATGTATCAACCGACAGAGTGAGGTGTTAAATGAACAAACGAAAAAGAGTAGGTATGCACTTGCTCTGAACATATTTTGCTCTTTATTTCATCCGTATAAATATTAAAGTAATTAAATTATAATTTTTTACTTTCGATGAACTACACAAAGAGTATGAAATTAATTTGTTTTGTAAACCTAAGAAGACACCGGGAACAACTATTAATTTTCTCGAATATTGTGACTCAGTACTTATTGTAAGACTTCGTACTAAAGACGAGGCCTATATCCAAAGGTTTGGGTTCAATTCATATGAGATGGTGAGCTTTTATTCGCTGATGTACTGATGCTTACAAATCGATACATTCTCCTCTTCTAAATAGAAAAAGCGATGCCACTCTAGTGGATTGTTGTTAGTTTTATTTTCCCAAACATTATTATACGTTTTGCTAAATAAAATACCTACCAGATGACCGGCGTTATCATCCCTCACAGACTTCATAAGTTTTATGAACAATAAAAGTTGCGAATCATAAAATGTTTGATTTCAGATCATAAATATGAATGATGGAGACTGTTTGGTTGAACACACTTCAAAACTAGAATCATTCCAAAACCATGCTAAAATTATAAATGAATATAACAATATTGATAAAGTTCCATCTTTATTCCTGCTGTTTGATATCAAATTGAAATTTAATTTTAAGTATGATTTATGTTTTCTGAATTGATCCAAAATTTGAATGCAGATTTCTCATCAATCGCGGTATTCTTGAATACTCTGGTAATAAATATTCAGATGGAATCCGATAAATTATTCTTCGATTCGAGACGAAGTTTTTTCGCTCAGACAAAAGTTGAATTTCGGTCGCCGAGTCACAATGAAGTTATTTTCATGTCATTTGTCAACCAGTTTAATTTCACGCCATGGTTTTGGTATAAAACTTTCTCGTCCACCGTTCATCATTTAATAACAACGCAGATATTCCAGCCACAAGGTTTAATTAATGTCACGTTACTTTGCTTTTGATTCACAAAGTTCTTAGTTTTCTTCATGAGAAGATTTTTTTCTGAAATAAATTTCGTAACAATCTGACAGCTCGTAAATAAGATTACGTGATGTGTAATTAATGTTACCTACTTCGTTTGGAACTCCAGAGAAATATCATCCGCATCTCAAATAATGTTCATTAATGTGATTTAAGTTTTTGTCGTTGAGCTTTTGTCATTAAATATTGTATAACTGTGTTACATGACAGCTTTCCTTTCATTTTCAATCCCATTTGATTTCCCATTAACTTTTATCCAAGTCCTATTCATTACTTTTATAATGTAACTTTTCACTGCCATTTTTTTAATTAAAAATGGGTGACATTGAAGATTTGTTTGTATTACAAGCTTGTAATGAAGGTATACATTTAGAAAACGGGATGCTGACAATCACGGTCTAAAACCTTCAAATTTCTCAATTTTAAATTTCAAGAGTTCAGTTAAGTTCAGTAGTTAAGTTTTAAACGGTCATTCGAGGATTGTCATTGGTTGTAGTCATGGCAAAATAGTCCTAATTGACTGTTAAAAAGTTAGCAAGGCAATGAAGAACTGGCCCTTAGTGATCATTCTATTTCAAAAACTTTGAAATAACAGAATCATTAATATACCTTGTTTTGTCAATATAATCCGCCATCTTGACCGCGGCTTCTTGGATAACTGATCCATGAGGCAGTGATAGAGACTACCGAGCGTGTGTGCACGACATGTAAGTACGATCGATGTACCATTGAACACTGATGTATGTACCTTCTCAGAAACCATTATTTTCCAGGCACGAATTTAGAAATGTGGAATGTTTTCGTATCAATTATTTTAATAACTCAATGAGTCAATATAGGTATATAATCATTTTAAGAAGATTTGAAAAATTATTTGTTACGTCTCTTTATATAGTACCTCTTTACGCTATTTACTACTATTTTTTTAAAACGCAATATTTTTTTAATGAATATGTTATCTGTATTCAATAAATTCATAAGTTGGACATCTTTCGCGTTTCGAATGAAAAAGTATGATTTCCATAACCAAGAAGACAACAGCAAGAAATATTCCAATTAGAGCGAGAACAAATATTGGTAATACTTGATCAATCGTCGTGCTTCTCATAACAGTACTTCTCTCTTCGCTGAAATATGTATCCTTGGTAGCTCGGCGAAAGATTCCATTGTCCAGCATTTTAGCGATTCTGTAACGGAACCAGTAAATACGTATTACAAATCTTACGGAATGTCAATAAAAATACGCTCAAATAGCTATTACTTGTTATCAAAAACTCCGAAGTACGGTGAGTGTTTTGAAAACACTCCAAAACCAGCCACGAACTTGACCAAGTGCTGAGGTAGTTGATAGAGATCGCAGTCGATGGAGTGTTGGTAGAACCTAGCAATGGAGGGAGCCACTACGTGAGCGTATTTTCTGTCACACGCTCTATTGAATCCTTCCAGGTTGGTGAGAGGGGCGTCATTAAGCCCACGTGCCACTACCTTGTCGTGAAGATCTTTCAATAATCCTTCCTTTGCATTCTGAAATGTATTAAATATATTATTACGATCGCAATGTATTAAATTGTGATTGACCACAACTTCTACCCCAATATTACCCCAATATTTCAAGTTGCATTGCTGTCACTTGACCAGTATAAAGTGTGGAAGTATGGATCGTATTAAAAGATCATACACAATTGAGAACACAAATTTGTGATAGTTAAAATGATATAAAAATGTTAAAAAAATCACATTTACCTTGAATATATCTGTAGGAGCTGAATGAATCATCGTCCCCAGTGTGTAAGTTCCGTCAGCAAGTAGACCCTCTAGCGTTGTGAATGGATATCGAGGAATAAATACAGTGAGATAGGAGATGAGAACAGCAGAGTAGCTGCTCAACAGAATCACTCCACAGATATACACACTGATGTACACAATCCTACACGACAGCAGTCTCGGCTGTTGATCATGACTCTGTGCACAAAACATGGCGCCGAATATGAAGAAGATGGCGTCGGAGAAGGAGATGGCGTCGCCTCCTAGACGTCGGTCGTAGTGGTAGAGCAGCGCCAGCAGGACGGCGGCGGCGACGGCGGTTACTATGAATGCCAGCCAGAGCGACGCACTGAAGGGGGATAAGACGCTGGTCCAGGAAACTTCTCGGCCATCCGGCTGACGGATGTAAATGTTGAAACTGAAAAGTGTGTTTTCATAGTCCTAGTTTAGTGATATAAGATAAAGTGTGTACAAACACTGACAGGCCAGGGTTGTTAAAATGAATCAGAAGGTTGTGAAAACCACTCAGATTTTGAACAAGTCTGTCGAGTCAACAACTTACGATCCAGGTAAGAGTTGACCGAAGATGTTGACCACCTGATGACGTTCCGGATTGTTCACCAGAGGAGCAATGCAGAGATCGATCTCGCGACGATCCAGCTTCTCATACAGCGCCACCAACGATCCGTTTGGTCTTCCTCCTTGATCTCGATGAAACCTCATTGTCGACCTTAAAGAGATGTTCGATGAGAGACTTAAGAGATATTTTATACAAAACAATCAACGAGTGAAATTCTTACGTGAAATTGAGACCTTCTTGGAGAAGATAAAAAAGATGGCTGAATTTTCCGCCGATCGTCGTGATGTTTTCATCATTTACTGTGATGTGTGGAGGAAACTAAGATGAAGTAATGCAAAGAATAACATTAAATGACTTTATTCTGACCTAGGCGTATTGTTCTTAAAGAGTGTGGAAGTAAAACAAAATCTTTAGATAAAATATTATATCTTGATTTTAAGCGTATAACAAAAATAGAGATTATTGTTTATGCACGTCACCTGGACAACACCAACGTTAAGTTTGAATCCCTGTAAGTTGTTCCTCCTGGAATAAAGTCCTCCCACAGGACCTCGTAATCCTGAATCCAGACTCCACGAGCCGAAGTTGTGTTTCATGAGCGGGAGTTCTGGAGCGATCCTGTAGACTTCTGTTAAAGTCACGTGGTAGTCTGGAGTTGTTTCAGCCACAAGAAACTCACTGTCAAAGGGAATGTTGATGCCAGAGAAAAGATCATCGACTCTTGACGAGTTGGAAGAAAACAAAAGCCAGACAGAGTCCGAGAAACTCAGAGACTTTGATAACTGGAAGAAACAATGCTGTTAATCATTGCGATAGTTTTTAGTCATATTACATACAGTCAACACCTTTGGAAATAGTGGAAATAAAATTAATGAATGATCGATCATTCGACAGAAATGGTAAATGAAGATTATGACAAAATATGAAGACGACAGTAAAATTTCTGTCAAACCTTTGGTCCTAAATGAACTTCGATTCCAGGATGATTCTAAAGTCTTCACTGTGTAAATTGTCGTGAAAGTTTTGACTTGTGATATATCTAAGTAATTATTAGTCGATATTTGCCTACTTACTTTCAGTAGCTGGATTCTGAGGTCTTCAAACTCTCCTAAGAGAACGTACAAAGGTAGAAAGTAAGGATTATGCTGTCCATCAGTCAATCTGTCAGCTTTTTGCAGAGGTACCACCAATTTTGAAACAAATTTAGTATTATCTTCCAATTTAAATATTTTAGTTGTAACTCCAAACTCTGCTGGAGGAAAAGCATTCGATTATAATTCAATCCATGATATTATTGTCTACTTTAAATCGTATCTTACCTTTTGTAGTGAATAAAATAATGCAGCTACGGTGAAAATAGGCTTTTACAGAAAATACTATATTAATGTCTTCGTTCTTGATTAAATTACTGCTAGAATAATTTGTACAGCAGATATACCACAAAAGTAGCACCAAACAGTTAAAACACTCCATTTGGCTTGAGAAGAGAATAGGGTTACGTCACCGAAGCTCTATGGTTTGAAGAATCTTGATATTTGTTATCGGCCTTATAATTGATCTATGGAAATCAAATGAGTAATGGAAAAAACTTGTTAACCATTTAAGAATCCGGTGGTGGGAGGAGGGAAGGGGGAATCTCACGCAATTTCACTCTATTTTCGTTAATTCAAATAACATCTTCCGTTAATGGATGTAACATTTAGATTAAACAGCGTTGAGTGAACATGTACGGACGAGCATACTTTTCAAATTTAGTGAGATACTTTTATTGATATTTATTTTTCGATGCGTATCAACCTAGTTAAATAATTGTAATGTCTAGTAATGGTCACGTTCCAATTTTATGTGAAAAGCCAAAGAAAAATAGTCAAAGAAATTCAAAATTGAGATAATTACAAATCAAATCAAGCTCTATAATTAAAATAATTGCCATTGGAAATAAATAATTATATTGGTATACAAATCGTATAGTAATTTTGTGACCTCGATAGTCGCTGTTAATTATACAAAAATTCAATAGTTTCAGTTTGTTCCTATGCTCCTCATAATTTCTGTACTTCGAATATATTGTAGATATCACCATTAATTATACATTTAAATTATTTGAGATGAATGAAATAATTAATATACCTTTAATTTAATGTCTTTAAGTTACAATATTTATTGCAGAGTTTTAAACAATCCTTATTCAATAAAATCATAAGTAGGAAATCTTGCACGTTTCCAATGAAAAAGAATGATTTCCATAAGGAAGAAGAACGCAGCAAGAAATATTACAATTAGAGATAGAGCAAATATTGGTGATACTTGATCAATCGTAGTGCTTCTCAGTACATTACTTCTCTCTTCGTTGAAATGTGTAATTGTGGTTGCTCGTCGAAGTATTCCATTGTCCAACATTTTATAAATTCTAAAAGGAACCAGTACAGTAAATACAGTGACAATTTAAGACGGCTGAGTAGTGAGCGTGGCCTTGACCAAGAGTATTTTGATCGATTTATATCAATATCTTTAACCAATGTAAGTGTTAATAAAATAAGGCTTTGTACGAGGCTTCAGAACTGTTCAATGAAAATAATTTAATGGATTGGAATAATGTATTAGGTTTATTTTGTCCTACAGACGTTTAGTGCCATATTTTTTACTAATTTTCAGGCACTAAACGTCTGTAGAACAAAATAAAACTAATAAACCATGTCAAGCCGTGAAGTTATTTTTATTTAACTGTTCTGTAGACTAGTACAAAGACTTATTTTATTGAAATTACATTGGTAAAAAATATTTATAAAAATCGATTTAAAAACTCTTTTATGTCAAACTCACTACTCAGCCCTCTTAAGTATAGATGCTCTATTTACACTCGAGTCTTCAGTTCGAACAACGTGAACATTGAACCGTGTCCATTCTAAACGGTATCAAGGAGTTTGGAAGTATACTCAAAATTGATCATATTCAAAAAAATCATCGGTGCAATTCAAACTTACTCTTGGTCAAAGACTCCAAAGTACGGCGAATGTATGGGAAACGCTCCAACTCCCGACACGAACTTAGCCAGGTACTGAGGTAGCTCATAGAGATCGCAGTCGATGGAGTGTTGGTAGAACTTCGCAATTATTGCAGATACTAAGTGGGCATATTTTTTATCACACACTCTTTTGAAACCTTCCACGTGGTTGAGAGGTGCGTCATTAAGCGAAGGCGCCACTACTTTATCATGAACATCTTTCAATATTCCTTCTTTGGCATTCTGAAAGAATTAATGCAAAATATTACTGATTATATTAAATGCCTCATATGGGACTTCAATGGAGCGAGCCTCCATATAAAAAATACGGTTTCCTCAGGAATAAATGAGAATGTTACTCTAAACTACCTTTGAGGGACTGCAGCTAATATTAAAAAGATAGATTACCTATTCAAAAGAAATTCAAATTGACAAAATGAGTAATACGGAGAAGAATATGAAAATGATATTGTGAATTCAACTGAAGAGGGAATTCATAAGGAGTAGAGTATCAATATTGCTATACGTCCACTACATGTAAGATAACCTTAAGACTAGACAAACAACACTACTATAAAAATTAGATAATCGTATTATTTACCATGAGAACTTCTATTGGAGCTGCATATTTCAAAGTCCCCAGTGTGTAAGTTCCGTCAGCAAGTAGACCCTCTAGCGTTGTGAATGGATATCGCGGGATGAATACAGTGAGATAGGAGATGAGAACAGCCGAGTAGCTGCTCAACAGAATCACTCCACAGATGTACACACTGATGTACACAATCCTACAAGACAGCAGTCTCGGCTGTTGATCGTGACTCTGTGCACAAAACATGGCGCCGAATATGAAGAAGATGGCGTCGGAGAAGGAGATGGCGTCGCCTCCTAGACGTCGGTCGTAGTGGTAGAGCAGCGCCAGCAGGACGGTGGCGGCGACGGCGGTTACTATGAATGCCAGCCAGAGCGACGCACTGAAGGGGGATAAGACGCTGGTCCAGGACACTTCTCGGCCATCCGGCTGACGGATGTAAATGTTGAAACTGATGTGAGAAAACAAGATGTCTAATACTTATGTTTTATGCACTCACGAGTGGGTGGACAGTTTAATCTTCTCAGTTTGATTACCCAAGTAGGTTGATACCTCATGTCTGGGCAAAGCATTGTTCTGCGGCTTGGAGTATGGCTTACCTTACAGGTGCAGGCCACTATCTATATGTCCTGATAAAACTTGCCCCTTGCAGAGGCTACCAGTCGTACGCAAACGTTGTATTTGTTGCAGAACTATATTCATGTTTGTATACAGAGGGTTGACTAGCAAGACTGGTTTATTACTGGTTTTTATCAGAATATACAGAGGCGACCAGCGTCGAGCCGATAGTCAAAAGAATCCAAGAATTCCTTGTAACAAAACGGTAAATTATGTTTTTAGGTTATGCGTCGAGCAGCAAACCATTACTTGTCACAAGTGATGCTTTCCAAGAGCAAACAACACCAGACGGAGACTGTACTCGGAGTTAATTTTTAACGCTTCCAAAGAAAATTTCAAGGGAAATTGAATATTATAATTTCAAACCGATTATACACCCTGCCGTACACTGTTTTATAAAATATTTTAATGCGGAAGTAAAGAAAACAATTCTGGTTTGAAATGCAACGAATGACTGAGCTTTTCAATCAAGTGCATCAATAAAGTAAACAAGTACAACTTACAATCCCGTCAAGAGTTGACCGAAGATATTCACCAACTCATGGCGCTCCGGATTGTTCACCAAAGCAGCGATAGAGAAATCTATTTCGCGGCGTTCAAACGCTTCTAAAATACCGTCTGATGATCCATTTGGTAGCCTCCCTCTCAGACTCGCTCAATCTTCAGACTCGACCTTTAAAAGTAGATGCCACATAAGAAAGATTGTGAGTATGGTAATCTGCAGGGGATTTACGAGTATAAGTTTTGTGTTTTGTTAATTTTTTGCACGTACCGCGCAAATCGCGCAGATCACAACATAAGCCTAACATTATGAAATGTTGCAAGCACACACACGAATATCTTTCTGACATAGACTAGGACTATTTATTTAAAAAATCATTGATTTGTTGAAAATTAAAAATGTACAGTTTTTACGAACATGATGATATTGTACACGGAATTCTATAAATACCACACCCAACAATTCAAAACACATTTTGAGCGTGATCAGTTAAGAGCTTGCATCTTGATCACTGACATGGGTTTTGAATGTTTAGCCCAATGTGTACTGACTTTAATCTCAAGCACATCATGTTAATAATAAAAAACGTAATGGCGTAATGAAAAATAGCTCCTAGCTAAATAACATTGTGAATAAAGAAATAAATGCATTACTCATAAGTTTTCCTAAGAAGAGAGTAGAGAATCTCACTTACGTAAAATTGAGTCTCTCGTGCAGAATATCAAAAAGAGGACCATATTTTCCTTCAATCCTCGTGGAATTTTCATTCAAAGTTGAGAAAGGAGGGAGCTTGAAGATAATAATAAAATTATATAACTATATTATTGGCTGGACAGTGTGGGAGTTAAACAAATCTACATGTAAATTAAATTCAGATTTGCTGCATGTAATGTAAAATTGTAAATAACAACCCCACGCTCAAATAAATTTCCAGATGTATAGACGCAAAAGCCCAGATTCTACTGGATGCAGTCAATGAGATAATGAGAACACGGTCTTGTAATGTTGAGGACTGACATCCGCTAATATCTACCTACAAACACAACTTTATTTGAGCATTGGGCTGTAAAGGTGTTTATTTTTCCGTCACCTGGAGTACACCAACGTTAAGTTTGAATCCCTGCAAGTTGTTCCTCCTGGAATAAAGTCCTCCCACAGGACCTCGTAATCCTGAATCCAGACTCCACGAGCCGAAGTTGTGTTTCATGAGCGGGAGTTCTGGAGCGATCCTGTAGACTTCTGTTAAAGTCACGTGGTAGTCTGGAGTCGTTTCAGCCACAAGAAACTCACTGTCAAAGGGAATGTTGATGCCAGAGAAAAGATCATCGACTCTTGACGAGTTGGAAGAAAACAAAAGCCAGACGGAATCGGAGAAACTTAAAGTCGTTGATAACTAGAAGAAATAACAATGTCACATTTTATTAATCAATATTAGACTAATATTACATATATAGGATGATATTAGTCATACAGTTTGAATATAGTCTAGGAAATAAAATTAATGTAGGCTCGACTATTCAACAGAAATACTATAATTGTAACCTCAAGGGTCATAAAGATTAAGATGACAAAATAAGAAGATAACGGTGATGACGCCAGTAAAATTACTGTCGAAAGGACGATTCTAAATTTATCTCTTTTCATAGTACCTTGAGTAAAAGTTTACTCTTTTATGTGCCATTCACATTTATTTATTGTAATTGACACAATCTTTGTTATTAGTCGACATTAGAACTACTTACTTTCAACAGCTGGATTCTGAGGTCTTGGAACTCTCCTAAGAGAACGTACAACGGTAGAAAGCATGGATTATGTTGTCTTTCAATCAATCTGTCAACTTTTTGCATAGGTACCACCAATTTTGAAACAAAAATATGTTCCAACTGAAATAATTTAGTCGCAGCTCCAAACTCTGCTTGATAAAAAAAAAGTCATCAATATATAAATCATCGTTAGTGTCTACTTCAACCTTTAGTATCTTACCTTTAGTTGTGAAAAATATAATGCAGTGACGATGAAAGAATGTTTTAACAGAATTTGTTACATTACTTTCTTCTCCGTTCATTAAAGTACTGCGAGAACTATTTATCATACAGCAAATACATACAATAACAGTACAAAGTTGAGAAAACATTTCATTTGAAGTGCAAAGAGAAAATGTATGAGTCACGAACCAGTGAGGTTTGACAAAGGTGGAAAATTGTTGCAATCCTAATTGGGCATAATAATTGATTCAAGTTAAAGGAGTAATGGATAAAACTTGTAATCCATTTCAAATATAATTTTTTTTAAACAATTAAATTACATCATGAACTATGGTGCATGGTTTGAGAGGCCCTCTCATATGATATTGGTTAATTAACTGAAATTAGTCACTCACTCAATTAACAAATAACAAAATTTGAAAACAGGTTGAATGATCTACTAATTAAATGTCAAAATTGAGACAATATTACATCAAATTAATTCTGGCGGTTGTGCTCGATAGCTTTTTTTTTTTCATTTATTTTTTATATTCACACATCATACATAGTCATACAATAAAAATCATGGCACCTCCATAAGCCAAGGCCTGTGCGGAGGTACATGCGGAAAATTAGAACAATGTAATGTAAATACAAATAGAAAACATATAGGTATAAGATACAAAGTCCTGATGAAAAACAATTAATTACAATGAGCATATAGATGTAGACAACCCTACATTAGTCATGATATTATATTGAAAACAATTGTGATCAGTATAATTGTATTTTTAATTATATAACTGAAAAAAATGCTAATTATACAAATGGTAAACTACATCACATAAATTATACTTTTTAAAGATGAGACAGGCGTATTGAATATCCAAACTTTTAACTTAGATTTAAAGATTTTATAAGAAGCTGACGACGACACCAAAGTGTTTCTAATATCAATAGGCAGAGAATTATATAACTTAGGACCAATGAAAGCCCCATTTCTTTGGGCAAAACTGGAGTTGACTCTTTGAATAATTAATTTTTCATTGGTCTTATATCTTGTGGAAATTTTAGTTGTAGAATCTGTTAGTTCATTAGATGCCTTCCGGTCCTTATATACATGAACATGATTAATTAAACACTTTGCAAATAATTTTATTAACGGTAGAACATTGGTCTCATTGTAAAGCTGAATAGTATTAAATCGTCTATCTTTCTTATACATAATTTTTAAGACTGTATTCTGAATAGTGCATATTGCCTTTACATGCGATCTACAGGCGCCACCCCAGCTGGTAATTCCATATTGTATAACGGATTGAACCAGTGCGAAATAAACCATTCGGAGAGTATTTGTGCTCAGGACATTCCTAAGATTATAAAATTTGGGGAGAGTAATTCTTAATTTTCTCACTACACTTGAAATATGATTTTGCCAATTTAAATGCTGGTCAACTATAATACCCAAATACCTAATTGTGCTTGATTTTATTATTTCATGGCATATGCAGTTAGTTCTGTTACAATCGGATAAATGTATTTTCAAGTTAAGAGCGGTTGGCTGAGCTTTACTCCTAGGGGTGAAAGTGATGAACATGGACTTTAGGGCATTAAGAGTTAGTAAATTGTGATCGAGCCAAGATTTAATTTTTACCATCATTTCTTCTGCTACAGCTTGTGTTTGTTCCCATGTTTTTTCAGATATAATTAGAACCGTATCATCAGCAAAAGTGATTAAACTACCTTTCAAATTCATATTACATAATTCGTTTATATAGACTGTGAAAAGCATGGGACCAAGTACAGTTCCTTGCGGAACTCCGTATTTTATAGTTCTAATTTTACTCTCTACGCCATTTATAATTACTGATTGCTGTCTAAAAGTTAAGTAACTCTTTAAGAGTTCGAGAGCCATGCCTCGAATTCCATAAAATTCAAGTTTATTTATTAATTTATCGTGGCAGACGGTATCAAAGGCTTTAGCCAAATCAAGGAAAATGGCTAGAGGCTTATTTTTATTGTCCATTTCCCTGCTGATTATTTCTGTAAAATTAAAAACTGCATCCTCGGTACCCATTCCTTCTCTAAACCCGTATTGATTATCTGATAGAATGTTGTTGGATTCCAAGAAATAGTACATTCTGCTTTTAATGCATCTTTCAATTATTTTAGATAAGTTATTCAACACAGAAATTGGTCTAAACCTATCAACAGTAGTACTACCTGCCTTCTTAGGAATAGGAATTATTTTTGCTACTTTAAACTGGCTAGGAAAAACGCCTTTAATGAAGCTAGAATTAATAATATGTTGCAAAGGAACAGCAATGAAACGTTTGCTGTGTTTGCTCATTGGACGGTGTCTAAAACGCCGATTTCTTGGACGAATCACAGCTTTAGGTCGAAACAAGAATAGAAGATTTTCAAGAAAGAGAAAGAAAACAGCAGTGATGATTCCACAGACACCAAGAACGAATATCGAATACACTTGTTGAATCGTTGTGCTTCTCAGAATGTTCTTCTTACCGTCATCGGCCACTTTGTCGACAACAGGTTTACGAAAGCCTCCTCCATTCAACAAATTTAAGATTCTGTCAAATTAAAACAAAATGAAACGACAGATTAGTGTCATGGAATGTTAAGTTCTTTGAATGGAATTAAAACATGTTAACATTGTCGATATTGTTACATAACAATATCATTTTATTATACCTCTCTGCGAATTTTCCCATGCATTGGAAGGTACATGTTTGTGTATATTTGAGCTTATTTTTGCTTTCCCCTGGGCATAGAGGCCTGGAAAGCGTACATTTTTTACTTTCGGAGACCTTTAAAAATGCAGGGGGCAGTGCTGAGCAGAGAGTGCTGTGCCGAATTCTGAGTGCCAGAGCTGGCAGTGAGGCACGAGTTGTATCAGGGCTCACTCTATATTCCCTCTACAAACGATTCCATGAGTATTGTTATGTCGATGTGTGTTTGAAATAAACAAATAAATAATCTAGTGAAGCGGTTGCTCCACCCAGCCAAGTCGTAGCCAAGTCGTTGGATTTATAGAGAGCACACACCTCTAAAATTGGGACCTTCTTTTATGATCCATTATATAACAGAACTTCAAAATCAAAATTAAATTTAATCTTATTCGCTTACCTGTAATTGAATGTACCTGTAATACCTGTAATTCAATGAATTGTTCGTGGAATTTCGCAAGGTCTGGTGAGCTAATGTGCGCGTACTTTCTGTCACAGATCCTGGAGAAACCTTCCTTGTTAGACAGAGGCGCCTTCGCAAGGTCTGGCGCCACCACCTTGTCATGCAAAGCCTTCAAGAACTCGTCCTTAGAGTTCTGAAAGAAAATCATTCTGTTAGCTTCAATGAAACTTCGGCAATTCAAATCAAAAGATTTTGGCATGGTGACCAAAGCTCCTAATAAACATGATAATTTCCATGTTTTTTCCTGATGCATATTTGAAACGATTTACAGGCGTGGGACTTATTTTAGGGATGATCTGAGAAAGGCAAAATTGTATCCCTACACCATAAAAATGTTTATAAATTTATGATAACGAAGTATACTTTTTATAATAGGCGTTTAGTGGTTACTTTCCTTACAAGATATCTAGGTACTACTATTTCTGAATTTATAACGTTCACTTTTGTCCGGTGCAAATGATCCTGTTTTACAGTGTGGAATATTTACCATTAATAAATCAATGGGTGCAGAATTTTTGAGAGCCCCTAAAGAATAAGTTCCGTCAGCAAGTACACCCTCCAGCGTTGTGAATGGATATCGCGGGATGAATACAGTGAGATAGGAGATGAGAACAGCAGAGTAGCTGCTCAACAGAATCACTCCACAGATGTACACACTGATGTACACAATCCTACACGACAGCAGTCTCGGCTGTTGATCGTGACTCTGTGCACAAAACATGGCGCCGAATATGAAGAAGATGGCGTCGGAGAAGGAGATGGCGTCGCCTCCTAGACGTCGGTCGTAGTGGTAGAGCAGCGCCAGCAGGACGGTGGCGGCGACGGCGGTTACTATGAATGCCAGCCAGAGCGACGCACTGAAGGGGGATAAGACGCTGGTCCAGGAAACTTCTCGGCCATCCGGCTGACGGATGTAGATCATATAACTGTACGGAAATCAAGATAATCACCATGTTGCAAGTTATGTACTATTCAAACATATTATTACGTTGCATGTGTATTTAATATTATGTTTGCGTTAAGGCTAGAGTGCAAGCGTCGAATATCAAATCAAACACATAAATGGTTAAAACAGGGTCTTTGTAACCAAAACGTTTGCGTAAGAATTCTGGAATTAGATATTTTGTCAACTAACTTCTAGATTGTTTGGCAAACTTTCCGTGTTTCCAACAAGTTTACATTTGCACTTAACAAATAAAGCTACCAGAAACTCAAGGTGTGAGGACTCGTTTCGTTTGTCAAAGTAAAGACTTCAGTATTACTCACTCAACTTGGATGATTTGTCCGGCAAAGTCCAATGACTGCAAATCTTTCGGGATTGTTTATCAAGGCATAGAGGCAGAAATCAACTTCGGGACGTTCTATTTGTCCCAACATTGCGCTGTTAGAACCGTTCGGAAATCTTTTTCCAATATCACCTGTAGGTTCAATCCTCAGGGACGCCCTTTAAACATTGTCAATGCATATTAACTCATCTGTATAGAATGTTATCTATAAAATCCTACACTTCGATCGATTTGAGCATAATTTTGAATTTAGGTTATTCTTCACGATCAGAAGCAAACTGAAGGTAACCGGTGTAGCATTTGCAGACCATAGGGTCATTTATATAAATATTAATACTATTAAGTTATAAGAATACAAATGGTCTGTATTGGCATCTGCGGATTTAATCTCAATGAAAACCATCCCACGAAAACGTGGCAGTAAATCTCCCAAAAAGCAATTGTTTTGATTATTCACAGATGTCGAGTACTTCCTGTCTAAATCGAACAACGATTCTACATCAAATCAATATTGGACTTTAAATGTAATCGAATGCATACAAAATCGTTCTGCTGTCATGAAATTTTCAATTCTAATGTAAAATAATACTTTCAAATTGATTAAAAAGTTGAAAAGTTGAAAAGTTAGCAAAATATTGTTGTAATAACGATCCTAAGATAGATTTAATATCTTACGTGAAGTTCATTTGTTTCTCTAAAAGATAATAAAAGTCGCCATATAATCCCTCAATCTTAGCTCCATTATCTTTGATACGTATGTATGGCAGTCCCTGTAAATTAGCCACAGTAATAAACGTGATAAACTTGAATATGAAATCAAGATATTGAATGACATCAACCTATACCTGTGCTGTCACCACATTGAGTTTGAATCCCTGTAAGTTGTTCCTCCTGGAATAAAGTCCTCCCACAGGACCTCTTAATCCTGAATCCAGACTCCACGAGCCGAAGTTGTGTTTTATGAGCGGGAGTTCTGGAGCGATCCTGTAGACTTCTGTTAAAGTCACGTGGTAGTCTGGAGTCGTTTCAGCCACAAGAAACTCACTGTCAAAGGGAATGTTGATGCCAGAGAAAAGATAATCGACTCTTGACGAGTTGGAAGAAAACAAAAGCCAGACAGAGTCCGAGAAACTCAATTTCATTGATAACTGGAAGAAACAATACTGTTAATAATCATAAAACAATGTGATAGTTATTAGTCAATATTACATTTGAGGGATAGTCATGTACCACATGACCCAATGGACCAATAGTGATGGGAGGAGTCAATGTAGCATAATAGTTCTCTTTACTCACACTAGAGCAGCACTGTCCATATAGTGGGAGAGGGAGCCAATCAAACGTGTGGGGGAAAGACAGTTGAATTTCAAAATGGATCCATTTGCTATTTGATTACTATTGATTACTGTGCTCTCACAGCCATCTTGACGGTCACGGCCCACATCCTTCTGTCATCTGTTTTATTCGTGACGTCACATAGCAAGATAATGACTAGTGGTCCATTATGTTCACACTTTTGGAGTAAAATGTACATCATACGACGAGTACGCCGGCCCATGCGTTACTCTAATGTAATACCGCATGATAAAAATTGTAACAGACAATAGGTAATATCGCAGTGTATTGATTGGTCAATACTTACTTTTAGTAACTGAATTCTTAGGTCTTTGAACTCTCCTAAGAGAACGTACAAAGGTAGCAAGCAACGATTATGCTGTCTCTCAATCAATCTGCCAACTTTTTGCAGAGGTACCACCAGATTTAAAACAAAGTTATGATCCGATTTAAAGATTTTTCTCGTTGCTGCAAACTCTGTTGGATGAAAAAACATTTGATTACAGATCAATATAATTATCACTTTATTGTCAACTTAAAATAGTCTCTTACCCTCTGTGGTGAAAAATATAATACAGTGACGGTAAAAGAAGGATTTTACAGAAATTATTACATTACTTTCTTCTTCCTTTATTGAAGTATTGTGGGAAAAATTGATCGTACAAAAAATGTGAAACAAAAATAGCCCATAGTTGAAATATTTCATTTGGTTTGTGAGTTGGATAACATGCAAACTGTCAATGTAAAACCAGGATATTCACTTCCTACTCTTCGAAGAAAACAAGCAAGTCTTCACCCCACGGTTTAAAACGGAGGATGATTTATCATGCGTGATGTTATATTTAATAAACAGATAATTGTCAACCCTTTCGAAATACATGTTTAACTGAAAAACATTTTTTTAGAAAATGATATATCACAAAAATTATTACCTACTACCTTAATGGATCATAATAATTGATCCCTGAATATTAATGGCTAATGGATGTTACATGTAAACAATTTTATAAATAATCAGATTGGTTTCACTGAATTGATATTAGTTGGTTTTTATCGATTACATATTAACTAAAACAGTAAAGTCGTGACGTGATAATATGTGAAAGTTAAGATTCCCCTTGGGTTTCCATAAGGTATGAACACACATTAAAGAGCGACAACGGTCAAAATATATAAATTAACTATCTTTTCATCTCGAGATGGGAATTATATTGGAGTATAGGAATAGAGGAGTGGAGGAGTAGAGGAGACGTGGTTACTGTTTTTACAATAAATGGTTTTTTGGGGAAATACACTTCATAATTTATTAAAATTTAAAATAATTTGTGTATTACAGTATTTTTCTACAATAAACACAAGTAATCTTCATTCAATAAATTTAATAGTTGGAAATCTTGGACGTTTAAGATAAAAAATTAAGTTTTCCACAACCAAGAAAACAGCAGCAAGAAATATTCCAATCAGAGCGAGAAGAAATATTGGTGATACTTGATCAATCGTCGTGCTTCTCATTACAATGTTTTTCTCTTCACTGAAATCTTTCTTTACGGTTGCATAACGATAGATTCCAGTGCCCAGCATTTTATAGAGTCTGTAAGGAACCAGTACATTTCAGTTATTAGTGGAATGGTCGGCAAAAATACATTGAAGTGCTCGATCACTGTCATAGCCAGTCAAGGAAAGAATTATTACTTTTTAATATATAAATCAGTTCACTTCTACACATAATATTTAATTGAATATTAAATACTCCTAGCTCAATAGGCACTTATTGTATGTTTTTAACTCAATAAAATGCCAAGTCCACCATCTGATATTGTATCCACAGTCCTACCAACAAAATTGTTGCAAAATATACTCTTATATTTTTCGGATGATTTAGTGTTTATACTGTTTAGTGAGAATATTTACCAGTAAATGTAAAAATTGCATTTATTTCCTGAGACTTATTTATAATAAAACATTCTAAAGTTCAAAACAAAAAATACAAAAATACTTGCCTTATTACAAGGATGTATTAAATCAAGAATCAGGTGCCAGATAATATTTAACATAACATTCAAACACATCAATGGAGCAACTAAAAGAAAAACTAATTGGAAAACATATTGAAAGATAATAAATCATTACACTTAACTTGTTTATTAAAACAGCTTTCGGTTCAATATATTGAATACCAAGACTTGAGCTCCACATGATCCACGTGAACCATTGAGTGAAATAATCTTTAGTCCAAGACTTTACCTTTATATTCAAAACATATTCTACTTTCACTCAAAACTAGAGTTCAACCAATTGATGTCAATGTTCTGATCAATAATTGAACCGTGTACAAGCCAGAAGGAAAGCCATTGTAAAGTTGGACTCAAACTTGATTTTATTACCGACTTTAAAATTATAAGATGTAATTCAAGCTTACTCGTGATCAAAAACTCGTAAATACGGCGAATGTATTGGAAACGCTCCGACTCCAGCCGCGAACTTGACCAAGTGCTGAGGTAGCTCATAGAGATCGCAGTCGATGGAGCGTTGAAAGAACTTCGCGATGGTCGAGGCGGCTGCATGGGCGTATTTTCTATGACACGCTCTATTGAAACCTTCCATGTGGTTGAGAGGGGCGTCATTAAGCCCACGTGCCACTACCTTGTCGTGAAGATCTTTCAATAATCCGTCTTTTGCATTCTGAAATGTATTAAATATATCAAATTATTTTTTTATAATTGTTTATAATATCAATTATAATGTGTACCTATTTTAACTTGTGCTTATCGCATTATTTACCACAAACATTTCTATTGGAGCTGAATTATGCAAAGTCCCCAGTGTGTAAGTTCCGTCAGCAAGTAGACCCTCTAGCGTTGTGAATGGATAACGCGGGATGAATACAGTGAGATAGGAGATGAGAACAGCCGAGTAGCTGCTCAACAGAATCACTCCACAGATGTACACACTGATGTACACAATCCTACACGACAGCAGTCTCGGCTGTTGATCATGACTCTGTGCACAAAACATGGCGCCGAATATGAAGAAGATGGCGTCGGAGAAGGAGATGGCGTCGCCTCCTAGACGTCGGTCGTAGTGGTAGAGCAGCGCCAGCAGGACGGCGGCGGCGACGGCGGTTACTATGAATGCCAGCCAGAGCGACGCACTGAAGGGGGATAAGACGCTGGTCCAGGACACTTCTCGGCCATCCGGCTGACGGATGTAAATGCTGAAGCTGAACAATGATGACAATGACGTGTCATTAATTCAGTGGCGTCGGAACCGGGGGGGCAGCAGGGGCACGTGCCCCCCCTAGACGTCTGAAGGGGGGGGGCAAGAGTATCAATCTGCCCCCCCTGGCAACGCATAATATATTTTAAAAGGTCTGAATATCAAAAAAAAATCGCTGCGCGGCATTGTTGTTACCTAATGTCATGTGAGAGTCTTCTTACGAAATTCAATTGATTTTGCTATTTTACACCAAAATCATTTTAACACTGCCTAGAGTAATAAAGTTTGAGAAAATCGCTGCGGGGCATATTTATATGAACATTCCTGATATAAGTGAATGTGAAAAAATGCGGAGATATCATCCAAAACTAATCACTTTTCAAGTGCATATTACCTACTTATATAATTTTATGACACATTTTCCACACATTTTTTTTAATCACTTTTTTTGGCAGTCCTGACGTGAAGTGGATCGGATCCAATTTACCAACAAATAATGTCGTCCATTTATTTGTTCAGAGAAAGATCGGTTTAAAAAGTGTGAAATCACGTAGAAACGCTCCAAATTCATTCTTGAAATTCAAATTTTCCCGGGGCTGTGCGCCCCGGACCCGCATTGTGCTGGGGGGCCCTCCCCCCAGACCCCCATTGTTGCCTTTGGCAATCGTGTTTCCCACACACATAGCATTTACTGTATTATATTCTCCCTTACAATTTAGTACCTAACTTACCTAGATCCTAAGCAAAGTGTGCCCCCCCTGAGAAAATAGACTTCCGACGCCACTGCATTATTTAGAATTACAAACAAAAATGGATCCTTGTAATCAAACAGTACAATTTATTTGACAAGTTATGAGCTGAATCCAGTCTTGTCGAGATGGAACCACATCAATAATGTTTAGTATCGATTGTCATCACTCATTTACAGTCACGTTCATGTGTTGTAGTTATAATTAACCATACAAGCGATGCATTACAAGGGCTACAATTATTCTGAGAACAACAAAAGACGATGATTGTACACGAATAGGTAAATTCTTTAAACATTTCCAATCTCAGTGATCATTGAATATCATAATTTGAAACTACTTAAGCTGGGTCCACATAGACCGTTTTTTGCGTTTTCCGTTTTCCGTTTTTTTCTATTAACCAATTGCAAGTCTTCCGGGAACGGTTTCTGGACTTGTGATTGATCAGTAAGAAAAAACGGAACACCCAAAACGCAAAAATGGTCTATTTGGACACAGCTTTACACTCTGGCTTAAACCGTTTCATAAAATATTGTCTACTCTATGCACTTAATGCGGTAGTAAAGAAAGCAACACAGATTTGAAATGCAAAGTATTATTTAGTTTCTCGACTTACTGTCCTGCCATGAGTTGACCGAAGATATTCATTGACCCATGACGCTCCGGATTGTTCACCAAAGCAGCGATAGAGAAATCTATTTCACGGCGCTCAAACGATACTAAAATACCTTCCAAGGATCTGTTTGCTGACATCCCTCTCATACCCCGATGAATCTTCAGAGTCAACCTTAAACAGAAGTTAGATGCCACATTAGGCAATATTTTGGTAGGAAATTAAGAGAGCGACTATGATAATCATGCGGCAATTCTATGTTTTTTTTATTTTCTGTTCTTGAAATTGAGACCACTACATAAGTTTTGATTTGATAAAAAGTCATTTTAGGACCTTGATCCAATGTATCAGCACACAAACCTACATTCACAAGAAGGGCATGCATAGAAACGTACACAGACTGCATATCTAGTAAATGCTACAAAGAGGAGAATTAAAATTCTTACGTGAAGTTGAGTCTCTCCTGCAGAATATCATAAAGATGTCCATATTTTCCTTCGACCTTCGTGATTTTTTCGTTCACAGTGAGGAAAGGAGGGAGCTTGAAAATAATGTAACATTAGAATACAATATTACTACAGGTTGGATAGTTAATTTAAACTTAATCCATAATATCGTAGTTCCATTGAATCCAAATTTGCTGCTTAAGTAATAGGAAAATGACTAAAATGACCATTGGAGATGCATATTTTTTCGGTCACCTGGAGGACACCAGCAGTAAGTTTGAATCCCTGTAAGTTGTTCCTCCTGGAATAAAGTCCTCCCTCGGGACCTCGTAATCCTGAATCCAGACTCCACGAGCCGAAGTTGTGTTTCATGAGCGGGAGTTCTGGAGCGATCCTGTAGACTTCTGTTAAAGTCACGTGGTAGTCTGGAGTCGTTTCAGCCACAAGAAACTCACTGTCAAAGGGAATGTTGATGCCAGAGAAAAGATCATCGACTCTTGACGAGTTGGAAGAAAACAAAAGCCAGACGGAGTCCGAGAAACTCAAAGTCTTTGATAACTGAAAGAAATTCATTATTGATCAATTTTATTATTTTACTAGGAAAACGCTCAGTGTAACGCGTTGATGAGCGAGCACTGGTATACGTACGTGTAAATTCTTCAACAGGTATTCCGTACCAAACGCACAGAAACATATATACATCCACATTGAATAGGTCATTTAAGAAAGTCAGTGCGCATGATTAAAAAACTGACAGGTCCACAGCTGTCTAGTGTGTAGTGTCTATTTGGTGTGTATGTTAAAAATTAACGTGTTTTCGAGAATGCTGTGGGTGGAGTGACGTCACGACACCAAAAATAGGGATCTGCGCATGCGTTAACAACTTCTGTGCCACAAAAGTTCTGCACATGTGCAGAGTCACTTTTTCATCTCAAAAGTGACACTGCGCACGAGCAGAACCACTGTGGCACAGAAGTTGTTCAAGAAATTGCACCGTGTAAATGGGGCTTTAAATGGCCTATTGAAATATTGAAATATTGAAACTTTAGAACAGCAATCTATACACTTTGTTTCCTACATAAAGCAAATCAGATCCATTTGGCAGTGGAAACATTCATTTGATATGTCATTTCTGACAGTTATCAAAAATGTCAATAAGTGCATTGTGTTCTTGACTGATTGGGCTGAAAATTTGTAAAATAAGAGATAATGTTGGTCTTAATGATCATGCAAAATATGAGTTTAATCAGATTTACAGAAGACTATTTGTTTGGTCAAACGGTCGTGTATAGCTACAGGCAATTACAAATTAAGCATACAAATGTCAGTAAAATGTATATTACTCTTAAAGTTCATTAAAGGTTTGTCAAAATACACTTATAATGCTGGTGCCAATGGCATTGCAAAATTTGGTGATGATCGGTCAACCAATTCCAGTTTTATTGGCACACAGAGTTGACGTTTCTTTCATATTGCCAAGCCAAGTACTTACTACTAACTACAAATCAAGTTTCCGATGAAATTAATGGATCGATTTTGCTGAAAATCATTAGGTTTCTGCAGTGGATAGTAATGAATCTTTTGTGAAAAAAATTGGCCAGATCCATGACTTCGTTTAAAATGTAATGCGAAATACACAGACAGACAGATAAAAAAAAAAACAGAGATTCGAGCCATAAGTTTCAAGTGGAGTCGCTCGCTACGCTCGCTTGATTAATGTTATTATTGGTCACATAATCAACATTATTGGGCAAGTCGCGGAAGAAATATTAATATAGGTCGACCTATCGACATAAATAATAATGTAAAGTCAATTAAGGGGACATTAACATCTCTATCTCCTCCATGTTAAATTTACCATCTATTGGCACATTTTCTGTCAAAAGTAAGCAACATAGAATTTTGATACTTTGGGAACATATGACTCATACCTTGATACAATCACTGACAGGATTTTATATTTAAAAAAAATTGAAACATTCAAATTAGATTTTACAACAAAAACCCCCCATTTTTTTTTGGTGAACATTGTTGTAAAATCTAATTTAAATGTTTCCATTTTTTATTTTTTTTTAAATCCTGTCAGTGATTGTACCAAGGTATGAGCCATATGTTCCAAAAGTTTCAAAACTCTATGTTGCTTACTTTAGCCAGAAAATGTACCAATAGATGGTAAATTTAACATGGAGGAGATAGGGATGTTAATGTCCCCGGTGAAGACATGAAGATGAAAGTTACATTTTTATCAAAACAATGGTTCTAAATTAATTTCTTTTCTTTTGGGTATTATATAGAAATATCTTAAAAATGTATACACTGTTAGGCATTAGCCCTACTTACTTTCAACAGCTGGACTCTGAGGTCTTGGAACTCTCCTAAGAAAACGTACAACGGTAGAAAGCAAGGATTATTCTGTCTTTCTGTCAATCTGTCAACTTTTTGCAGAGGTACCACTAAATTTGAAACATAAATATTATGTTGTAACTGAAGGATTCTATTCGTTACTCCAAATTCTGTTGGAGAAAGAGCATTGATAAGAAATCAATCAATATAAACCATCTTAATATTGTCTACTAAAAGTCTCTTACCTTCTGCGGTGAAAAATATAACGCAGTGACGGTGAAAGAAGGATTTTACAGAAATTGTTACATTACTTTCTTCTTCGTTCATTAAAAAACGGAAGGAACAATTTGTCATACAGCAAATATAACACAAAAGCAGAACACATTTGAGAAAACGTTTCATTTGATATGTTAAAAATGTAGGTGGGTCTGTCACAAAGCAGCGACGTTTGAACAAGCTGAAAAAATGTTGCAACCTAATGGGGAATTGATTAAATAAATGAAAAGATTAATGGACAAAACTTGTAATCCATTTAATTATCATATTGATATAATTTTTATAAATACATTTTAATGTTATTTCCATTGATTACTTTCTTCCATTGATTACATACTTAACTATTTGTAATAGTTATATAGTTGTTGCGACATTATATTTAAAAGTTGCGATTAGTTTGTATTATGTATTTCTCCTGCTGTAGTATTGGATGAGTTTAATTTAGACATCACGTTAGTTATAACAGTTATATATTTTTTTTGTTACACATACAGAAATACAATTAATGATGCACATAAATTCCTATAAAGACTCTGGGGCTTATCTGTAGGTTTATTAATACATTTCTGGGTCAAAAATGGCTCAATATTGTATATTTTAAGCAAATTTATGGATACCGCTAACCATTTTGAATATAATTAATGTTCTTGACATTATTATATTAATTTTCAAAGACCAAACATTGACAGGAGGTTGAATGATTTACTAATTTTCTCAATACATTGATATTATTACGTCAAATTATATCAGGCGGTCGTGCTCGATAGCTCATTGGACGGTGCCTAAAACGCCGATTTCTTGGACGAATCACAGCTTTCGGTCGAAACCGGAAGAAGAAAAGATTCTCCAGAAAGAGAAAGAAAACAGCAGTGATGATTCCACAGATACCAAGAATGAATATCGAATACACTTGTTGAATCGTTGTGCTTCTCAGAATGTTCTTCTTATCGTCATCGGCCACTTTGTCGACAACTGGTTTACGAAATCCTCCTCCGTTCAACAAATTTAAGATTCTGTCAAAATAAAAAATAATTGATGGTTAAAATTCTTTGATTGGAATAATCTAGTACTGATTAACATTGTCGATTAAATAATCAAATAATACGGTAACGCTGTTTTAAATAAACTTATCAGAATATTACCGTTATTTAATTATTTAATGAATGGTTTCGGAAAGCTTCAACGAAAATATTGTCGATATTATTTGATTATTTAATGAATGGCTTCTGAAAATTCCAACGGAAATATTGTCGATATTGTTTCATAACATCATGATTTTATTTTAATTCACGCGTATTTTTGCTCATGTATACTCCAACAATTAATAAAAGGTACTTATTTGAAAGAAACGTATTGGCTGATAAAGGTACGATGGCATCATCCCATCCCATGAAGTCTGTGCTAACGCTTCATCCAACTCTAGTAGTTGAGCTCTGATTTCTTCGATAATAACAAGGATTGATTGTCAAGGAAACTGACCAGCAGCCAATCTGTTTTGTTCAAATACCAATTTTCGTTGGTTTGAGTGTACTTAAAACAGATTTTTGTATAACTTAAACTGACTTCGCATTAGATATATCATGAAACAAATTGACCATGACCAACTTACTTTACTTTTTGATAAATTGTTTTTACGTACGCACAATATTTTCAAATTAGGACCTTCAGCTATGATCATCATAATATGAACATAAAAAGGCAAACAATAGAATTTAGAAAAAATTTAGCAAACTTATAACCATGTGTTGTGATTAGATAATTTTATTTTTTATCTAGATAAAGATAAAGATAACCTGCCAAAAATTTATCTAGATAAGATAGTAGATAAATTTCCAAGAAATCATCTAGATAATAGATAAAGATAAAAAAAATCTAGATAACTGTAATAGATAATAGATATTTTTTTACCTAATACTACTCAAGTTTTTTTTTGAAATTGGGCCGTCAAAACAAGCCAATTAATGGTACTAAATGAATATGATTTTCCTTTTTCATAATATCATCTGACATTTGAGGTTTGTGCATGTTCAAACACACAAATTACATTTTGAATTTTATATTTTTTATCTAGATATTTTCCAATAGATAACAATATTTTTATCAAGATAAAGATAAAGATATCCAATTACTTAATTATCTAGATAAGATAATAGATTAAAAATAATTATCTAGATAAGTCACAACACTGCTTATAACGGTACCTACCTGTAATTGAAAACGCCCAAATACGGTGAGTTCTTGGGGAGCGCGCCAACAGCACCAACGAATTTAATAAAATGTCTGGGAAACTCAAACAAATCGCAGTTTATGAATTGTTCGTGGAATTTAGCGCTGTATGGTGTTGTAATGTGCGCGTACTTTCTGTTACAGATCCTTGAAATACCTTCTTTGGGAGACAGAGGCGCCTTCTCAAGCCCTGGCGCCACCACCTTGTCATGCAAAGCCTTCAAGAATCCATCCTTAGAGTTCTGAAAGAAACAAGGACGAAAATACGTTCTGTGAGCCAAATTAAAACGTTGGCAATGGAAATCCAAAGGTTAAAATAGGTGACCAAAGCTCTAAATATGCAGTAAGACTGCAATTCCTGTAAAACTGTAATACAAATATGAATTTTTGATAATTTACAGATACTATGCGTGAAAATGCTTTTATACATTATACAATCTACTAAAAGAAAATTTTAAATACAATGTGAAATATTACCGTGAATAAATCAATGGGCGCAGAGTTTTTGACAGTCCCCAGTGTGTAAGTTCCGTCAGCAAGTAGACCCTCCAGCGTTGTGAATGGATATCGCGGGATGAATACAGTAAGATAGGAGATGAGAACAGCCGAGTAGCTGCTCAACAGAATCACTCCACAGATGTACACACTGATGTACACAATCCTACACGACAGCAGTCTCGGCTGTTGATCGTGACTCTGTGCACAAAACATGGCGCCGAATATGAAGAAGATGGCGTCGGAGAAGGAGATGGCGTCGCCTCCTAGACGTCGGTCGTAGTGGTGGAGCAGCGCCAGCAGGACGGTGGCGGCGACGGCGGTTACTATGAATGCCAGCCAGAGCGACGCACTGAAGGGGGATAAGACGCTGGTCCAGGAAACTTCTCGGCCATCCGGCTGACGGATGTAGATTCTATAACTGTAAAGTGTCATCCATCAGATCAGATCAGGGACTTTGTAATCAAAACGATTTCGTGAGAATTCTTGAGTTATAAATTGTGGTCTCTGGTAACTAACTTCTAGATTAAATCTACTCGAAGTTCAGGTAAAAGTTAGGAGTCGTTTGGTTTCAAAGTACAGACTTCAGTATTATACTCACTCAACTTGGATGATTTGTCCGGCAAAGTCCATGACTGCAAATCTCTCGGGATTGTTTATCAAGGCAAAGAGGCAGAAATCAACTTCGCGACGTTCTATTTGCCCCAACATTGCGCTGTAAGAACCGTTTGGCGTTCGTCTTCCTACATCAGCTGGTTCAATCCTCAGGGACGCCCTTTAAACATTGTCGTACATTTCTCATCTGTACTTGCATACTCATAGTATATCCGTTCTCTATTCAACGCTAAACCCTTTTACCGATCCTTACCAAATTATCTATAGATATTAATTATGACTATGACATATTATATTTACAATGCACTTACAGACGTTACCTAGTTGTCTTTATTAGAAAAATTATTAGTACAAATCACCGATTGTTAAAATCAGGATTAATCGCAATAATTATGTAATTTGTTGTTATAAATTCAAACCCTTCCTAATTTATACCTTCCAAATGATTGAAAATAGTATTTTTAAGTCTCAAAGCAGCTTGGAACAGTTGGAACCACTTAGAGCAGTTGAGAGATATTCCGAGCTATAGTCAAACATTCAGGGTCTTACGTAAAGTTCAGTTGTTTCTCTAAAAGATGGAAAATGTCACCAAATAATCCTTCGATCTTGGTTCCCTTATCTGGAACACGTACGAACGGTGGTCCCTGTAAATTAACTTGTTTAATCAATAGGGCAATATAGTCCTGGATATGATAAAGTTATAATAACATCAATTATACATGTGCTGTCACCACATTTAGTTTGAATCCCTGTAAGTTGTTCCTCCTGGAATAAAGTCCTCCCTCGGGACCTCGTAATCCTGAATCCAGACTCCACGAGCCGAAGTTGTGTTTCATGAGCGGGAGTTCTGGAGCGATCCTGTAGACTTCTGTTAAAGTCACGTGGTAGTCTGGAGTCGTTTCAGCCACAAGAAACTCACTGTCAAAGGGAATGTTGATGCCAGAGAAAAGATCATCGACTCTTGACGAGTTGGAAGAAAACAAAAGCCAGACGGAATCGGAGAAACTCAACGTCGTTGATAACTGGAAGAAACAACTCTTCTTGTAATGGGATTATTTAAAATTTTCCCTTTTTTCACAAATTTTGATTAAAATTATATAAATGGTAATTTTATACATATTGAGGTTATGGTTATAAAACTATACCAGAAATTGTAACGATAACAAGCAGTGTCAATATGTATAGGTGGTACATTTGCCTACTTACTTTCAGTAGCTGGATTCTGAGGTCTTCAAACTCTCCTAAGAGAACGTACAAAGGTAGGAAGAAAATATTATGCTGTCCATCAGTCAATCTGTCAGCTTTTTGCAGTGGTATCACCAATTTTGAAACAAAATTATGGTTCAACTGAAAGATTTTACTTGAAACTGATCCAAACTCTGTTGGAGAAAAAGCTCCGATTACACATCAATATAATTTTCATTTTATTGACATCATTAAAATATAGTTTCTTACCCTCGGTGGTGAAAAATATAATGCATTTGCGGTGAAAGAATGTTTTAACAGAAATAATTACATTACTTTCTTCTTTCTTGATTAAAATACAACGAGAACAATGAATCGCACAAGAAAAGTTAATCAATAGTAGCACTAAATTGTAAAATCCCTTCATTTTGCTGTACGAACTAAAGATGCATAACCGACATCTCCATTTTTATATACGAGTATATACCTATAGTTACAAGAAAATCAGGAAACACCAGTTTTAAGTCTTATACAGAGATTTTAACCGATTTTACGCTATAAATAATTGTCAACCCTTTCGAATTACATGTCCAGATGTTTTTATTTTATTTTTTATGTGAGTGAATGTCGACAATTATTTTAACACGAAGCTGTGACGTGTTAAAGCTGGAATATGATTGGATCTCGAATGCGACATTGATCCCTGGAAACGAATAACTAATGGATGGCATGTCATGCACACAATTATTAGGAAGTATCGTGACATTTTATTCCAATAAGTTTGTAATATCAATACGAGTTATAATAATAAACACACCTTAAACAATAAAATATGTCATGGTTCATTTTAGCGGGAAAAACGGCATGTGACGATAATCAGGATATTGATGCCATTGTCAAGTTCCCAATAATGTGTTACCATGGCAACATTTGACAACATGGCTTGGCAACATATGAGTTATGACGTAAATGTAAATTTTACTGTTTTAAATTTTGAACAAATTCATCGAACTTTGTAAATCAAATTCATGAAAACTATTCCTCCCACAACAATAATAAACTATATCTTTGTTCAGGCTATCTAAAACTTTAATAAAATAACAAGTGTTCTAAAATGAAATTTACAAGAGACTTCCGTATCAGTAATAATCAGATTAGGTGCTACAAAATTTATATGAATGCATTTCATATGCTATTACATCGAAACTACACACACAATTACTTACTTTTAACTATACATTTATGTAGGCACTTATAACTGAAACTGTTATATCTTGTGATGCGTATTCTACAATTATGTGTGATTTAGACCGCCGATTTCTTGGACGAATCACACCTAATAGATCGAAACCGGATGAAGAGAAGATTCTCCAGAAAGAGAAAGAAAACAGCTGTGACGATTCCACAGACACCAAGAATGAATATCGAATACACTTGTTGAATCGTTGTGCTTCTCAGAATGGATTTCCTATCATCAACCAACAATTTTCCGACAACAGGTTTGCGGTAGCCTCCTCCGTTGATCATGTTTAAGATTCTGTAAAATTAAATTAAAATGGAACAAGTGGTTAGAATTATTGTACTTTTAGTACTACCTTGATTGTATTTAGAAGGGATTAAAAGAGTTGATATTATATTTTGAACAAACACGGCTTGAATAATTTAATGCAGAAGTTACTTTTAGTAACTTCAGAGATTCCCAGATACTTTACCCTGAAAGCGAAAACTTATCTGGCAATGGAGAAAAAAATTTACGATATAAATTTAATCGTAATTCTTCGATATTCTTTAGAACACTTTAAAGCACAATTTAAAAAAAGTATATCATTTCCACTTACCCATAATTGAATATGCCTGAATACGGCGAGTTCTTTGGGAGCGCACCAACTGCACCAACGTATCTGATCAAATGTCTGGGAAACTCAAACAATTTGCAGGCGATGAAATGTTTCTGGAAATTCGCCATGTACGGTGAGGCAATATGGGCGTACTTTCCGTCACATGTCCTTGAGAGACCTTCCCTTTGAGATAAAGACGCTTTCTCGAGCCCTGGCGCCACCACCTTGTCATGCAAAACCTTCAAGTACCCTTCTTTAGCGTTCTGTAAGAAACACTTTCTGTTAGCTAGAAGATGCCCAAGAGTGTTGGATCATCCACCCCATGGCGTGACATTTTTATATACTAATCTTAATGTATGTATGGAATAAGCAAACACAAAAGAGTGGGTAGTGAATTTGTCCTTGAAAACCTTTCAATATCTGTTATAAAATAGGGTGTGTTACTGTTAAATCTAAATTTTCTACAAATTGAAACCGTTTATGGCATTTGTTAGTCCTACAACTCTTTAGTGTCTGAAATTAGTAAAAACCAATCACTAAACATCTTTGTGAAAAAATCTAATAAATCAATCCAATCCGTGCACAGTTCTAAAGACGTGTTAATAGTCTTATTTTATTTAAAAAAATAAACTATTGCATTCAGGATGAAATAATATTGATAAAAATCAATTTTCATATTTGTACGATTTTCTTCAGATTCAAAACACTTGGCTACATTTCGAATGTATTTTTTTACATGTCGTCCAAGTCAATTTTTGTAATAGCTTAAATTGCAGATCATCAAAAATAGGTCATCGCACTTCATTTCACTGTGACTTTAAATTGTGAGTTTAAAAAAATTATGAATTAATTATGAAATAAAATATTTACCGTAAATAAATCAATGGGCGCAGAGTTTTTAACAGTCCCCAGTGAGTAAGTTCCGTCAGCAAGTAGACCCTCCAGCGTTGTGAATGGATAACGCGGGATGAATACAGTGAGATAGGAGATGAGAACAGCAGAGTAGCTGCTCCACAGAATCACTCCACAGATGTACACACTGATGTACACAATCCTACACGACAGCAGTCTCGGCTGTTGATCATGACTCTGTGCACAAAACATGGCGCCGAATATGAAGAAGATGGCGTCGGAGAAGGAGATGGCGTCGCCTCCTAGACGTCGGTCGTAGTGGTAGAGCAGCGCCAGCAGGACGGCGGCGGCGACGGCGGTTACTATGAATGCCAGCCAGAGCGACGCACTGAAGGGGGATAAGACGCTGGTCCAGGAAACTTCTCGGCCATCCGGCTGACGGATGTAAATGTTGAAACTGAAAATATGCCTGCCGTTACGCTCAATCAGTAATTCGGGGGTACGTCCGTCTCGAGAAGGGAGGCCGGTCAGAGGGAACCGCAAATTAGATCAATGGCCGCTTCTGGCTCCTCTTTGTCTGTGACCGCATCACTTGTTTGTCCGGCATGGGTAACCCGAGGCAAACGGAAGCGAACGGGAATCGCACGGTTCGTCAGAGCGTTTTTTGAAGTTTTGTCTTCCCACTAAATAATTTTAAAAAATCATATAGTAACGACCCATAACAGCCTCATAGACTAAATAATGCCGCACACTGGAGCTCATTATGACCTCTGGTATGACGATTATTATGACGATTATTTTACAATAAAATATCTTATTTAACACTTTGAGGTCGTACCAGAGGTCATAAAGTACGCCAGTGTGTGGCATTATTTAGTCTATGAGGCTGTTATGGGTCGTTACTATCTGATTTTCTAAAATTATTTAGTGGGAAGACAAAATTTCAAAAAAACGCTCTGACGAACAGTGCGATTCCCGTTCACCTCAGTATGCCTCTTAAACATGAGCACAAATGCTCGCCGGCCTAGCCCTGTGGCTCATTGGCCAACACAAACTCCACCACTGCACTAATTAAGTCCTCGTCGACTAGAGAAGAGTCCTGCTTAGCATTGGCCAGGGATAGGCCGGCCCATGCTAAGCAGGACCTTCTCTAGTTGACGCGGACATCAAGTTGACTGCCGTATGAGAATATAGTGTTGATGTTGATTGATTGGAATCAGTCCAAAACTCTGCAATGTATGATCGTGGAACTGTTCGTAAATATTTATTTGCTGTTAATCGTGCCGTGCTATAGTATAAAATCAAGCACTATTTGAGAACAAACAGGATCTATGTAACCAAACCTGTTTTTGCGAGAGTTATTCAATTACATTTTGGCAACTAACTTCTCAAGTAATTGTCAATTAATGAATAATTATTGTACAGTTTTGTACAATCTGCAGGCTGCCAGAAGAGAGAATAAATGAGGACACAATTGAGTCACTGATACTCACTCTACTCTGAAGAATTGTCCTGCGAAGTCCATGACGGGTTGTCTCTCATTATTGTTTATTATGGTACAGAGAAAGAAATCGACTTCTCGACGTTGAATTAGTCCCAACATTGCGCTGTAAGAGCCGTTTAATAATCATCTTCCAATATCGCCCTTGGGTTCAATTCTCAGGGACGCCCTTTAAACATTGTCACTGCATATAATACATACCAAACTGAATTCATGTTTTTATGCCCATTTGAACAATCTAAACCAAACATATGGCCAATAGCTTTACTTCTTTGGATGCAATGGCAACAGCAGGCAACTTATACCCCCTCCACCCTCCCCCAATGGCCACCAAGGATCCTCACCAGGAGCAATAATTTCGACAATCCTAAACAAAGTTGACATATCTAAATTAAATTCTGCATATTATCTATTCTTCAGGACTAGGCGGAAAGCGGTACACTTCTGTCCCTGGTCCTTACCAACGGACATTTTGGATTGTAAATGTAAAATTAAACAAAATGAGTGCAATCAAGCCCTTAAAACTCGTATGTCATCATGAGATTTGTTTTCAATAACAATAATGAGCGACAAAATCTATGTCAATGAAACCTAACACTCAAAATGAAGGATAAACTTGTATAAGCTCAAATGTTCGTTCTTTGCATGCAATATCGTATTAAGTGATAGCCAACCTACGATGCATTTAATTAATATAATGTCTTACGTAAAGTTCAGTTGCTTTTGTAAATGATAGTAAATTTCGCTATATAATCCTTTAATCTTGGTTCCATTTTCTGTGACAAGTAATAAAGGAGGTCCTTGTAGAGCAAAAGCTGTGTAAGTATTACTAAAACTATTTCGGTGTATGACATCGAATGACATCAAATACCTGCTTTGCAACTACATTTAGTTTGAATCCCTGTAAGTTGTTCCTCCTGGAATAAAGTCCTCCCTCGGGACCTCTTAATCCTGAATCCAGACTCCACGAGCCGAAGTTGTGTTTCATGAGCGGGAGTTCTGGAGCGATCCTGTAGACTTCTGTTAAAGTCACGTGGTAGTCTGGAGTCGTTTCAGCCACAAGAAACTCACTGTCAAAGGGAATGTTGATGCCAGAGAAAAGATCATCGACTCTTGACGAGTTTGAAGAAAACAAAAGCCAGACAGAGTCCGAGAAACTCAAAGTCGTTGAACTGGAAGAAACAACTCTGTTAATTATGAAACAATGTGATAAGATCATCTAGTGGAGCGGTCGCTCCACCCAGCCAAGTCGTACTGTACTCTCACAATCACTCAACATACCATAAATGCCTAATTAACTGAGGAGCAGACCAAACACTTTTACTGTAAGCAACAACATGGCATTTTCGGCCTACTGGATCTTAAAATTGGAAAATCTCACATTGTTGCGAAATATCTTAATTTCGAGCTATGGACCACCCCACTACATATACCAAATTTGGGAACAATAGGTTATGCCATTAGTGAGCTAGAGGGCCGTGAAATACATAAAATTACACCACTTTCTGATTCTGATTCTGATGATGATGATGATGATGATGATGATGATATCAGAAAAGGTTGCTGTCACCGCCACAGCCTAAACGGCTGAACCGATCAACCTGAAACTTTTACCACATGTGCACTTTTGGCGTCTGATGATACCTTGCCTCTTGTGATTTTTTGTGCCGCCATTTTTAAACCGGAAGTGACGTCATATCTCAAAAACGTCTAAGCCGATTAGAACGAAATTAGCGCCATTCGATTTAGATGGTCATATATATGAAGTATCAAAAAAAAATTATTTTATTATTTTCTAAACCGGAAGTGACGTAATAAATACGCAATATTTGACTCATTTCAACAAATTATACTTAAAATACATACATAATTAAATTACATTGTAACATAGACAATATGATTTATAAATTCAAGGTTGCAGTGTTCTCGGCCGCCATTCCTGAAACCGGAAGTGACGTCATATATCTAAAACGCCTGTACCGATTCCAACTGAACTAGCTCCTGCGTATTCATTCTGCTATTTATTTGAAAAATCAATTGTGAAAAATGAATAAACAAATTAACGGTACCGGAAATGGCGGCAGGAACCACTAAATGAAACCGGAAGTGACGTCATATATTACAAACGGCATGACCGATTTTACGGAAATATAGGGATTATGAATTCAGATGGTCGTTCATGAAGTATCAACTAGATAAAACTAGATTGTTTTCTTATTACCCTACCGGAAATAACGTCATAAATATGCTAAATTACGTCATAAATATGCTAAATGACACTAAATTCAACACTTTATACTTTTAAATAGATATTAGTAAACGTACATTGTAAATAATTATAAATTCAAAGTTGCAGTGTTCTCGGCCGCCATTTTTAAAACCGGAAGTGACGTCATATATCGAAAACGGTTGTACTGATTGCAACCAAATTTAGGAAATGTGTAGGTCTAATAATTATGAATTAAAGACGACATTATTTTCGGCTGCCATTGTTTTAACCGGAAGTGACGTCATATATCGAAAACGGCCGTACCGATTGCAACTAAATTATGTAAATATGTAGGACATATGATTATTGATTATGAATTCAAGACGACATTATTTTCGGCCGCCATTTTTAAAACCGGAAGTGACGTCATATATCGAAAACGGCTGTACCAATTGCAACCAAGTTTTGGAAAAATGTAGGACTAATAATTATGAATTCAAGAAGACATTATTTTCGGCCGCCATTTCAAAACCGGAAGTGACGTTATATATCGAAAACGGATGTACCGATTGCAATCAAATTATGTAATTTTGTAGGACTTATAATTATGAATTCAAGACGACATTATTTTCGGCCGCTATTTCAAAACCGGAAGTGGCGTCATATATCAAAATCGGCTGGACCGATTGGTACGAAACCTTAGCTTTTCTTCTTGGATAATCATTTTAATCCTTTACCAAACGCAACTTTTTTTAGTACCTATCCAAATCGTTTGAGGCGTATTTTTTTAAAGAAATTAGTCCTTGCTCTGACATGTGCTACAAGCAGTATGAATAAACTAACAAAAGAAATGATATCCCAGAAAAAAAACACTCCGTGTAAAAAAGGCAGCCAAGTCACTTTACTTTAAAAAAATGCAACACCGAAAAGGAGTTTTATCAAAAAAGGAGCCAAGTCAATGACATTTCCAAATATTTAATCGTATTTTTGAAATAAAAGAATACACACCGAGAAATACTTTACAAAAGGACTTGGCGCATCGTTTTTTTAAAGACATTTTTCTATTCATAAGCATATGCCATTTATATACAATCGTAGGGAAACATCTTAGGGAAACATCTTTCAATTACATATTATACATACCTACTGTAAAATATTTTCTATTAGAATATGTACATACGCGATTAAACTTGTTGCCTATGTTTTCTATAAATACACAATAGTTATCTTCGTAATATTGTTTCGTGGTCAACATAATTAAGTCTCATGCGTTATACCTTCGCATCATGAAATACATTTCAATTAATCCACATTTTATAACAATACATTTCACAAAGTACACAGTGACGTCACATTGAATTTATATTAAAAAAATTATCTTAATACACTTGACACTTCAAAAATATATAATAGTGTTCCATAGATAGTTAGTAATTATTTGACAATGTTTCATGATTTCCTTCAGTCAAGATCAAATTATGAAAAGAATTCTAATATCACCATATTAACAGTACTGCAAGAACATGTATGAGCCCACTTCCAATTGTTATTTAATTCTTCCACCCTTATATTACTTATCTATTAAAGCATGAAATCTTTCTTCTATCGCTATTGACAAAACTATAAAATAGCCATTACTAATAAAATTGATATTGATATTCATAGATTCTGGCTCTTATAGAAAGAGGAAAATGTACCTTCTTGTAAATTTCTGTCCACTTTTAGGATAGAATGATGTCTTTAAAAAAACGATGCGCCAAGTCCTTTTGTAAAGTATTTCTCGGTGTTTATTCTTTTATTTCAAAAATACGATTAAATATTTGGAAATGTCATTGACTTGGCTCCTTTTTTGATATCACTCCTTTTCGGTGTTACATTTTTTTAAAGTAAAGTGACTTGGCTGCCTTTTTTACACGGAGTGTTTTTTTCTGGGTTTAATATTACACTTATGGGAATGTCATGTACCACATGACACAATGTTTTACACTTTTGGGCAAAATTGTAGAAGAGGGTACGACGTTTGAGATTGACAGATCATTGATTTCTCCTTGCTACATTCTAGAACTGATATGCTTTCTACAGAGACTTTATGTTCTGAAAGTGATTAAATTTATGAAAAAAATATATTTAAATATGTTATGATGGGTCGTAAAACCAAGACTAAAATAAATGTGTTGATTATAATAATTATAATTAAGTTATGGAAATGTATGGTAGGCAGCAACAATGTTGGTCAATGTATTGGTACATCCTACTTACTTTCAGTAGCTGGATTCTGAGGTCTTGGAAATCTCCTAAGATAACGTACAAAGGTAGAAAGCAAGGATTATGGTGACATTCAGTCAGTCTGTCAACTTTTTGCAGTGGTACCACCAGTTTTGAAACAAAGTTATGATCCGATTGAAAGATGTTTCTCATTGCTCCAAACTCTGTTGGAGGAAAAGCATTTGATTATACACATCAATATAATTATATTTTATTGTCAACCTTCAATATCTTGTCTCTTACCATTTGTGTTAAAAAATACAATGCAGTGACGGGAAAAGAAGGATTTTACAGATATTATTCATTACTTTCCTCTTCCTTTCTTGAAATACTGTGGGAGAAATGTATCGTACAAAGAATGTAAAACAATAATAGACCAATATTTTTAAAACATTTCATTTGTCTTGTTTATGGGAAACATGTGCAATCTGTCAATGTAAAACCTGGATCTTCACTCTCTGGAGAAAAAAACAGGAAACGCCTGTTGTAAGTCTTAAGCAGAGCTTTCAACCAAAGATTTAAAAACGAAAGTTGATTTATTTTATGTGTTTACTTTATAAAAATATTGACAACCTTTTAGAAATACATGTTTAACTGAACAACATTTTTTTAAGAATGGGTCTTGTATCTGTACACCTCATATTTGTCACAAAAATGATTACAACCCCAGTCGATCATAATAATTGATCCCTGAATATGAATGACTAATGTATGTTACATGTAAACAATTTCAGTAATAATCATATAGGTGCTCCTAAATTGATGTTAATTGTGTTTTTCATGTGAGTTTTTTTATCGATTACTTGTTAACTAACACAGTATAATGTCTTGTTATGCTCATTCTACCATGTGTTAAAAATAAGTTTCCCTTTGTGTTTCTTAATGGTATAATACAACGCTCATTAAATATCTGGAAAAATATTATCCAATAGTTGTATTTTTTTTTTTAATATTGTGCTCGTGCCTTATTATTTTAATATTTTAATATTGTGACAATTGCTACAAGTAGTAAATCTAACATCCCTTGGTCTAGTTCGTTTTCTCATTGGCCGGAATCTTAGAGGTCTTGGACGAATCACAGGTTTAGATCGAACCCAGAAGAAGAAAAGATTCTCCAGAAAGAGAAAGAAAAGAGCTGTGATGATTCCACAGACAGCGACAATCAATATCGAATACACTTGTTGAATCGTTGTGCTTCTCAGAACGTTGTTCCAATCATCATCGGACACTTTGTCGACGACTGATGTGCGGTAGCCTCCTGCGTTGTACATGTTTAAGATTCTGCCAAATTAAAACAGAATAGAATAAGAGATTCGAGTCATTAAATGTCTAGACTTAAACCTGAATTACACGGTTCAAGTTTCCTTGAAGGGGTTGAATTCAACCCTTGATTTCAAGTAAACTTGAAAGAGAATTTAGACGATTTAATGTTTATTGTTGATTGAAGTTGCGGTGAAATTAACAATTAGTTGAAGTATTTCAAGATTGAAGGAAAATAGGACATGTTCTAATTGAAAAGGCTGAAGAGATGTCTTGAATTCAAGACTTGGAAACGTGTTCAATTCTTCAATGTTTTCATTTAGACGATCCAAGTCTTGAATTCAACCCCCTTGAAAGGGTTCAAGGAAACTTGAATCGTGTAATTCAGCCTTTATTATTTAGAAAATACTAAAAGTACCTATGTTGATCCAAACAACATGCATTTTGTGTGAACACATACTAAATTTTATCATCGTTTAATTTTTACTTACACCTTATAGAAACATTTACCTGTAATTGAATACACCCAAGTATGGTGAGTTCTTGGGTAGAGCAGCAACTCCAGCTACGAACTTGATCAAATGTCGTGGAAACTTAAACAAATTGCAGTCGGCGAATTGTTCATAGAACATCGCTGTGTACGGTGTGGCAATGTGAGCGTACTTTCCATTGCACATCCTCGAGAACCCCTCGCTGTGAGTTAAAGGCGCCTTGTCAAGTCCTGGCGCCACCACATTGTCAAGCAGAACCTTGTAGTACCCTTCCTTTGCGTTCTGCAATGAAGTTAGGGATATTAAATACAATTTGGTGATGTGATGAAAATCTCGTATTTGTTGCTTTTCCAGAATTTTTGTGGAGAAGAATAACTTTATTTAAAACAAACTATAACTGCGTATCTTGTATTTGATATACATTCTTATTCATATGGGTACATTTAGTAGCGAGTTAAATTTGCACGTTTAACAATTTTTCTAATCGAGTTCCAGGTACAAAATACTTACCTCATGACATATAATCTATTCATGTTTATAGCGACCATAACACAATGTATCAATTATCTTAACACTCAACTTGTCGCATGCAGTGGTACAAAGAAAAGAGATCACAACTTGAAAGTATTAAGTTATGGAAGCTTACGGACTAATTTATACAGGTAGCTCGAGACGAAGAAATTAAGCACAATGATTGTAATTTGAGAGACAACTAAGTTAAATATTTACCGTGAATAAATCAATGGGTGCAGAGCTTTTGACAGTCCCCAGTGTGTAAGTTCCGTCAGCAAGTAGACCCTCTAGCGTTGTGAATGGATATCGCGGGATGAATACAGTGAGATAGGAGATGAGAACAGCAGAGTAGCTGCTCAACAGAATCACTCCACAGATGTACACACTGATGTACACAATCCTACACGACAGCAGTCTCGGCTGTTGATCGTGACTCTGTGCACAAAACATGGCGCCGAATATGAAGAAGATGGCGTCGGAGAAGGAGATGGCGTCGCCTCCTAGACGTCGGTCGTAGTGGTAGAGCAGCGCCAGCAGGACGGAGGTGGCGACGGCGGTTACTATGAATGCCAGCCAGAGCGACGCACTGAAGGGGGATAAGACGCTGGTCCAGGACACTTCTCGGCCATCCGGCTGACGGATGTAAATGTTGAAACTGGAAGGCATCTTTTATCAGGATAGATTATGAGATAGACTTTTCTTAGCGAATATTTGGCTTGAGGTCCTTCGTTAATGGATGATACATTACCAAAATGTTGCAAGTTACTTGTTGCATCGAATTTCAAAACAAATTATGTGATGATATTTAAATCAAACTTTATTTGTGTGTGGAGCTCTAATTCCATCGGCATATAGCAAACTCAAAATCACATCAGGCTTTGAACAGAGTCTTTGTAACCAAAATGTTCTCTTTACAGATGTTGAATTACATTTGAGCAACCGACTTCTGTATTCATTGCCCATGTTTACATTAATTGTGTGTTTATATCAGGTTGCAGTGTATTAACATGGTATTAATAATGAACCAGAAGTATAAATTATAAGAGATACTCACAATGCCCCGAAGAGCTGTCCGGCGAAGTCAACGACAGCATGTCTCTCCGGATTGTTTATTATAGCTGATATGAAGAGATCGACTTCACGACGTTGAATTTGTCCCAAAATCGAGTCGTAAGAACCGTTCGGTAAACGCTTTCCAATATAGGCCGTGGGTTCAATCCTCATGGACGCCCTTTCAACATTATCAGAGAATATCGCAGGTTATACTTGAGAACATTATTTACTAATGCCCGTTTGTACAATGTCAATGTCCCGATAAAGTTAGCGGTAGGTTTTATGGGTTGAAACCTTGGAAACAGCTAATGAAATGCAGTCGTCATCTAGTTCGAACTTTATCTTACTTATCGGGACATGAAAACCGGGCCTTATCAACACAGATTTAATAATAGCTTACGAGAAATTCATTTGTTTCTCTAAAAGATGGTAAACGGCACCAATTGTGCCTCCAATCTTGGTTCCATTGTCCATGGATGATGTGTAAGGTGGTATCTGAAACATTGTAAATGATGTAGTTAATTTAATAGCATGTTTGCGCCAGTTTCCCGCGCAATTTTCCTCCTATAATTTCCGTTCCCATCAACCCCTAGACCTATAACCACGTGATTCTGCCCTTGAAATCACCCCGCACTCTCAGTCTTACTCAAGAGCTTGCTCTGTAAACAAGCAATAACGAACTCGGTCTGTACACACGTGATCAAGCTGCATCGAGCCGGCCTGCTCACGTTACCATCATCACCACGAGGCATCACGAACTATTCTGCAGTTCAACTATCTCAAGTAAGTGAGTGCCTCCATGTCACATCCTTAGTATACAGTCCACTTGTTTCTACCCTCAACCCTTTCGTACGGAATTCGCGCGTACAGCTTTTTGATCCAGCTTGAGCCGGAGGTTTCCAGGTTTTGATCCTGTTCAGCCAGAATATTCTACATTTTGGTCTTTCATTAGCCAAAAGATTTCACTATCTTCTTGGGCTCTCCATGCGTAACGAAATTCTCATTTCATCGCATTCATTTCGTTTTCGTGCCGACCTCAAAGTTCGTTTCTATTTTCAACGTTTGTTTCCATACTCTTTGCGTTATTTGCATGTACAAGTCATTGGCTCAGTTCTCCAATGATTTTGGTTTAAAGTGCATTTTAATTAATTGTTTCCATTGTTTGGTTCATGTTATAAGTCTCATCAGCAGCATTCGTGTTCCATTATTCGAATATTCTCGAATATTCCGATTGTGTAATTTACTTCCACGTAATTAGTGCTCTCCGCGACTCGACCTTGAAGGTCATCAGATACCTCCAGTCGGTCATCGCAGCTCATATTCCGCTATTACGTTGCCACGTAATCTCGAGTTCGAATTTGTTTTGATAGCATCAGCTCGTTACCCAGGTTCGATTCTAGTTCCAATTCAACATTTTCGCTCGCAATCATGTCCACAAAGATTGCAAAGCAACAAGCATTGCTAGTTGCAAAACGAGAACGTTTATTCGCGACCCTACAACGAACGTATGACTCGTTTAAAACCCTTCAAAGTGCTGAGGCACATCGCTACAAATCTCGTTTTGACAAACTTAATGTTTTGGAGGCCGACTTTGCCGCCGTCCAGAATGACATACTGACCTTGAACTCCCAGCTCGACGAAGGCGACGATGCCCTTTCCGTCGACGCTATAGAAGCGAGTTTTGAGGATATTCTTTACGGCGCTCGTAGTCTTTACCTCGCCGCCGCCGCCTTGACACCGACACCGACGCCGACGCCGACGCCGACGCCGACGCCGACGTCGGATGGATCCAGAACAAACTCGTTACCTAGAATCCAGCTACCGGTATTTACAGGCGACATTTCAAAATGGTCAGACTTTTACGCATTGTTCGCATCACTCGTCCACGATAATGAAGCATTGACCAATGTTGAACGCTTTCATTATTTGCGCTCTTCGCTAAAAGATGCTGCTCTCTCCACTATCAGTGGCTTTCAGATATCTAATGAGAATTACCCTCTTGCTTATAAAGCTCTGACCAATCGATATCACAACAAACGATTATTAGCCTCGAAGTACATCCAGCAGGTGTTGGATTTCACACCTATTAAATCCAGCAACCACGCCTCGCTGCAATCATTTCTTCACGTTCACAAGAATAGTGTGGAAGCACTGCGTGCTGTAACGGTTTGAATTCGGCGCTGGCGCCAACGTCAAGTCGTTACCATTAGCCGGCATTTGTACCCATATTTGGAGGGTCGCCTAGAGCAGAAAAGATGTCATGCGCAATGGTCAATGATAGTCGAGTTCGCGGATCGGCGACCTGAGCTCATTCTCGTTCTCTGGCTGACCGTCGTCGACTTCACATCGCCGCGTGAGTAGTGTTTAAATGTAGATTGTAACCACGCTAAGTTGTAGCGGATATAACGTAGTGCGACTGGTCGTCCAGCCCCTACTTGCAGGTTCAATCTTGAGCTTTGTTAACAGAATCATTATTGTGCCCCTGTGGCCTACTTGAAATAGAGTAGTTAATGTATTTTGTCGTTGCGTAGTTTTTGTATTGCAATCAAGTGTGGCCACACTTGGATTGTCTCCGCTGAGAGTCAGGCAGTCAGGGAAAGGGCACCCTTTTCGGATCATCAAACCTATCTAAATTCAACATGGTATTAAGTAAGTCCAGTAATCTTAGAACGTCGTCTGTACGAGTTCTATTTAAGTAAATGTCCGAAGTAATTCGGCGAGCATCTTATCACGGAGGAGTGTAAGTAAAGAGTTTACTATATTTCTCATTGTATTGTATCAGTCTTATTTGCTATTCATTCAATTGCATGTGTTGTGTTGCCTCCAGGCACACAGCTGATGAGGTTACGACCTGTGTTGTACACAGAGTCCATTTACGCGAGGAGGTCAAACCCCCGGTAATCTGTTATCTCATTCTGATCATTTGTATGTTGTGTTTATTTGACTGTTCATTTATTCCTCACTTGAGGTTATGTAATAAAACCATAATTAATGTCAACTGGACATCACAGCCTTATGTCTTGATAGTCTAGCACCTAGTTCTGATCCTATTGCTCTCGCTCATGTCGTGTCTCTCTCTTTGTCAACTACCACGAGATCACCCGCCCACACCCATCTCCAGCTGTTGCTAGCCCGGCACTGGTTATTTCTGCCCGAGGCGACGACGCCGGCGTGGCAGTGCTTTGGACATCGGAGATTTAGCAGATTTTCTGCTACTTTCTCTTTCTCTTTCGAACTTAGACGCCTATACTCGAAAGCAATTTGAGTCGAAACGCTCGTCCATGGTCATACCCACATACAAGCAACTAATAGAGTTCCTTGAAGATCACTCACGGAATCTGGAGCTATGTGGCTTAGATCATCCTCCTAGTTCTGCGGCGTCTAAACCAAAGCCCTCTTCGAGCTACTCTAGCAACCCTCCTCCTCCAAGGAAACTCAATTCCTTGTTCGTCGCGAAGCAAAGCAAAACTGAGAACTCGCGGTCTAGCGCTCGTTCACCTGCGCAGCAAGTTCATTGCCCCTTGTGCAAAGGTGACCACTCTTTGTACACGTGCACTCTGTTTTCCAAACAACCATTGTCAGAAAAGCATGCCACTTTGCTCGCTCTGAAAAGATGTACCAACTGTTTGGGACTTCACACGCAAAAGGACTGCCAGTCCAAAGGAGCATGTCGCGTGTGTGAAAGCAGAACGCATCATTCGCTGCTTCATCCTACGAGATCGTCGGACAACCCCATCCAACAACCGATGATTTCTGCCAATCATCAGACTCTCGAGGACACTCTCGCATCCCCGGAACTTTCGGCAACTCCTGCAACGACAGCTTTAGCTTGTCAGCTCAAAACGCGGCACACGCAACGTGCCGCACTTCTCGGCACCGTCCGAGCATTGATCAAGGACAACGCTGGTCAACTGCAACCCGTTCGCGCAGTCATTGACTCTGGGTCGCAAGTTTCGGCCATTACTCATTCTCTAGTCAATCGCCTGGGATTACGACTTCAATCTAGTCACCAGGAATTGTCTGGCATTGGACAAGCGTCCACAAAAGTGTACGGAACCGTCCATTGTTCCATCGCGTCGCGCTTCAAACGAGATCAACCTCTCAGCGTCTTGGCGTTAGTCTTGTCATCCATCTCAGGTCAGTTGCCCACAAGCTCTGTACCTCTAGACGTATTCGAGAAATACCGCGGCATTAATCTCGCGGACGACAAGTTTCACATCTCCGATCAGGTCGACTTCCTCATAGGCGCTGATCTCTACCCCGACATTCTTCAACGTAATGGAGACTTGATAATCGGCGGCAGTCCCTCAGCATTGAATACTGTTTTCGGTTGGGTGATTGTGGGACCCGTTCTCAACTCGGACGTCGAGACTCAATCACCGCTCTCCATGCTCGCTTGCACCACGAAGTTGGATCGCACTCTTCGCCTCTTCTGGGAGGCCGAAGAGGTTTCTCGTTCTCAACAGAAAGACCCCGACGAGCAACTGTGTGAAAATCACTTTGTGTCGACTCACACGCGTGATGAACTCGGTAGATATTCCGTCTCTCTCCCTTTCAAGCCCACGGTTTCCCCCCTAGTTTCGAATCGCGCCGGCGCACTCCAGAATTATCTCAGTTTAGAACGCCGCCTCAAGCGCACCCCTGAACACGACGAAGCCTATCGGAGCTTCATGAAGGACTATGTTGATTCTCATCACATGCAACCCGCTTCGAAACCCGCTGACTATGTGATACCTCACCATTGTGTTCACAAAATCACTAGCTCCAGCACCAAACTTCGCGTCGTTTTCAACGCCTCATCACCGGATAAAAACGGCGTCACGCTCAACCAGAACTTGCTGAGTGGTCCGAAGCTACAAGCTGATCTGCCCAGCATCCTGACAACCTTCCGAACACACGCCGTCGCCCTCTGCGCCGACATTCGTCAAATGTACCGTCAGATACTCGTCAAGCCAGAAGATCGCGCTCATCAGCACATTTTCTGGCGTCCTCGTCCCGAATCTCTCGTCGTTGAGTACGAGCTCAACACCGTGACTTACGGTCTAGTTCCTTCCGCCTTCTTGGCCCAACGAGTACTACATCAGCTGGTGGATGACGAAGGAGTACGCTTCCCACTTGGTGCTCACGCCATCAAACATCAAACATACATTGACGACGTCGTGTCCGGAGCTGAAGATCTCGAACACGCTCTCCTCTTGCAATCGGAATTGCAAGCGCTACTAGCTCGCGGAGGTTTCGAACTCCGCAAGTGGTCCAGCAACGATTCCGCCGCCTTGACCTCGCTCTCTGACGAGCACCTAGAGACGCCCCTCGTGTTCAGCACAGAAGAACAAGGCATCAAGATACTTGGCCTAATGTGGGACCCGCGTTCTGACGCATTCTCATTCCAGACACAACCCTTTCAAGGTCAAGCAACGAAGAGGTCAGCCTTGTCCTACATCGCTAGGATATTTGACCCTTTGGGTTTTCTCTCACCCTTCGTAATATGGATGAAGATATTCATGCAACAGCTGTGGTCAGCTCATTTACAATGGGATGATCCTCTCCCAGATTCACTCGCTCAAAGTTGGTTGAGTTCCGTCGCTGACGTACAAATGCTCGCCAACTTCCGCATCTCACGCTTCTTCCCCGTCAGTCACAGCTCACAAAGACTTGTTGGCTTTTGTGACGCGTCTGAGAAGGGCTACTCCGCCGTGTTGTACCTGCACACGCAATCACCTTCTTCTTCGCACACCACGTTGCTGCGCGCGAGAAGCAAGGTCGCTCCCCTCAAGCCACTCACAATTCCTAAGTTGGAATTGTCGTCTGCACTCTTGTTGTCCCGGCTTGTCCAGACGACGCTGCCGTCCCTCTCGACATTCACCATTGACTCCGTCGTACTCTACACGGACTCGATGATCGTCCTCGCGTGGCTTGCAACTCCACCACACCGCCTCAAAACTTTCGTTGCAAACCGCGTCGTCGAAGTGTTGGAGACTTCATCGCCCACGGACTGGGCTCATGTGTCGTCAGAAAATAATCCTGCTGATTGTGCATCGCGTGGCATACTCCCAGCTGAGCTCATGGACCATCCTCTGTGGCTCACCGGCCCACCGTTTCTACGCTCCCCTCCTCAAGTGTGGCCTCGCTCCAGCGTCTCCTCCGACGCCAACCTCGATCTTCCCGAAATGAAGCCTTCAATCGTCGTCCTCGTCGCTCAGTCTGAGCCCGATTCTCTCTTCAAACGGCTGGAGACGTTCTCTACTCTTCTCCGCGCTCAGCGTGTATTTGGCCACGTCGTGCGATTCACCCGCCTTCTCTTGGCCAAGCGACGCAACACTCCGCCTCCCTCGGGTCCTTTGGAACCGAGCGAACTTCAAGAAGCTCTGAACCTCCTCATCAGAGTCACTTAACAACATTACTACGCAGTTGAGCTCAGTCAACTGCGTCAGAACCAAGAAGTGTCTACCAGTCTAGCTTCGTTGAAACCTTTCATCGATCAAACCGGGCATCTCAGGGTGGCCGGGAGACTGCGGCATTCTCTACTTCCAGACGAAGCCCGCCATCCGTTTCTGCTACCCAAGCAGGCGCATCTCTCGGCATTAATATGCGACTCGATGCACAGGATCTCGCTGCATTCAGGACCACGGACCGTTCAAGCATTAATTCAACAACGATTTTGGATTACGTCGCTCCGTGGAGTGCTGCGACAACGCATTCGTCTATGCTTAACATGTCACAAGTTTCAAGCTCGTCCGCTTCAGCCTCAAATGGCCGACTTACCAGCACCTCGAGTGCAACTTTCTCGACCTTTCGCTTGTGTCGGTGTCGATTTTGCTGGTCCTTTTCAAGTCAAATCTAGCAACCGAAGAAAGGCTCCAATCACGAAAGGCTATTTGTGTATTTTTGTATGCATGGCCACGAAGGCAGTCCATCTGCCTGCCTTGATCGTTTCCTGTCTCGTCGAGGTCTGCCGTCGAACATATATTCAGACTGCGGCCGCAATTTCGTTGGCGCGGCTCGACAACTTCGCGAGGTCTATGATTTTTTGTCAAAATCCAAGACTTCTATCTCAGACTTTCTTGCTTTGAGATACATCACTTGGCATTTCAACCCCCCGTATGCCCCAAACTTTGGCGGTCTCTGGGAAGCTGGGGTGAAATCCGCCAAGGCTCTACTGAAACGCCTTATAGGAGACACGCCGCAAACACACGAGGAATACACAACGCTATTTGCTCGCATCGAAGCCGTTCTCAACAGCCGTCCACTGTGCGCCACGTCTCCAGACCCGTCTGAAAGTCAAGACTACATCAGCCCGGGTCACTTCTTGATTGGTGCTACCCTGTTGGCGCCTCCCGAGAAATTGCTGCCCGACAACGCGTCACATCTATCCCGTTGGAAAAGAGTCCGCCAGCTGCATCAAGATTTCTGGACCCGTTGGTCAACAGAGTACCTCCATACCCAGATGCAACGCGGCAAGTGGACACGCGGCAGCCCCAACCTCCACGTCGGTGACGTGGTCTTCATCCTGGAAGTCTCCACCACACCCCTCTCCTGGCCGATCGGGCGCGTGGTCGAGCTCCACCCCGGTCGTGACAGAGTCGTACGTGTCGTCACCCTCCGAACGGCGACAGGCACATACACAAGGCCCGTCAACAAACTCGTTACTCTTCCTGTGGCGTAAGGGCGCAGGAAACATTGTATATCGTATCATTTCTCTGTCTCTCCTCGTTTTGTTCTTGAACCAGTCTGTTCTAGAACTCCCCTGTCTCTAGAATTCTTTGTAGATAGATTTCGTTCTAACTCAAGCCAAGTTAGAACTCTGCTTTCGTTTTTCATTTTCGGTTATGGGTTTTTCCTATTCGTTTTCGATTTGGTGTTTAGTTTTGGACATACAAATTTTTGGGCCAAATTTGGTGGCCGGTATGTTTGCGCCAGTTTCCCGCGCAATTTTCCTCCTATAATTTCCGTTCCCATCAACCCCTAGACCTATAACCACGTGATTCCGCCCTTGAAATCACCCCGCACTCTCAGTCTTACTCAAGAGCTTGCTCTGTAAACAAGCAATAACGAACTCGGTCTGTACACACGTGATCAAGCTGCATCGAGCCGGCCTGCTCACGTTACCATCATCACCACGAGGCATCACGAACTATTCTGCAGTTCAACTATCTCAAGTAAGTGAGTGCTTCCATGTCACATCCTTAGTATACAGTCCACTTGTTTCTACCCTCAACCCTTTCGTACGGAATTCGCGCGTACATAGCATAAACATACCTCTCTCTAGAACAAGCTAGACAAGGAAGTGAAACTATGGATCAATTACCTGTACTGAAACCACTCTTAGTTTGAATCCTTGCAAGTTGTTCCTCCTGGAATAAAGTCCTCCCTCGGGACCTCGTAATCCTGAATCCAGACTCCACGAGCCGAAGTTGTGTTTCATGAGCGGGAGTTCTGGAGCGATCCTGTAGACTTCTGTTAAAGTCACGTGGTAGTCTGGAGTCGTTTCAGCCACAAGAAACTCACTGTCAAAGGGAATGTTGATGCCAGAGAATAGATCATCGACTCTTGACGAGTTGGAAGAAAACAAAAGCCAGACAGAATCGGAGAAACTCATTCCAGCTAAACCAATCTGAAAACAGTGACCCATTTAATTGATTGAAACTTATACCACGTATTTGTCTTTAGTAATCAATTCATTGACTTACTTTCAGTAACTGGAGTTTGACTTCTTGAAACTCTCCCACAAGAACGTAGGTTGGTAGGTCACATGGACTTCGATGCTTTATATTCGATCTGTGAAGATCTTGTACGGGTATCACCAGATGTGGAACCAATGATTGTTTCATACGATTGCTGAACGGCATTTTAACGAAATCTAAATGAAAATTAATATATTTATGTAATGGTCCTTGACTCATTTTACAAAACGTGTATACACAATGTGGTGCAAACGCTAACAATTTATCTATTTCTATGCAGACACTTTTTGGGTACGATTGGAGACGAAATGGGTAAACGAAATGAATTAATATTTTGAATCATAATTAGATAGAGGATTTAGTTTATTTCGAATTTTTTTCTTTGCTAACATTAGTATAGTAATTGATGTATTTGTGTTAAAAAAATGCTATCTTTTTCTCGCTGAGTGTCCTATACATAAATTATTATTAAACATGTGCCTAGTAACAACCATGATGAATTTTGACATCAATTGGTTCACGAGTTTGGTCTCCAATCGTTTCCGATGGAGCCTATTTTGCACAGTTTTGTTGTAAAACCGTCCGAACCAAAAAAACATGCTAGCAGTATAATCAAAGTTACACCCACTTATGGAATATTTGATCATTCTCAATTTACTCTAAAGGCCAAGCGCTAGTATCAACTTTATCTTGTATTGAATTTAGTACGTATTACACATTATCAATTCTATTCTAAAGATTGTCACCTACCTGTATTTGTGAAAAACACGATGCAATGTCGTCTGAAGAAAGTGTGAACCGCAACTGTCACTCTCATGTCTTGCTCAGAGTACAATGCATTATGTGAAGGAATAATCTGCGAGCTAAAGAAACATGAAAATATAATAACGTTGATTGCGAATGCAGTTTGACTCATAACTTGAAATTTAATTTAGTTTTTGTTCATTGAATTCATAAAGTAATATATTTTTTTAAATAACCAAACTCTATTGTACTGTCATTGGTTGGAATCGATATTGTTAATGGATATTACTGGTGAAGGATGTTTTAAGCAATAATGTTGGTAAATTAATAGTACCTACAGTTTGATAAATAATTTATTTTAACGACTTCCAACACTTAATTTTACATTTAGTATGACTCTGAAAAGCTTTCAATACTCTCGTAAATGGAAACAATATTAAGGAATTAGGAATAATGCCGATTGACGGCCAGATCTTTGACAAAACAAAGCGCTATTTTAATGTGAATACACTGCCTTTCGTTGGAATCGATATTGCTAAAAATCAATTTCAACAGGTGATGAGCAAATCATCACTATCCACTTTTTTGTTTTTATTTTTTATGTCCATGCATTACAGGTCAGACAGATCAAAGAGAAATATGGCAACCATAATCTTAAATATCAGAATTATCAGCCAACTTATTTTGTTCGTCATCCTACGGTTGAAAAATGAGATTCCACGCAGTTCACATGCATTTTCGTCCGAATTTTCGATCATGACCAACACATAGACAATTAATTTCATACAAATGAAAATAAAAGATAATAATCTAGAACGCTTGACGATTTATTTGATACATTTCTCATTATTCTATCTATAAAAATTGTGAAGAATGTAGTAGGTACATTGGCAATTTAAATATGTTAGGTTGGTAGCATGACCTTCAGTCTATTTACAATGCAAGAACCTTGACTTGACTTTGACTTCAGTAGTCTAGTAGTTTCCGGTTTCCGGTTTAGTTCTCTTGCCTGCCATTGTGCTGTCAGTGTTATAATATCATTATTGTGAATTGTTCTTCTACTATACATTAAAGTATACAATCTTCTTAAACTGAATCTTGTTCTATATTATATATCCTAAATCTATCTACGCCTCAACGAATCTCAACAGGTTATGGGCCCAGGCATTCTGGATTGATTAGGAAAGTGTGAACCAGTGTGAACAGTTTCTTCAACGTTTCAGTAACGACACAATTCAAGATGGATACCGACGAGAAATTTCGTATTCCTCTGTTTGTAGGAGAAAACTTTTCAAGTTGGAAGTTTCGTATGGAAACGTTACTTGATCAGTTGGAAATCTTGATTTGCATTCAAGAAGATGTCGTAAGTAAAGCCAGTGAACTGATGGAAAAAGAAGAAAAGAAGAAAGATGGCACATGTAAGAAGATGGCAGAAGACCTCTTGAAGAAAGAGAAGAAATGCAGGACTCAGATTGTAATGCGCATAGCTGACTCACATTTAGAATATGTACGGGATCATACCTCAAGCTTCGAAATATGGAAAGCATTGGAGACAACATTTGAAAGGAAAGGAGTAGCCAGTCAACTTCTGTTGAGGAAGAAGTTACTCTTGTTAAAATTCAACTCGTCGAAGTGTGATCTGGAAAAACATTTTCTTGTATTTGATAAGCTTGTACGTGAACTGAAAAGTACTGGTGCAAAGTTGGAAGAGACTGACATTGTGTGTCATCTCTTGCTGACAATGCCGAGTGAGTATGATACAGTTGTCACAGCGCTAGAAACTTTGTCGGCTGAAGACCTGACACTTGCTTTTGTGAAGAATCGTCTTCTTGAAGATGAAAGTAAAAGGCAAGGGAAGTCAGCAGCAGCACCGAAGAATAATACGGAATCAACGAGGGTCTTCGCTGCTGGTTCTGGAAAAAAGTTTCAACAACGAACTGCTAAGAACAGTAGTTTTAAGTACAAGTGCTATAGTTGCGGAAAAGTAGGGCACAAGCGTTCTGATTGTCCAGGAAAGCAAACAAACGCTCAAGTTGCGGAGAAGATGACGTTTGTCGCAGTTTCGGCAGCTACGGCCATGCAACGGGAGAATAGCAGCTTGGAATCCGTCACTTGGTATCTCGACTCGGGAGCCTCGCAACACATGTTTAGTGAGAAAAATGAGCATCTACTTCAAGATGTGGAACCGCTATCGGAATCAGTTTTCATCACTGTTGCTTCGGGAGAACGAGTTGAAGTCAAGAAGAAAGGGAAACTTGTTGTTTGGGTGAACTACGGAGGTAAACACACCCAGCTGACTATCGAAGACATTCTGGTAACACCATTTAAGTTTAATCTACTATCAGTTAGCAGGCTGGAATCACGTGCATTCAGAGTAATATTTGAGTGTGGAAAGGCTACTATCTGGAAAGACAAACTGAAGGTGATTGAAGGAAAGAGAGTCGGTCAGATGTATGAAATAACTTTTCAACTGTGTTCAAAAGGCAAGTTACCGGAAGTAGTGTGTGCAACCGCACAGTTGTGGCATGCTAGGTACGGACATATCAGTAACAACGGACTGAAGACCGTAAGCAGAATCGTCAACGGAATCGAGTTGTCAGGAAACCTCAAAACAGTGTGTGGAACATGTGTGGAAAGTAAGCAGACCAAACTCCCTCATGTTCATGAGCGTGTGCGCGCGCAGCGTCCACTCGAATTGGTTCATAGTGACTTGATGGGGCCATTGAACCCTGTGACGGCTGACGGGCGGAAATATATTGTAACATTCATTGACGATTACACCCATTTCACAATGGCATATGCTTTGAAGTCGAAAGCGGAAGTGCTGGAACATTTCAAGAAATACGAAGCAATGGTCACTGCTCAGTTTCCTCAATACAGAATTAGTCGTTTTCGTTGCGATAATGGAACAGAATATGTCAACAAGGAAACTGCAGAATACTTCAGTCGTAAAGGGATTCGATACGAATGTACAATTCGCTACACACCGCAACAGAATGGAGTTGCCGAACGAATGAATCGCACCATACGGAGCGACCAAGGAACTATGGCCAGAAGCAGTTAACGCCGCGATTTATTTAATAAATCGAAGTCCAACATCAGCCTTGAGGAATAAAGTTCCTGCAGAACTTTGGTTTGGTACAAAGGTTAGTGTCGATAAGCTGAGAGTATTCGGATGCCAGGCATATCTGAAACGACCTCGTGAGCTTATTGGTGGAAAACTGGAATCGCGCTCGATCAAGTGCATCATGGTAGGATACTGTAGCAATGGCTATCGGCTGTGGAATCCTCTCGAGAAAAAGATCATCTTTGGGCGAGATGTCGTATTCGATGAAACGAACTTCGATACTGCGAATGATTCTCCGGGTGTACCGATGACCTACGATAGCGATTCAGGCGGAGTTCAAGATGAACCGGAAACAAGCTGTGAGACACAGCCGGAACTGGAGAGCGAATCGGAACTGGAGAGTGAGTCGGAACAAACACCGGAGGCGGAGCAGCGGAAGACTCGAACAGGTCGCATAGTGAAGCCGCCAACGTATTTGAAAGAATACACAGTTTTCGCTTTGTGTGGTTATGTCGACGATGTACCAGAAACGTATGAAGACATCGCAGGCAGGGAAGACAGCACGGAGTGGTTGAAAGCTGTAGAAGAGGAAATGATTGCTTTGAAACAGTCAAACACATGGGAGTTAACGGATCTGCGGATGTGTTCAAGGTAAAGAGAGATGAACATGGTGAAATCGACAAATACAAGGCACGTCTGGTAGTAAAAGGGTGCGCTCAACAAAAGGGTCTTGACTTTAATGAGACGTATGCACCAGTCGCTCGATTGGCAACCGTTCGAACACTTCTAGCAGTCGCCAATCATGAAGGACTATCTGTAAGCCAGATGGACGTGAAGAACGCATTTTTGCACGGAACTGTAAGTGAAGAGATTTACATGAAGCAGCCTCCTGGTTTTGTAGTAGGAGAGAAGGTGTGCAAACTGAAAGGCGCTTTGTATGGTCTGAAACAGGCACCAAGGATCTGGAATTTGAAGATAAACAACTTCTTGTTGGATCTTGGTTTCAAACGTTCTGTTAATGATCAGTGTTTGTATATGAATTCAAAACTGTACCTTCTTCTGTATGTAGATGATTGTTTAATCGTTGGAAAGGAAGAAGAGATTGAGAAGATGAAGAAACTTCTCAGCAAAGAGTTTCGCATGACGGACTTGGGTGACGTTCGATGTTTTCTCGGAATCAAAGTCAAGAAGAGAGAGAATGGATTATTTCTAAGTCAGGCGAATTATGTGAAACAAGTATTACGAAAGTTTGGCATGGAAAATTGTAAACCCGTAAAAACTCCATGGGAACAAGAACGAAAAGGTGAAGCAAGCGAAGATACTGAATGCATCATTGGAAAGAAGCCTTATCGTGAACTAATTGGATGTTTGATGTATGCAATGTCCACGACCAGACCTGACATCAGTGCAGCAGTTCATTACTACAGTCAAGCTCAGAGTAATGCGACGGAAGCCGACTGGAAGGGATTGAAGAGAGTTCTACGTTATCTACAAGGTACGGTCAATCTTGGTTTATACTTCGAGAAGAAGCAAGAAGCGAAGCCGCTTGTTGGGTACGCAGATTCTGATTGGGCCGGTGCTAAGGACAGGCGGAGCACATCGGGTCATCTTATGGAAGTTTACGGTTGTCCCGTAGTCTGGACCACGAAGAAGCAGACAGCGGTGGCTCTATCATCAACCGAAGCGGAATATATTGCACTCGCTGGTGCTGCAACGGAAGTCTTGTGGTTGAAGGCATTGTTGAAGGACCTAAGTGTAATTGTGAAAGAACCTGTAACTCTGTACGAAGACAACCAGGCTTGTATTTTCTTACTGGAAAAATGGGAACACAAGCGCCTTAAGCATGTTGATATCAAGTACCATTTTATAAAAGAGTTGGTCGAGAAGAAAATAGTTCAAGCAGTTTACATCTCTACAGAAGATCAGAAAGCAGACATATTTACGAAGGGACTACTCGGAACACGATTTGTGTTGATTCGAAATTTACTCGGAATTCAATTGGCATGAACTGAAACGTTGCAAGAGTACAAGAGAAATTGAATAATTGTATTTTTGTGTATTAACTGTAATTTTGGTTTGTGTTTTTAAATTGAGGCGGAGTGTGAAGAATGTAGTAGGTACATTGGCAATTTAAATATGTTAGGTTGGTAGCATGACCTTCAGTCTATTTACAATGCAAGTACCTTGACTTGACTTTGACTTCAGTAGTCTAGTAGTTTCCGGTTTCCGGTTTAGTTCTCTTGCCTGCCATTGTGCTGTCAGTGTTATAATATCATTATTGTGAATTGTTCTTCTACTATACATTAAAGTATACAATCTTCTTAAACTGAATCTTGTTCTATATTATATATCCTAAATCTATCTACGCCTCAACGAATCTCAACAAAAATAAACCAATCGGAATTGATCCGTATATGTGGTTGCGTGCTTGAGTACTAAAATCCCAATGTGAGCTGAAGTTTCCCATGATCACAATAACTCCAGAATTATAAAGAGCAACGGTTGAGTTTTCATCCAAAAATACTTGGATTTATAGGAGATTTAGTTATGAGGGGATAATCAAGTGAGAGGCGCGAGCGCCTCTTAAAACTTATGGCTCGAATCTCTTTTTTGTTTACCTATGTTTTTGAAACTTGATTTTTAGTCTGTACTTATCCAACTTTGTGTGCAAATTGAAATTATAATCGTTTGATTGACCGACCATCACCAAATTTTGCATGGTCATTGGGACCAGCATTATAAGTGTTTTTTGACAAATCTGTAATGAAATTCAAGAGTAATAGACATCCCAGAAAAAACACTCCGTGTAAAAATACCAGCCAAGTCTCTTTAACTATAAAAAAAAATAGAAGAAATCTAAAAATTCAGCACTGAAAAGGAGTGATATCAAAAAAGGAGCCAAGTCAACGAATTTTCCAAATTTTAATCGTACCATTGAAATAAAAATATCAACCCCCGAGAAATACTTAAAAAAAGGACTTGGCGCATCGTTTTTTTAAAGACACTTTTCTATCCTAAAAGTATAGGAAGAACTCTACAAGTATATTTTCCTGAGTATATCACATTCATTATCGACGAATCATACTACGTTTTAATATAACTAGTACTCTTACCTACTGGCAGTTTTGGTATTTTGTCAATATTCAGAGGAAATAAACGGATAAACGAATAACGAATAAACGGAAGCGGCCTAGTCTATTCGTTATTGCCACTATTTCTAGGGTCATATTAATCAATCATACTTCTCAATATCGTGACTGAGGGAAATAGCGAAAGCGCTCATTACAAGAAGGCCGTCAATGAGATTTGTATAAGTGACTAGTGCACTGAGCCATGCTGCTCAAATAATTACTGACTAGATTTTTATCTAAAGTAATACGTTATGTAATTTATGAATTTTTTTGGTATAAAATGTTAATTAATAGCAATTAATTACACGGCGAGAAGGTTCAAAGTATAATGCTGTAGTAGGTATGTTGATGTACCCACAAAACTATAGGTACCTACCAATCACAAACACAACTGTTCTGTATTTATTGCTTGTAAGACAATGCTATGTTTCTTTGCGTACTTATATTTAAATTTAAAATATTTTACAGAATGTTCAATATTTAATTTGAAAGTTTTGTCCCAATTTTTCTAGGCATTTCTGAACTACGTAGTATGTGAGTGGCATAAGCTTAAGAATAGAAAAATGTCTTTAAAAAAACGATGCGCCAAGTCCTTTTTTTAAGTATTTCTCGGGGGTTGATATTTTTATTTCAATGGTAAGATTAAAATTTTGAAAATTCGTTGACTTGGCTCCTTTTTTGATATCACTCCTTTTCAGTGCTGAATTTTTAGATTTCTTCTATTTTTTTTTATAGTTAAAGAGACTTGGCTGGTATTTTTACACGGTGTGTTTTTTCTGGGATATCACTTCTTTTGTTAGTTTATTCATACAGCTTGTAGCACATGTCCGAGCAGGGACTAATTTCTTTAAAAAAATACGCCTCAACCGATTTGGTTACTATGAAAAGTTGCGTTTGGTATAAGATGAAAATGATTATCCAAGAAGAATAGCTTAAGTTTCGTTATAATCGATCCAGCCGTTTTCGATACATGACGTCACTTCCGGTTTTGAAATAGCGGCCGAATTCCGGTATAGGTAATAAGAAAACAATCTAGTTTTATCTAGTTGATACCTTCATGAACGACCATCTGAATTCCTAATCCCTATATTTCCGTAAAATCGGTCATGCCGTTTGTAATATATGACGTCACTTCCGCTTTCATTTAGTGGTTCCTGCCGCCATTTCCGGTACCATTAATTTATTTATTCATTTTTCACAATTGATTTTTTAAATAAATAGCAGAATGAATACGCAGGAGCTAGTTCAGTTGCAATCGGTACAGGCGTTTTAGATATATGACGTCACTTCCGGTTTCAGGAATGGCGGCCGAGAACACTGCTACCTTGAATATATAAATTGTATTGTCTATGTTACAATGTAAGTTAATTATGTACGTATTTTAAGTATAATTTGTTGAAATAAGTTAAATATTGCGTATTTATGACGTCACTTCCGGTTTAGAAAATAAGAAAATAATATTTTTTTTATTGATACTTCATATAGATGACCATCTAAATCGAATGGCGCTAATTTCGTTCTAATCGGTCCAGACGTTTTTGAGTTATGACGTCACTTCCGGTTTCAAAATGGCGGCTTCCGGTTGGTTTTATAAAAAGGCACCTCAGACGCCAAAAGTGCACATGTGGTAAAAATTTCAGGTCGATCGGTTCAGCCGTTTAGGCTGTGGCGGTGATAGCGACGTTTCGTGATATCATCAGAATCATCATCATCTTCAGAATCAGAAAGTGGTGTAATTTCACTGTTTTCTCGGTCCTCTAGCGCGCAAATGGCATAACCTATTGTTCCCAAATTTGGTATATGTAGTGGGGTGGGCCATAGCTCGAAATTAAGATATTTCGCAACAATGTGAGATTTACCAATTTTGAGATCCAGTAGGCCGAAAATGCCATGTTGTTGCTTACAGTAAAAGTGTTTGGTCTGCTCCTCAGTTTATTAGGCATTTACGGTATGTTGAGTGACTGTGAGTGTATAGTACGACTTGGCTGGGTGGAGCGACCGCTCCACTAGATTTTACTGACATTTGTATGCTTAATTTAAAATATATTCAAAATGTACCTATCAAAACATTTTTTTTCACTGCCTCTTCGATGAATGCAAGTTAGATTATCTTAAAAGGGGTTCTCAAGGTCTGTAGATGAACATATTTGACACACATATTAATTCGTATGCAATACGAAGGCTCGCTTATCAAAGCTTTCTGCTGAACGTTTTCTTGTACTTTTGAAATGTGTGTTTCATGGAGTTCGTACTAAGTAAACTCGTCAGACCTAAAATATAGATATTTATGTTAAGTTATTTTCCACTCATAGTAGTACTGTAGCTGAAACAACCACAATTGTCTGTTGAAGCAAAGGATTTCCGGGATGATGTTTAAACCGAACTAAAAATATGACTTCTGTGCAACGCCAATGAACCATCTGGTGAGGAAAAGTACTGAAGATTGCTGAACAAGTTTCCACTGTCCTTCCTCTCCTCTCCTTCCCTCATCATGTTTATATAAACACCACCGATCATTTGATCCTGATCTCAATCCTGCAATGTACTTCTCAAAGTGCCTGTTGGTTTTGTCATGGGTGACGTGTGTTCGACTCCAGGCCGGCACAGAGCTCCAACATGTTCCAAGAGCAGCTGGGTTCAGCGTCTTGGTGAATAGTGCTCGGAACAAGACTGGCTTCTGGACTACACGGGTGAGTTATTCCCGGCATAGTTCTGTAACTCAGAGGTAGAAGGGCGGAAGTCCATTTACTCGATTTTGTGTTGAACACTTTTGGAATGATGTAATCAAGTTCTATCAATAGACATTGATGACACAGAAGAGACACAGAAGCCAAAAAAATACAGTTGCATTCTCTTCAATGACTCACCATGATGCAAGCAGAATGTTAGTGGATTTTGAGCTTATTTTTAACTCGCCTCAAGAATCAAAATGGATTTCCGGCCTTGTACTTCTGATATACAGAGTGTATTTACACTTATTCTCTCCCCAGGTGACACTTGGCCACGACAACTCAGAGAAATCTCAGTCAGCTCTCTCGTCGGTGGAAGTCGAACCCAAGACTTCCAGTTGCGTTCAATCCAAATCCAAGTATGACGTCACGCTCACAATAATAAGTAAGTTTTTTCACGGTATGCTTTTTATAAGTTTTAGTTGATTTTTTTAAAATTCATGAGGGGAATTTTTAAAATTTATGAGGGAATTCAAGCTAGAAGGAAGCTTGTCTTAAGTTATTATAATAGTAATTTTAGATATATCAAAGCAAAGTAATTCTATCTTAGTATTGAAGTCAGTCACAATCTATAAAAAAAAACATTAATTTGTGCATCAGGTAAACCCACGGAGACAACAATTGCGTTTTCCTCGGGCTATATGATTGGTGGAATGCTTACTTTTGGGTTGGTACTTGTACCAACTTTCACGGCTACTAATTTAGATACCAATGTATCTAAAAAAAAATACTTATTACTACTTTACTATAAAGTAACTTAAAATTACTCAATACTAATTTAATTACTTGATAAGAAGTTTAGTATATATTTTTATTTTTTTATTTAAACAAACAGGAATATAATATACCTAGATAACATCCTAAATGTCTTCTGAAACATTTGTCTTCACTCCCAAGCACCGCCATCATCGCCCAGAGTTCTCGCCGGCTACGAACCCCTCCCCGGCCTCAACAACTACAAGTTCCACAACACCGCCGCCACATGGCCGAGCGCTCGAGTCGCGTGTGAACAGGAGGGCGGCCATCTTGTTGTCATTAACTCCGAGGAAGAGTCGCAGGCGATGATGAAACTCTACAAACAAAACCCGACTCTTATTGGCAGTTCGCACCCGGCGTTGGGCTGGATTGGAATGAGGGAGTCAGAGACGACTAATGGACAATTCTTCACGATTTTCGGTACGAAACCAGTAAACAACTTACATCCACTGATTAGAGGTCACGCAGATGACTATATTTACTAAGAAAACGCTCTGTGTAACGAGTTGATAAGTTTTGTTTGCACACGAATTCATAGCGTTTGCAGGGCTCTGCTCTACAGACTTTGGAAAGAGCTGCAACGAAATGCGTCAAAATAGCAGTGATAAAATGTCTGAAATTTCCTCCAAGAAATTTTACAAATATTTCCAACACGCCTCAATGTCCCCAAAATATTAACTTTTTGATTTAACGAAAGATTAGTCTGAAAATTTTCAAAAATACATAGAATGTTGGTCCCAATGACCATATTATAAAGTTTTTAGTTGATCGGTAAAACGGTTCTTCTTAAATTTTCAAAAAAATAAAAAAAATCACAAATCTCGTTCAAAAATTATACACGAGCCATTCATATGACATTAAATGACAAGAATTGTATTTTTTCTCATATCGCACTAGAGAATTGGGCAATCGAAATCTGCTGATTTGAGTTTCCCTATTTGAATTGAAGGGGTTAGTAGAAGACTACGCGCCATTTCCAATATTCTGTAATAATTAAGGGGTTATTAGAATCTTCACATGCATACTCGTCAGAGGACTTAGACCAAGCGTCAATAGAACTTGGAATAATTTTTTCCCGCTTAGCCCATTACGTATTCTGATAGAGGGCTCCGAGAGTGACAAATGCATACAATATCTCAATTATGAAAAAGTGGCGCTTAGACCACTCTTCTCTAACCCCTTCAATTGCAATGTATGGAATACCCACTTGACAAAACTGGTGAGATCTGACTTAATTTTCTTCCTGCAGGCGAGTCTCTGGTCTCGACTGGATTTTCCCGCTGGGATTCTGGACAGAACGACAGCACTGCTCTGGGGGACTTTGTCTGGATTCATCTTACAAGAGGAGGTCTCGGTGACCAAACAGTTGCCGACAACTTCAAACTTCCGTTCTTTTGCGAGCAAAGCGTCTGTTGATTCAATACATTCAAGAGAGTACAGGGGAACAATGATACATGTCCATCCACATAAAATAGATGTGTAATCTGGTGGTGATTTGAATGAGCGTTCAATAGATTATCTCGTTTGATGCACATTTAAACAATATCTTAAAATAAATATTAAAACATATTGCATAATTTTTGAATTTATCAGATGTACTTGGATCTTTCTCCCCCTGTCCTGTACCATTATATGATTCCAAACAAGCAAGTGTCACACACCTTTATGATTATTGAAATAAATATTATATTCCGATGTGTGTATTATGTTTCAAATATAGCAAAGTCTGTACATTTTCCTCCAATAATAATAATAGTGGCGAAAAGCTTTTTTGATAGTATTTAACTCTTATTCTGTGTATAAACATCATCGATGCTGTAAAAAATTGATTTAAAGAAATTTAAATCCATAAAGTTAAAGTTTCCATAAAGTAAAGTAGAATTGAGTGTCAGCCAATAACATTCTTTCCCTATGGCACAAAAATCGATTACAAAACAATAACACAAGAGTCTTTACAACTTGTCAATAGCATCGTAAGTCTGTACAAATCCTGAAAAGAACAGATGTAGGTACGTACAAACTCGTAGATAACTTAATGATGTAAAAGATGATGTACATACACGTATTGTGTACGTTACATTTTTTTTAGACATTAGTATTAATTTAAACAGACTAAAACCTCTGTCCAACAAGACAAAAACCAATTCTCGTGTACGTTTTCATACATAAATTATATGTAATATTCCGACATAGATAAGATTTTATTATTATTAACCCCTATTCGCTGCCAGGCCGACAAACCCCTCTCGTTTCTCAGTCCTTGTGCGTGTGTGCGTGCGTGGGTGTGCGTGAGCGGACGTCTGTCACATCTAATCACCTCACTCGACGTCTCGACGCTGCCTGGAGGGTAGGCAATAAGCGCGACGCCGATGTCCGTAGCCAGCTAATGAGAGATAAGAGGACGTCAGGTCATCCGGACAGCTCGGGTCAAGAGTCAGGGAAGAAATATATTCTTCAGAGCTTGAAAATGTTGTATGGAATTGAAAGGTATCAGTTTTGCTTTCACTGAATTTTCCAATCAAAATCTTATTTCGAAATCGCTGACTGTAAACGATTCGGATGCGCGCGCAGCTTGAATATGGTCTTCAAATGAAACGTTCGAAAATGTGAAAAACCTCGGCCTACTAGATTAACGTACAGCATTCTTCTCTACTTCGACTCCAATCTGTCAATTATCGCTTTCCTTGCTCTTCCAATCACATCCTGGGAAGAGACAGAAGAGGGTAGAGGGTTAATGTTTTGAAAGGATTTCGGTGCTGAGATTTAATTAACATTGGTCCATGGGAGTTTACACTCCAGTACGAATAGCGGATCCGTGAAGAGAGTATTGAATGTTTTTCGATTGCGTCTGAGTAGATGTTGTGATTGTATTGAGGAAACCAGGAGTATATTGTTCACGGTTTAGCTTTTATAAGACTTAGGGCCGGTATAATCTGAGCCGGATTAACTAAATATTGGACTAAATTGGCGGCACAGCCAATAAGATACCTCAAAATGAGTGAAACAATTGAATTTAATCCAAAAGTTAGTTAATCCAGCACAATTTGACTTTGGTTATTCTGGGCCTTAACTATATTAAAAGATCGTTGATTAAAGTATACACCTAATAATTGAATATAATTTAATGAAAAGTATGCTATTTTCAATGTTTAATATTGCTTTAACGATCCCAATCGTTGCAATGATAACATTTTCTAGAGTAAATATGTACACTCGGCCAAACAAAAATTGAACATTGACCAAATTTGAATGACTGCTGGTCATGCCCCATAACCAATCAAAGCTTGTTATTATCATTGAAATGTGAGGTCACACTTGTCTACTAGAGTGAGACAATGAGATCGCTTAGACTGACTTCTGATGGTGCGATCTTACATTTATCAGCCTATAAGATTTATTGAACGTTCAATTTTTGTTTGGCCAAGTGTACATAGACATAAAATAAATGTCAACAAAATTAATGCAGTACATAATTTGGGACACTTCGAATAGCTGTGACACGGGCGTTGTAATTCACAAAGTCAAACTACTAAATAGAATGTTGATATAATTGGATTCCTTGTCTCTCCTTCATTTGAAAGCAAGACAATTTTCTACATTCGTTCAATTTCTCTTGGAGCTTTATTATTTTCCACTCTCTCCTCTTCCATTTCCTCGGCAGTTTCCAGGAAGAGCAATCTTTAAAAACCGTACTAAAACCGTGTCTTTGTTCTCATCTCTATCGTTTCGTCTTCGACATCTCACGGGCCACTAATTGGCAAACTCGTTTCAGACGTAGCTCGCTGAAATGTTTACATCTGCGCTGAGAATTGTCTCTTATTTGGCAATTATCATCCTATTCAAAGTCTAATAGGAAATAGTTGTCTTTTTACCTTATTATAAGTCTACCTCTATTCAAAATTATGGATCTTTAATTTTTTTTTTTTTAAATTTATTTATTGTTGCAAATTAATAGTACATAAGAAAATCCTCAGTCCCACAAAACCAAACAGTGGCTTGTCTGCAGGACTGCTATATATAAACAACAACAACAACAACATAAATATACGTCACAATAAAACAACTAATAACTAGGGCTGTGCGAGTTTGATATTTTAAGGTCGAGTCGAGTTCGAGTCGAGTCAGTGAGATGAATCGAGTTTTTCGAGTCGAGTTCGAGTCATGTTCAGCAAATGTTCACCATGTACTATTAGGTCATAAAATTATTATTCAACCATCACAAAATGAATAGAAATATTTAACATCATCTATACATTGTAGGGCTGCTAATTCATGTAATTTCTTATTATAAGATAAGATGTGTATAGGTAAATAATTTTGATTCTCATACTACTGGGGTTTGAAGTGCTGCTACTAGAAATTTGTAGCTTGGAATGACAAGTAAAGATCTAAGCTTTAACAGCTACTGTATTTTGGGGGAAAAAATCCATGCAATCTGCAACTAGAAATACTACTAGGTACCTACTAGGCACTACATAGAATGTAAAGCCAAAGACCCTAGAACATCCTTAGGCCAAGAATTCTGGGTTTTTGCATTCCCAGAAGTACTATTGTCAGGAGCACTTAGACCTGCAGTTGAGTTATGTCACTTTATCAGCAGGAATATCATATTTCCCAAATCTCAACAATTTCATCCAACAATGCTTCGTTATTATTTCATTGTGAAACATTTTAACAGAAATGCATGTGTTCTTGTGAGTTGAGGAGTGGATTATTGATGGAAGAAGTATGTAGGGGTCTGTTAAGGATGTAGGCATGATAGATATTGTCTTCAATTTTTTTTTTTTTTTTTTTTTTTTTTAAACTCGAAAAAGTCGAGTTTAACCCTTTTTGACTCGATTCACCCCCCAAACTCGACTCGAACTCGAAATTTCGAGTACTCGCACACCCCTACTAATAACTACTTTTAATAATAATAATAATCATCAAATTCAAATTCAAATTACAAATTACAAAGTACAGTGTACAAATCCATAGATGCAAATACTACATCAAGGAGAATATCATACAATAATAAATAAATAAATAATACATAATATCAGAACACCATAATAATAATAATAATAATATTAATAATTTCATTCATCCTCCGTGGTGAAAATCCACTCTTTAATTGCCTTTTTAACTGTCTTAAATTTTTCTAAATTTTGTAAACTGGGTATAGTTTGGGAATGAGAAATGACCGCTGCTGATCTCCGTATGAATTATGAATGTTGGGAGGCATTACTAATTTATGTTTGTTTCTTGTTACGTAATTATGTTGCGCGAGTGCTTTATGTTCATCAGAATAATAATTTGTTATAAGGAAAACGTATAGGTGCAGTTGATGAACTGTCATAAACTGATAATTTTTCAAGGCATCTTTTGGGGGGATTATAATTTTAAAAATTCTCTTCTGTATACTATAAATTTTTTTAAGAAATGAGTCCGTTGTGGCACCCCAAGCAAGTATAGCATATCTAATTACTGATTCAATTAAAGCAAAATAAACTATTTTAAGCGTTGAGTAATCAACGAGTGGTTTTAAAATACGGAGGCTATACATTCCTGCTCTTAAGCGATTGCAAACCTTTTCGATGTGTTTATCCCATTTAAAATGCTTGTCAATAGTAACTCCTAAATACAAATATGTATTTACATTTCCAATAGACATGTTGCATGTACAAACACCTTGAAATAAATTTGTTCTATTGTTGAATTTAGCATGTAAACATGCGTTATTATGAAAGGTAAGGTTAACATCTAAGTGCAATTTATGTGGTGAGTGAATATGCATAACTTTTGTTTTCTTACTATTGATTGTTAATCCGTGATCGTGGGCCCATCGTAATAAATTATTGAAGTCATTTTGCAAGAAACATTGAGCAGAATTGAAATCCTTATGCGTGGAAACCAGAGCAGTGTCATCGGCGTACAAATAAACAGAACAATCTTTGACAACTTTAAGCATATCATTTACGTAAATCAAATACAATAAGGGTCCCAGAATGGAACCTTGAGGTACCCCAGTTGAAATATTTACCTTTTTACTAAAACACTGGTTAAACTTTACAGACATTGATCTTCCTAACAGGTAGTCTCTAAACCATTGCAGGATGGGTCCAGTGATTCCAATTCTCTCCAACGTATCCAACAGACGACTATGCAAAAGAGTGTCGAATGCCTTGGTGAAGTCAATGAAAACTACTACAACATGGTTGTTTTCATTTATTGCACCATTGACATGGTTTTAGAAATCATTGAGTAACATGGCAGTGCTTTTGTTTTTTTGGAAACCATATTGTCTATTGTCAAGCAAATTAAATGTATTTATATAATTGATTAGTTGGTCCGCAAAACATCTCTCCATAATTTTTTCAATTGCAGATAATATTGATATAGGCCGGTAATTGTTAAAAATCTTATGATCTCCGTTCTTATATATAGGACGCACAATTGATTGTTTTAAGTTAGATGGAATTGAGCCGTGAGATAATGATAAATTTATTAAGTTTGCAATAATAGGACTAATTGACTTGGAGCATACTTTTAAATCTTTCATTCTAATGTTATCTATTCCGGCTCCTTTCCTGCTATCGAAATCATAGATAATTTTTTCAATTGAGTGAGGTGTGGCCCTCATAAAATACATGGACTGTTTTAGTTTTGTTGTTACGGATTCGATTGTCAATACTGCACATTCATGTTTGATGTTATCTACTTCATCTTTGAAAGTATTTACGAAACCATCCACTACCTCAGATTCTTTCAAATTGCTAAAGTATTTAGATATTACATTATCTACAGGCGATTTTGGTTTTTTACCTACAACAGAATTTATTACATTTCATGTCTTTCTGATATCAGTTTTGCACTCATCAAAACGATTTTTCAAATATTGCTGCTTGGCTTGAACTAGATTTTTATTAATTGTATTACGTAACTTTTTATATTCATTTCTAAGATTAACATTTGATTTAGCATTTTTCCACCTTAAATACAGTTTATCCCTTTTCACAATACTTTCCTTTATATCTCTGTTAATCCATGGTTTATTATCCCTCGAAAGACTAACACGTGAGGACTTCAACTCGGAATGTGCCTCATAAATAGAATTGAATTTATTTTGAATTTCATTTAGAAGGTCAGTAGGATCCAAAATGTCTAACATGTATTCCCATTCTACATTTTCTAATTCTCTTTTGATTTTTTGTTCATTGTAAACTGTTTTCAGTTCAATGTTTTGTATGTTATTCTTAATTGCATTTTGTTTGTCAATAATATTTATCCCGAGCATGATTACATAATGATCTGATATTTTCGTCTCTCCAATGATTGAAATGATGTCATGTTGTTTATTGTTTACCTTAGCATAAAAGTGATCTAAACAGGTTCTGCTCATAATATCAAGCCTGCTTTCCACTCGAGTTTCCTGGAAAATACATCTCTTCATACCTTTATTTGACATTACATTTTTGTATTTATCAACATTTGAATTACCCTTGGCGAGTAAATCTAAGTTAATATCACCAACGAAAATGATTTGATCCTTGTCTTTTATATTTGTTAGAATGTTTTCTATTTCTTGAATGAAATTTGGTAAATTGGAATCAGGTGGTCTATCTATACAAATAAATAATATGTGTTTTGGAACCGTTTAAAGTTATTGGTCCAATCAAACCCTCACAGTATCGTAAATTATAATCTTGCGTCGTAAAGAGCGTGCCTTCTTTAACATAAACAATTACACCACCTCCACGTCTGTTTTGCCTTAAAGAAGGAAACATCTGAAAATTATTGATCTCAAAGAATTTAGTTTCCTCTAGCTTGATGTTGACTTCACTGAGTACAATAATATCCAAGTGGGATATAATTTTGCTTATATAATGTAAAAATTCATCGAAATTTCTTTTTAATGACCTGATGTTTAGATGAACACAATTAAATGTATCTTTTACCATGTGGGCAATGTTGTCATTAAATGACAGAGTAATAACTTCCGTTACATATGGTAGATTAATAATTGGCTGGTCTATACAATCCATGACGAAAAAATACAAAATACAATTTAGAATTAGTGCGGGAAAGTCAAATTAAGTTGGCACATCACTGGGTTTCATAATTTGTATGGGAACAGAATTTTCATCTTTCCGTATAAATATTTTACCATTTTTCGCCCAAACGTATTTATAACCTATTGATTTCGATTTTCTAGCAAGCCAAAACAAGTTTTTATTGTATTGTGATAAATGTTCGTTTACGTATATCTTCTGCTGGGTACCGCCGAGACCGATATCACTTGCAGTTAAGTCCTTTTTCTGCTTCTTGGCCGCCAGTAGAGAGTCTTTAGTTCTTCTCGAGTATAATTTGGCAATTATGGGCGCTGGGGCGTCAGGTTTGCGATTGTTTCTCTTCAGCCGATGACAGTACTCGATGTTCCCTGGGGCTACTGGATGGCCGAGGGCGGCGGTGATTCTGGAGACTACTACGTAGCAATCCTCCCCCTGTACCTCAGGGACACCCGACACTTCAAGATTGTAATTTTTATTATATTGTTCCAAGTCGTTTACTTTCATTTTTAAGTCTTCATTAGCCACCTTCAGTTCCGAATTTTCTTTCTTACAAGAAGTAATTTCAGTGATCAATTTTGAGATTTGAGACGTCTGTAGCTTATTTTCTGCTAGTAGTTCGTCATGTGTTTTGGCCTGATATTGCATGCTTCTAGTTACCTCGCGCATTGTCTTAAGAATGATACGTACGGCATTTGAGATGGAATCGACATTCGGTTCCACTGTGATGTTTAGAGAGTCTATGTCGTCTAGTCCGTGACTATCCATAACAGGGGATGACGCACTGTTATGCACTGGTGGGGTTAGGTCACTCTGATCGCCGACACTATTACTACGCGTATTTGGCTTACCTTTGCCTTTTCCAGTCATTGCACTCAACTTTAAAGTATATTGTATGTTGTATTGTATGTTGAATGTTTTTATTACTAACTATAGTTTGACACTTAAAAGCACTATTCAAGGAGCGATGTAGACTACGTCTGTCTCGTCTGACCGACTGAACTGAACTATATTCTCAGAGAATGAAAAAAAAATCATTTTGATTCAACAAGTAGGTATATTTCGGTTCAGGCATATGACAAGGATGGAATTAAAGAAAATCCCTCGGAATTGGAGTTTGAAAATTTTGATCTGGGAAATAGAAGACGGAGGAGACCGAGAGCGAGATGGCACGATTAAGTTGAAGAAGGTGTTGACGAGAGAGGCGCACATTGGGAAGGAGGAATTGATAGAGACTAGTGGCGAGACCTTTGAACAAAGTAGAAGATGATGATGACGAAGAAGAAGAAGGAGAGATGGAGTAGGAACTTCAGGGTTTGAAGAAAATAGACCATGAATATGGTAGAGCAACCTACTTCTGTAATGCATTTTGGAATATACATATTAGACATTGCAAGTTGGCTTAAGCAGTATTCGAACAAATAAGCGATACGTGATGGAGCCACTTCTGGCAAAAAACTTGTTAGATTCACTTTTTTATTTTGAAGTTCGTGTTTCCATAGGGCAGTGAAAGAGGAGAAACAATTGAAATTTAGATTTAATTACAAGTTTACTTTTTCAGCCATAACAAACAACTACAGCAAATTTAATATAATCTATTTATATAAATATCCCCGTGATATCCTCCATTATTTCCCTTATGGCTAGTACCAAAGAATCCACATGTTCCTTATTTTTTCGAATAAAGCTCTGGACTTTCATTCTTGGAGTCCAGATCTCGGTTCCCCTTTCCACCTTTCCTTCAGTCGAGAGGGAAATTCTGGAGACGATCGGCACAGATAATTCATAAACTGCATTGATACTTACAGAACAGTGCAACGTCAAAATGTATACCTATTTAAAAATTACTTCTATAACCGTGTGTTATTTGCATTCAGCAATTGTCATAAAAAGCATTAGACATTTCATTAACACTTTGTTAATGTGAAATGTACTTAAAAGTTTAAACTTATGTAACGGATTTTTTTTATGAAATCAACCATTATCATAATCTGATCATTGACATGCCTCTACCTTCCAAACGGGGGACACATTCCAAGTGTATGGATTGTAGGTATACAATCTGACGATAGAATCACTCGCTCATCTTCTACGTCAAAACAAAAAGTAAATTTACTTGTTGCATTTATCCAACAATATAATAATAAATTGTAAATGATTATCCTACGTAATCATTATTGTAATCGAACAATATCATTCTTTCACGACTCACTATTGTTAACGGTTTCATGACAACGTCGTCAGTGGAATCGTAATCGAACATCCTGGATCAGTGTCCTCGAATCCAGAAGCGTACAAAGATGTCCTCGTACCAAGGAACTATCGAAGACTCCGTCTTACAACTCCTGAAATGTCCTGTGTGCCTCGACCTCTGCCAAGCCCCGATCTTCACTTGCGTCAACGGCCACAGTCTGTGCACCGACTGCAAGAAGAGGGTCGGCAACTGTCCGGTGTGCCGCGTGCCAGGAACCCCTTCCAACCGGAACCTCGCCTTAGACACCCTCAGCGAGCAAGTGCTCACAGTTCCCTGCAAGTTCCAGCCGAAGGGGTGCGGAGTTAAGAGGAAAAGGGAGGAAGATCTCGAAAGTCACTATCCGATCTGCAAATTCCAGTTCGTCTGCAAATGCATTGCAGTCGTCGGATGTGATTTTGTTGGCAGTCGTCATCAACTTCACGAGCATGTGAAAGCGAAACATCCGAATAAATTATTATTCACCGGGGATACTTTTTATAATTTGTACAAAGCGGACGACTATAAAGAATACCGATGCTTGTACAAGTATGAAGCCGAAGAGGAATGTTTCTGGATCTGTAGTCAGCGCTTCAATCCCGGGAAGATATTGTATTTCGCACGGTACATCGGACCTGAAGAGAACGCGTCCAAGTTCAAGGTCAACTTAAGGATCGCGTCGGCCGACGGCATGACGACGGTGCTGAGATTCATCCGGGAGCCGCTGACTCTGGAGGAGAATGCTCCAGACAGCAGGAACACGATGGCGATTGACGAAGACTACTTCGAGATGATTCCAACTGTCGGGAGAGAAGTGGATTTCACACTCATGGCTGTTACCAAGATTTAAGATGGCGGCGCTATTTTATACTCGTATTTATTTTTAATTATTTATTTTGATAATCATATTTGTAGCACAGTTTACACCATCAATGAATCTCACCTCGGCCTTATTATGTATCTTCAGATGTTACATTTTAGTGCATAAATAAAAATTTCAGTTCTACATGATTATATCGAGCATTTCTTTATAAAATAAGTGTACCAAGTTAAGCCTAGTATTAAGAGTTTGTTTCTCCTGACAATTAAGCTCATTAAAGTAAACCTAAAAGTCAATCACCACTAAGTACTTAAAACTAATATAATGTTCCGTACCCATAATCATTAAAGTTGGGAAACTTATTTATCAAGATTGTGAGATATAAAGCTACTACTTTGAGAGACGAATTAATTTTTATCGTGAATTAGTGAATAAATAATAGCTTCAGTGTTCCCGAATCGATAAGTAAACTTGCTGGATCAGAAAATCAACACATTGAATAATAAAACTGTTTACCATCATCTTGTTATGCTGTCTGAGAGTAATATCATGTAACATGATGTAACATGTAACAAATCACATGTATGTAACTTGGAGACATCGTTGACACACTTTCTGATGTATAAAAAAGGCAGTATAATCGTAATGCAATTTCGTGTATCTGTAAATTGGAAGAAGATTCCAGATATAGTGTGATATATTTATTTTATATACACACCTATTTTTTTTTTAGAGATTTACTTACACCAAATACTTATCTGTATGATATACCTATTTTATATTCAGCTCCGTTACAGTCACAGATTGCAGGAATTTGATGACTCCAACAATATCGGTTTCATTTTGTCAATCAGAGCTGGAGTCAAGATAATGAGATTCCGTCATGTTCTAAAAGACATATGACACACATACATAGAAATGACATATGTGTGTCCAATGGGAAAAGCCATATCCCTATTGCATAGAATATTGCATATTCCTGCCAACCAATCAATTCAACCAATACAACTTTCACGTATGAACATCGAATCAAATCCAACGAAGTATGTTTCGTTTCAAACATGAATCCCAATCAACATAACTCGATTTAACTTTCAACTAGATATGATTGATTTAGCATATTAATATATTTCCAGCGCATTCTCAACAAATAGAACAAATCTTCCGCCGTATTCGTGCTGTGTAGTGGCCAAATTCTTTTCGCGTCTATTTATTATGTTAACTTTGAATGATCTCAACCATAATTTATCAACTATGAAGTGTGAATCAATCAGTATGATATAATTCGTTAAATTAATTTAAAATCACATAATATAGCACTTTTTATGCGCTGACAATACAAACTCATCTTCCTACTTGCATTTGAAACATTTGCTCAGAAATTATGTAAATTTTAACACTGAATTCACTGCCTTCCCTACTGACAGTTCTTATTCGTCCACGCATCGATTTATGTGCATTCTGTTGATAGTTTTTTTTCTACAAGTCATATTTATGGAATGTTAGTTAGTTAGTTTAAATAAGTCTGGGAAAGTGTACGATTATGCGATAATTGATCGTCTGTGTGAATGTTTGTCAAAAACACATTATTCAACTATTCAATACACATTGATTAGTGATAGTATGCACAGGCAATTGGCATAGATGTGGTTAAATGGCATTATTGATTGACACGAAACTTTCAATATATCTTTGCTCGTTTTTTACTACAACTGTTACAATAAAAACCTGTTTAGTGAGACCTTGCTGCTGAAGTCTTTTTTCCTTTAAAAATATTATACAAAATCGATTCACACTTCTTGTAAGCTAATTGGGTAGAGCTCGCTCAAAAAAGAAACAAATATAACAACTAGGAAGATTCGTGTTATTCGTGTTATGATTGTTGCTAATCAATGGATATTGGAAGTGAAGTGGAAGAGTGCAGAGATGCATAAAGGACTTGAAGTTGAAGCTGTTACACAGCAGTTAGTAATGGCACGTTGGCTCTAGGTTAGTTTTTGCGTGATATGCTGTATTTTGAATAGTCCCGTATATCCGGCCTAACAGAGGCTCGAACCCGAAAGAAAGCTCGGCAAAAGCTCTCGCTGTCAATAGCTAAGGTAGCACAACGGTTAAGTCACATCTTTCAAATGAGCTTATTTTTGGCAGACGTATCAATAAACACTGTTTACACGATACTATGAAATATGAACAACTTCTCGTGTCTAGATTTTGAGATATTGTAGTTTTAAATTCCTATTTTTAACATGTAGTCTTATCTAGGCCATTAAAATCATGACGATTTATTTGCTATTTTTTGAGTTTTTAATTTTACTGAGGTTTAACGTTTTGTCAAAAAACTGATTTCTAGATAGATAGTTGGACATGCTATTAGAAAAAAATTGAAAACAATACCAACGTGTGCTAATTTAAAAGTTATAAACCAAAAACTACATGATTTCCCTATAGGTACCACCTGTGTTGAAGTTTTGTTCATTCTCGGAAAGAAATAAAATGAAACCTCGCTATACGACAATGACAGTGTATGATTATTTTATAGTTAAATCTAGTGGAAATGTTGGAAAAAGTAATTTATGATGGCATAATTTCAAAAAATAAATATTTTGGAATGTTCGATCTGTTGAGCCCCCTTAAAGCTTTGCCAACCAATGCGATACTGTAAATAAAATCACGTGAATCTGTAACTGACGTGTGTCAAATTGAAGCTCTATCTGAGAATAGGTATACCTGTACATAACCAGCAACAAGGACACACAAATTCAACGCAGAGAAAACTGAACTCTCTCGCATCGCTGAGAGTGAAAGATAGCCGATGGTCTCGCACCGAATGCTGGAGACAGATCTCAATCGGATCAATGACATCAACTCTCATCCTCTTCGGGCCCCGAGCGTCGCGCGGATAATGATGCAAACTCTGGACAATGGCGCTGGAGGCTCCAGCAAGCGTCGTCCAGTCAATAGACTCCGCAACCTATCCGTGATACGTAACTCAATTCCCGTCATATGATTTGCCACTTTCCTCCAGCAAGCGGCGGCCCAGGGTCGAGGACATTTCGAGCTTGAAATATACCCCCAGAGATCGCTTTTCATCGCTCAAGAAAATTGCACGAGTTTTCTTTTTGTCATCGTAAAAGATGAGGGAAGCGTTGAAAAGTTCGTGTCGTGTTTGAATCGATTTTGCTTGAAGTACAGCGAAGTGTATTGCTTTACACCCTCGAATTTTAGTTTTACATGTTAAAATAATGGATTTCTATATAATTCTTGAAGATTTTAAAGTCCTGGTGTGTCATTTCTGTACGTTTTTAGTCTCTTAAGTTAGCTATCGTATCGTAAATTTCGTCATAACAACGGTTGTGCTGTATTATTATATGCGAACCACAATCGTGGATGTTGGACAATCATGCAATGAATTAATTGTGTGTAGTAGTGTAGTAAGACTGTGTGTAGTAGTGTAACATGACTGTGTAGTAGTGTAACATGAATGTGTGTAGTAGTGTAGTAAGACTGTGTGTAGTAGTGTAGTAAGACTGTGTGTAGTAGTGTAGTAAGACTGTGTGTAGTAGTGTAACATGAATGTGTGCCATGCTGTGTTTGAATTGCTTATTTTTACACTCTGGAGTGATACAACGTTCCAATAATTTCCTAGAGAAGAAAGACTGAAAAAAGTGCATTAAAAAGTGCAGAAAGTGCTTTATTCAAAATACTCTTGAGATGTCACTAACCCTTTTAGTTCTTGACAGATTTCTTAGGTCTCCAGAACCATGAATATTTCAGTTTGTTATATATTGTTATATTTTCAACCTATCAGAGGATTTTGTTCTAATTCTAGCGTTATGTATCCCGTCCTATAGCATATGAAAAATATTTCATATTATTTCTAAGCTAATTTTTAGTAGCATTTTTAGATTTTTTAGATCTTAATATAATTTTGTAAAATCATATTTTCATCTTTTCGGTTTTTTGGTTTTTAAAAGTTCAATTAAATAAAAAAGGTACAACTATCTGGTCGACCGGTCTATACACATTTGATACAACGTAAACTAATGAAAACGCATACATATCCAAGTAATTGTGTTGATTCTACGCATTACCCTTGGCTCGTGAATGAAAAATAAATGAATTCAATATATTAAATATTTTGTGTTTTTAATTTAGATCGACGGCGCCGTTTTGATCACAACCGAAAAGACGCTTCTGTTAAGAGCCCACACAAATCTGTCGTGTGTTTTCAGCAAAGAGAACTCAATTTCAATTGTTGATTCCAGTCGAGAGCTCAGGACGTTCTCAAACCAACTGAAATTAAAAACTTGATTCGTTCGTTATTTACGTTTGACTTCTCGGCTTTTGACAAACACACTCCATGGCGCGAGAGAACAAAAAAACACAGATGTGATTAAATTAGTGACTCGACTTCAGCGCTTCAAGCGGAAGCTTTCACTAATAAATTAAAGGTTCAAAACTTTTCCACGTCTAGGTTATCTGAATTAGCTGTTCAGATCCGCTGAGATGTCAAGTAGTCACGTAAACATCCGTATTCGTTATGACGGCGAAAAAATATTTAAAGAAGTATTTTCAATTCAATTCCATTCATGAAACATTTTATTTTCAAAAACAATGCAAATAAAGTTAGATTTCCTACGCGGTCTGTATAGAAAGAAATAATTAAAAGATACCATGTAACACACATAACACGAAACAGCAAAATAACGGAACAGGTCATCATTACCACTGTCTTGGATAACACAATAATAAAGACTACTATAGATATTTTGCTTGTTATTCCATGTTCAGTTCCTCTTTGTTCGCATTCTATTTGCCAGGAGCACTTATGGGGAAAAACATAATGCATGTCATACATTCTTTAAACCTATTCAACAAAAAATAAAAATAGAAATTACATTTGTGAGAGGATTTACTAGGAGCGCATATCCGCATCTGATTAAAAATATAATAAGTAAATGTTTTATTCACTTCGTTTCACTTATTTTAAACGGTGCCAATATTAATGTTTCATATCCCACATCAGCCTCCATTTGTAGTAGGAGATAAGTTTTATCGTGATTCTGCCAGTTCTCTCAAGAGTGATACATCAGGATCCACTTATTCTGACAACTAGCTTTTATATTTTCCCGGATCAATGTATACTGTTTTCACAGATGTACTGTGATAGGTACCCATGCATATTGTACGACATAACCATCAATATTATGCAATGTTCATTGCTAATATAACTTTCCTTTATATTCCCCCACCTTAACTACCATAACCATAATCTGCTACAAATCATTATTAACATACTCAACTAATAGTCTATAAAAATATAAAAAAAATTAGTGTAACAATTTTACCTTTCTTTATTCATTTTAACATAGTATTAATCCCACATATTCTGTCGGATTTATTTTCATCAAATCCATCTAGTCCATCCCAATATCTACTTCAGACAAGTATACAGGATATTAAAAACGGTTCCATATATTTTGTTCTATTGTTGAACTGCAAGCAAACACTCGTGTCCTTGTTACATTCTCTTGGTGCTCCACATATGATTTGAGAAACACGCTTCCTCTAATTCCAGTTAGCCTCTGGCTCGCTGAACATCAAGTAGAGATAACATTAGGATATTTTCATTCAACTCAAGCACAACTCTAGGGCGTTGGTAAATAGAATTGCACGAAATTAACTAAACTGTAGCTGGAGCGATTTGATACTCGGGTGTCCTCTCTTACTGACCTAGAACGAAACTTACTCCAAGAGAATTGTTCCAAACTAGTTCAATCTCATTTCAGTGTACGCGTTGTGGTATTGGAAAAGTCATTTCTTCAAATGGATGTACTTTAGATATGTTGGAGCCAAGGGACGAATACATAAGAAGTATCCAAAAAGCAGATAATATAACATAAAAATATTACGTCTATTTTTTATTTTATACGTGGTCAACAACAAGGCAGCTCAGATTTTTAGTTTCATTATGTTTTTAAATATGCAAAAAGGAAATGCAATTTAGGTTTAACTTACTAACATCCAATTTTCTCACAATAAATATAAAATATAAAAGTCTCAATTTATTCTCTTACATTAATTCTGCCGTCTTTCTGCAAAACCTGTGAAAATACCATTATTTTAATCATCAGTTGATGTAAGCTCCACTTCGGGAAATGTGGTGTAATACCATTAAACTGCGGCATACCTTAAAACTGCTGTCATTGCTGTCATTGTAGCCTGAGGTTAGTGTAAACTGAGGAAATAAGCTCCGGAATTAAATTGAAGAATATAATGGTAATACACCGAGTTTTCTGAAGTGGAGTTTAAGCTAACTGTAGCTTAAACAATTTGTAATATACCTATTGTTGCTTGACCCCACTGTAAGATAACAATGTTCACATAAACAAACTGAACCACACATGATGTGACGTCACAGAGATACACAAACTGTAATGGTTGACTTAATGACGTATCAACTCTGTAGTAAACAGGAGTAATGTTATGTTCAAAGCCAAAGAGAATGTGTAACCTCAATTAGATGGAATACCTAATGCCGCAGGATTGGCGGTCATGTTTGCTCAACCTCAAATCAAATAAAAATATGTAAATATTTAATGCTTACATTCAAAATAATCTCCATAAAATTCATTTATGTAAAAACAAATGCAGCCTAATTTCCTCTCCTTTAACCGATATTCATATTCAATTTATTTAATGTCAACATTGAGAATGAAAGAATGCGTAATGGGATTTGTTACATGATTCTTCCGGCAGAGTTTTCAATTAAAAACATCTGTTAAATTTAAAAAAAAGACTGGCGCACCATGTTTTAGTACACTTCAGGTCGACAAAATATTGATATGAATATTTTCACTAAACATTTATTTTATTCCATTTTTTAAAATTAAATGTTTGAAATTATCGCGGTACTGTAGGTGTGTTTTACTACTTATTTTGTTGTCATTGTAGAATGTACAGACTACATCACAAGTATTCTTGTTCGCCCAACAATGCCGCATTATAATTAGTTAATGTTAACGGGCAAAATCATCCCCTCAAAGTGCACTTCCATTAGGTTGTTTAAACAAACTGACTTGTCGTACAAATTGACTGCATTAATGATGCAACTAATATTCCTCTTCGATCAACAATATGTTGACTTAGGAAGAAAATTAGAATAGCTAATAGTTGTGTCAACAGGGCGTGACGATATCGACACTTGATGGATCATTTGATGGCGTTCGAACCCCGCTCTTGATGGATTTATTGATGGCGTTCGAACCCCGCTCTTGATGGATCATTTGATGGCGTTCGAACCCCGCTCTTGATGGATCATTTGATGGCGTTCGAACCCCGCTCTTGATGGATCATTTGATGGCATTCGAACCCCGCTCTTGATGTATCATTTGATGGTGTTCAAACCCCGCTCTTGATGGATCATTTGATGGCGTTCGAACCCCGCTCCTGATGGATCATTTGATGGGGTTCGAACCCCGCTCTTGATGGATCATTTGATGTGTTCGAACCCCGCTCTTGATGGATCATTTGATGGCGTTCGAACCCCGCTCTTGATGGATCATTTGATGTGTTCGAACCCCGCTCTTGATGGATCATTTGATGGCGTTCGAACCACGCTCTTGATGGATCATTTGAATCACAAGGATCACAAGAATTGTATTCTTGCCATTGGTGGAAGGGGGATGGAGCAAGACAATTTTTGAGCCCCTGCGCTATTATGATTATTATTTTGATATCCAAAATAGTTCCCTAATGAAGATGGGAAAAGTTTCAGGTGTAAGTTAATTAATTACTCACTTGAAGGTAATTACATCCTTCTATGGACTCGGGAGATTATCGCAACGTAATAAATTCCCACACAGTCAACATTACAGTCTAAAAATATTTTGTCTGCCTCTAAAAATATCTTTTTCGAATTAGTACTGAGTTCGATACTCTTCATCTGATGAATGATGCTTCTTTCGCTGAGTGTTTTCTTGAGTATAAATTTCACGGGCAATTAGGTCACATCAAGAACTTGTTTGCTAGTGAAGCGAGGTCTCATGGATGTCGTGAATCGTTTGGGGCCGCTTGCTTTGTTCAGAGTCAACTAATTGAAGGGTGGATTCATTGGGAGACGAAGATGCTTGTTTACCATGGCCTCCTTTCATGTAATGAGACTCTTTATGGTTTGGATATAGTAAGAATGATATTAATTTTTATTTTAGAGTGCTTTCGATTCTTGATTCGTTTGAACAATATTAGGAAAATGCTCAGTGAACGCGTTGATAAGCGAGCATTCGAAATGCTTGGAAATACAGTTCCAAACGTATCTAACGCGGACAGTTCTTTCAGATTATCCATAAGTAAAGCGGAGAAAAAATCCTTTTCAGGAGAACAGGATGCAGGAGAAAAACATCTTATTCGTTTCTTCGCTAGACCTGTAATGCTGAAAAAAAGAATAAGATATTTGAGCCATAAGTTCAAATGTAGAAGTATTTCCGGTGAAACCAAGATAGCGATCTTGCTGAAGATCAAAAACAGTGAACAGTATACAGTATACATCTTTTGCGAATAATTGGCCTGATCCGTTACTTTGTTTGAAAAGAAAACACGAAAAGGAGATTTGCGAGCTATAAGTTTTGAATGAAGGCTCGTTTAATTTATTAAAGTTGAAGTTTTGTGCCTGTGAGAAATATGTAATTATATGGCGGTGTCGTGATGGGGGGGGGGGGGGGGGGGGAGGGGGGCGCTTGGAGACGAAGTAATCACGTTTGAAGTGACGGGAGAAGACTTTTTCAAATCTTCAAACACACAAAGACTTCACAGAGATTCTTTATTTAGACCGAGAGGAGCCTTAACTTGTAGATTGCAGCTGAGGCATAATTTAACATGAGAACATTATTCAGTTCTTTATTAACGTTTCAAAATATGTCGGGTAGCAATAGAGTCTGGAAATTTAATTTGTGTTCCATTTCAATACTATCAAACCTACAACAATAGGAAATTAATTATGGTACGCCGCAAATCATACAATTTTGCTATAAAAATAATTTTAATAATAAAATTGCGGTTCTTGAAAGATAATCAAAGAATTTGAAAAGAGTGGCAAATAATTTTAACGGGATAAAAAATGTCCAACAGGTTGGTGCCACATTTGAAACAATTGAAGCATACGGTTGGTGCGATTTCAATCGTTGATCAAATCAAATTAATCATGATCATTGTGAACAACATTTTGCAGATTTTAAAATTGTCTGCCAAATCGATGCAGAACTTTAAGAGTTATAAATTGTCCAATTTCTTTTGTCGGGAATAATTATGCTCATCACCTTCATCACTAGCAATTGATCAAGGCTTGACTTGAAAGATGTCTCCAAGCTTTATAGATCAGCAACTTACACATAACTATTAATTTACCAAAAAATGCTCGTTTATTAACACTCTATACACAGAGAAATAATACTGCCCAATTTGAAATATCAACATATACACAGTAAGATGAGAATAAGAAATAACATCCCCCGCTTCTCGGACTTCGTATTGACAGACTTGGACAGATCTTAGGAGGATGATACGATAGAGAGAAAGAGAGGGCTTAGAGAAATCTCTTATCAAAGTGATAAGAAGATCCTCGAGGTATCGGCTCGAGAGAATCGGATTCCACAGCTGTATCGGTAATCGATTGCGCGCGCATTACACTCTGCAGGTCGTTCTTTCTCTGTTACCAGATAACATTGATGATTACAAGGATGAAGAGATCAAATAACACAGGAGTGATTAATGATTGTGACAATTCATAAATACATTGCTTAGAATTGAGGAGGGCCTCTTTTGTTTCTTATGTATCACCTAACTTGAGTTAAAACACGTAATAACTTATCTCATGCTGATTGAGCGAGCGTCACCACGGTACTCTTATGGCACTTTCTCTGTGTGTGTGTTTTTTTTTGTGGTCACACCCCAGGTCAAACCGCTCAAGCAATCAATCTGAAATTTTGTACACATACTAACGTACTCTATGCGGTCCCTGGGATCGTTTTTAAACGGGATCCCGTGATTGGTTCAAATTTAAAAAAAATTATCTTTCGATTGGTTTGTTTTATCAATTTGAAATTTTGACAAGTCATAACCACTAACATTTTACCCAATCATACAAAGTTTCAGCCAAATCCTCCCATTGGTTAAAATTTAAAAAAATCTTTCATATGATTTTTGAATTTTAAACTAGAACCGTATGACCGATCAACTTAAAACTTTGCATGGTCATTGGGACCAACATTATCTGTATTTTTGACAATTTTCAGACTTATCTGTTTTTAAATCCAAAAGTTACTGACATTTTACTGACATTTTGCGTGTTATCTGTCAAATTTCTCGAAAATGTTGATCAGCTACTTCGACTCTTTATAGTTCCAAGGTAGTTAGAGCAGAAACTTTCAAACGTATGAAACTGATATCGCACCCCCAGAAGTAGACCGCCACAAACTGTTTTATATAGTTTTGAGTAAAGGCGAAAAGATAAATAACACATCGTTTGAGAAGTATTGTGTTGATTTTCACCAAATTTTTATGGAACCTCATCAATTTTTTATTGGCTTGTCAGATTGTGCACCCAAAAAATTAATATTTTCTTCCCAATTTGTATAAAAGGGAAAAATCAAGTTTTTATTTTGTGAGGAATAGGAACTTATATACGTTGAATTCAATCAAAGACTGCCATAATTGTGTTGCATCCGTATTAGACCCTATACATACGGGCAAAATAATTCTTTGTGGCTACTATTGCGATAAGAAAAGCGCCACAACTGGCTTACTGCTTTATTTAATTTCAAGAAATGAACTCTGTGCCAATATTTGAAATTCATACAATGACACAAATAACGATGTGGCGGTTTTTAATGATATAGTTGATGGCAATACATGATAATTTGAGGAAAAGTTAAATACCAAGAGAGACATATTCATTATATGGCAGTTTACCATTCCAATAGTTGCAGAAATAAGCCAATAGAACTCGAATAATATGGGGATTGTCGTCCATAACATAACACATGTCGTAATTTATAAATTCAGAGATACAGATGTGGCAGCATTTTCATCGCAAAGAAGATTTTTTTAGAATTTTTCCATGTAAAAAAAAGAGAAATGATTTTTTTGACTTATGGCGGTCTACTTCTGGGGGTGCGATATGACCGTTCAACAGATCGTCTAATATTGTGTAAGTACACACACTTATATCATATGAGTGGTCCCATGTATTTTTTTTTTAAATATGAGATTGAGGTGGTTTGGTAACATGAAGAGAATGGATATTGGAAGGATGGCCAGAACAGAGTTGGAAGCAATTAATGTGATAAGAAAGAGAAGTGTTGGAAGGCCTAGAGCGCAGTGGAAGAGCTTGATTGAAGAAGATGTGAGTGCAAGAGGAGAAGACTGGAAGATGGTTGAGGGGGAAAGTTGGTGGGAAAATAGCGACATATGGAATGGTTTAATTATGAAGATGGAGGAGGAAGAAAGTGAGGAGGAAGAAGATGAAGAAATATCAACCGGTCCGGCTAGCCGATTGAGAAATTTATAGCCTTAGTATGTCTGGTTAGGCAGTGAATGTAATTATGTAATGTAATTTATGAATTGTCTTACCCCCTGACCCAAATAATATTTGGAACCAGGGTTTGGAAATAAAAAAAAAAAAAAAATCCTATAATTTTTGAACTTTAATAAGGAACATTTTAATCATAAAGGTTCAATCGATCAACTTAAAACTTTGCATGGCTATTGGGACTAATACTTTAGGAATATTTGGAGATTTTTATACCTACAAGTCTGACGAATTTCAAGAATTATTGGCTTTTAATGATATTTTCGATAGACATATTTTCGGTTCGAGGTGTTGCGCGTGTCCGTGCTCGCTCATCAACGCGTTATACAGAGCGTTTTCCTAGTATAAATTTTGAATTGCTTTGCAGAGTAGAGTTGTGTATATTTGTGTAGATATTTTTCTGTTGCAAAATAAAATGTCTGAAATATAGCAATTGAGATTACAAATAAGAATTCTAAAAAGCTCAAAATCTCCGGGCTCATGGAAGCATCCCGCTAGCCAGTTTACTATACACAATTACGTTATTTTATTCTAATCAACATGCCACTGACTATAGCGAAGTGGTCATTCTAAACTCTTATATTCTATTTCCACAAGTGTAAAGCGATCTTTGAAAGTATCGGCAGCTGACCAATACGTCTGCTGAAGTGGAAAACAGATCTCGTCGCGAGAAAAGCAACACAGAATTACCACAGCATCTTTCCTCCGTATCGTGGATTTCCCGATGTCAAGTGATACAACATCCATCAAGGTCCCACATTCGACCTAAACCCGACAGATGGTTAAAATAAACCAAGAAAACAATCCGTTTCAGAGCTTTTAAGCTTCGCAAGCATTTTCTTTTTACCCCCTCTCTACCACCCAGTAAACCATCTTCTAAATCCTTCTTCTACTCCCCATCTTAAAACTGTAACGAATGAGCTACCCCGCTTTGTTATTACAGGTTTCCTCCTCCGTTAAAACTAACATTCATAACGTCTTAGATGGGATTCTTCTAGTCCTGTCATTTCGAAACCTTCTCTCTACGCTGGATCTTCAATTACTTGACTAATATCAACCCCTGGCTTCCGAGGAAAGTGGTTTCCTTCAAGCAGTTCCGTCAAACACTCCATCATCAGCAAACAGACGCGCCATTTAAAGATGGCGGCGCCGAGTATCGAAACCGCCATTTTAAAGATGAACTCATGAGGAAAGATTAATCTTTGAGAAGCGAATTGTATCTGCATATTCATAAATGGTACCAGATGTGAACGCGTGACTACGCACATTTTAGTGAGTGTGCAAAGTTTCAAAGTGCACGTAAAGATCACGCGTGAATCGTGTTTCTCGTGATACGTCCTAAGTTCTTCAAATTGTTTGAGGAATAAAAACAGATTTTTGAAGTTACTTGCATTCGCCATGTGGATGCATAGTTTTTATACCAGAAGGAATATATCCTTATATCCTTTTATATCAAAAGGAAATGCATGCATGAGTGTGCGTGAGCGTGTAGCATTAGGAAACTGCCTGCGTGACTGTGCGTGAAATATAAAACTTAACGTGACGCGCCCCAATGCGAGTGAATATCTACTGACTCGGTCGTGCGTGAGCGTGCGTGAAATATAAAACATATCGTGACGCGCCCCAATGCGAGTGAATATCTACTGACTCGGTCGTGCGTGAGCGTGCGTGAAATATAAAACATATCGTGACGCGCCCCAATGCGAGTGAATATCTACTGACTCGGTCGTGCGTGAGCGTGCGTGAGCGTGCGTGAGCGTGCGTGAAATATAAAACATATTGCGACGCTCCCCGATGCGAGTGAATATCTACTGACACGGTCATCTCCACACGATATTATATCAAATGTAATTTTAAAAAGTATGTAAAAGTCATCTGCGTTATTAGAGAGGGTTTCATGGAAAACTTCATTGAAAATATGTTCTCATAAAGTTTTCCAAATCTTTCGGACTTTTGACGTTTTTTGCATCAGACCTCAACTTTAAACTGATATTGCGAAATAAGTTTTAATGAACTATAGAGTTGGGACGAGATACCGACATCTTCTTCATTAGAACGAGGTTCCTCCATTGACATTTCTCACTCGGCCTTTAATTTTTGAGAGAAGGATCTTGTAGAAAAGTGTATGGACTTATCTCTTTAATAATCACGATCCACTTAAAATCAAGTATTAAATTTTTAATCCGAAAAATAATTCTTGATGCTCTACGCAAAATGTGTACAGAGTATATAGCAGTGACAAACCATCGTGGTTACTACTTATTTTGTTTTCTTTTCATTTCCCGAAAGCCTATTTCCATAGGAGGCGACGCAAATTTCAACATATATATTCAGAATGCTAAACTTGAAGTCTCCCGAGATTATTAATGAATACAAGTTTTAATTAATCACTTAATACTCTCAAGTTTTCTACGACGAAGTGATGTATACAAAAAGGACTCTTACTTTGTCGTGTTCAAAAACTTTTTCAAACAGAATTTAAATATTTATAATGACTTCATTAGAATTTCTGTCTATCTAGTTTAATTTGAAATCAACAAAAGTTGAACCGCAAATGTTGACTAAGAGCTGATTAGGATGCAAAATTTATAAAGCATTTTGAGATCAACATATGAAAATAGCCAATCAGAACATAATAAATATTTAACATTTATGTAATTTAAAAAATAAATAATGTAAATGAATATAAGGCAAGAAAGCGACGTTGTCTAGTCTAAAACATTATAAAGTAATAAAGGCTGTTGAATAATGCATCATCACTCATCAGTCATAAATTATATTTATGAATATTTCATAAGATTGGTATGAGAAACTATATGGTTGCATATTATTACAGAATAAATCGAAACAAAAAATAGAGCCATGTTATAAAAGACGGCACACGTAGGGTTGTTTAATTAAAATTTTCTTAGAAGACTCTAGATGACGCAAACGTAGCGATCATTTCTTTAAATTTGGCGCCACCCAGTTCATACCGAGCAACTTAAAATGTTGACTTACATTAGACATTAGACTCGTACATTAGACCTGTACATGTTGTGAGAAGAAAATCTTCTGATAGGTTGAAACTTAAAAATGAACTGTTTGTCCGATAAAGTTTTGAAATTTTGCATGATTATCGGTCTAGCATTATATACCCATAAAAAACACTCCGTGTAAAAAACAGCCAAGTCTCTTCAACTAAAAAAAAAATTATGAAATTTAAAAATTCTGCACTGAAACGTAGTGATATCAAAAAATGAGCCAAGTCAAAACTTTATTTGAAAATTAAAAAATACTTGGCACATCGTGTATATAAATAGCTTAGAAGTATAGGCTAGATATAAATACATATACTTATAGTACCTATACCTACAATGCCCTAAAAAAACGATGCGCCAAGTATGTTTTAATTTTCAAATAAAGTTTTGACTTGGCTCATTTTTTGATATCACTACGTTTCAGTGCAGAATTTTTAGATTTCATAATTTTTTTTTTTAGTTGAAGAGACTTGGCTGTTTTTTTACACGGAGTGTTTTTTTTATGGGGATATCACTTATTTTTTTAGTTTATTTACACAATTTGTAAAACTTATTAGGGCAACAATGGCTAATTCCTTTAAAAAAATACACCATTTCCGAATTAGTTACTAAAAAAATATTGTTTGGAGCTAAATTTAAACTTAAAGTGATATGCCATGAAGAATTGCGAAAGCATCGTTCCAATAGGTCCAGCCGTTTTCGAGATATGGCATCACTTCCGGTTTTCAAAATGGCGGCTGAAAGCTCTTACACATTGTAGGTATTAATATGTATTTAAATACTAATATTTCATTATAAGCCTTCTGAATAAGATTGGTTTTCGTATTGGTGATTGGTTTTTATATAAAGGGAAGTGAATTTAAGCAGATTTCGCTAAACTATGACGTCATTTCCGGTTTCAGTAATAAGAAAACTTTCATTTAACTATTGTTATTTCATAAAGAGGACCGTCTGAATCGATTGGCGCAAATTTCGTTCCGATCGGTTAAGCCGTTTTTGAGATATGACGTCACTTCCGGTTTCAAAATGGCGACTACCGGTTTGATTTATAAAAAGGCACCTCAGACGCCAAAAGTGCACATGTGGTAAAAATTTCAGATCGATCGGCTAAGCCGTTTAGGCTGTGGCGGTGATAGCGGTGTTTCCTGATATCATCATCATCAGATAGGTTTTAAAAGGGGTGTAATTTCACTGTTTTCACGGCCCTCTAGCACGCAAATGGCATAACCTATTGTTCCCAAATTTAGTATATGGAGTGGGGTGGGCCATAGCTCGAAATTAAGATATTTCACAACAATGTGAGATTTTCCAATTTTATGATCCAGTAGGCCGAAAATGCCATGTTGTTGCTTACAGTAAAAGTGTTTGGTCTGCTCCTTGGTTTTTGAGCGAGCGTAGCGAGCGTCACCACGGTACTCTTACGGCACTTTCTCTGTGTGTTTTTTTTTTTTTTTTTTTTTTTTGTGTTCACTGCCCAAAAATATCTTTTGATTGGTAGTTCCGATCAATTTGAAATTTTGACAAGTCATGGCGACCAACATTGTACCCAATCTTACAAAGTTTCAGCCAAATCCTCCCATTGGTTAAAATTTAAAAACATCTTTTATGTTATTTTTTAAATTTAAACTTGAACCGTATGACTGATCAACTTAAAACTTTGCATGGTCATTGGGACTAACATTATCTGCATTTTTGACAATTTTCAGACTAATCTATGTTTCAATCCAAAAGTTATTGACGTTTTACGGACATTTTGCGTGTTGGCTGTCAAATTTCTCGAAAATGTTGATCACGGCTACTTCGACTCTTTATAGTTCCAAGGTAGTTAGAGTAGAAACTTTCAAACGTATGAAACTGATATGACTGTTCAACAGATCGATCTAATATTGTGTAAGTACACACACTTTTAACATATGAGTGGTCCCAGATCTATTTTTTTTTAAGAGATCCTGTGATTTTTGAATATTAACGAGGAACAGTTCAATCAGAAAGGTTCAAAAGGTTCAAGCTTTGCATGGTTATTGGGACTAATGTTTTAGGACAATTTTGATATTTTTATACTTGAGTCTGACGAAATTCAAGAATTATTGGCTTTTAATGATATTTTCGATAGACATAATTTCGGTTCGAGGTGTTGCGCCTGTCCGTGCTCGCTCATCAACGCGTTACACAGAGCGTTTTCCTAGTTAGGCATTTACGGTATGTTGAGTGACTGTGAGTGTACGGTACGACTTGGCTGGGTGGAGCGACCGCTCCACTAGATTTAAAAAATGTTTGGCCAAATTATGAATATTTTAAATACGTTCGATATATGCATTTTACCAAACTTGCATTTTACCAAAGTTAAAAAAACTTTAAATTGCATAGTTTTTTTCACTCAAGATAGAGTGTACACATCAGCAACACATGCACCTACAAGCATAAAAATACGTTGTTTCTCACCCAGCTTCATAAAGTATCTCCATAGTAATTATATTCAAATCTTCTCTTGTAAGAAAACAAAACCAAAAACCAAAACACGAAAAGCAGCTCTGCTTCTCTGCTGAGGGAAAGGAAGATTAATATTTTCTATTAATTCCTCAAAAGAACATCACAATCACAAACAATGAGACGCCACTCCACTGCAGCGAGCGAACAACAAAGAAACAGAAGGATCCCCCCCCCCCGGGCTTTGTTGACTTCCACAAGTGAACAAGAAGAGTAGATATCCGCAGCAAACTGGCAGCTCCAGTAATTCTGCCAGTAGAAGTATTCAGAGGGTTGTTATTTTAAAAAGAGACCGAATGAAATTTCAATTATCAGCATTCTTTTTATTATTTTAAGGGGATTCCAGGGGGGTATGATATTTTAATTTCAAGGCAAATATTGTATACCGATATTTAGCGAAATCAACCCATTTTGGAAAGTTTAAAAAAAATCCGGGACGATTCAAACTGGTTCAAGACGATTCACAGAAAAGATCGAAACTGAATAACCGTTCAACATAGCAAGCTGAAACTTGGCATGAATAATCATAATATACATATACTTAGGGAGAACTAAAGTTCCTTTTCGGTATTTTTATTGCAATATTTCTTAAATAAAGTCGGGTGGTTCCGGATTTTTCGTAGAGAAAACCCACTTTTATTTTGGTGCCTGTGTCCAGGTTAGATATCACGTTATTGATAAAAAGAAACTAAGTAACTTCTTCGCCTATTCATAACGAAGACAACGAGCCCACTTGCAAGTCGGTAGAGTGTAAAATTGCGGTCTATACGATTTTTTTTTAATGAAACAGCAATATTTCATCAAAACATTTTCGGCACCAAAATATTAAATATTGGAGGTGAAAATGGTCAAGTGTGTTGTAGAATCACTTATGAGCAAAATACAATATCTTCCTCTTATGTGCAATAGTTTGGCCAATTTCATATTTTATATGTTTAGTCACGTGGTACCCCTCGAATACCCTTAAGTGTTCGAAACAAGCAACTATTACAAAGATACCTAATATCCATAAATTTTTTTCAGACCTTTCCCAATTTAATACATTGTGTTTAATATAAATTGACAGCTATACCTATTAAACCGCTGGACATCATGACCAACGATACAATCTTTACCCCGCCCTTGCTCTTACTTGATTTAGCCTACATTGCCACCACTCATCATGGATCTTAGTTCCGTAACCCGCAGTTCACACTTGAGTGTTAGGTTGCATAACCTGTAGGGTAGAACTGTGATCAGTGTATATCGACGCATTCTCAATCAGACGGTTGGGTTATTCCGAGCTATCACGATTACTGAAGCATTTCGACTCCATTTGACAACGTCACAAGACGGCAGGGCCGAAACATCTGAGCTGGGACCCTATTCTAGAATGTTTTAAATCCTTATGGCCCTGACCGGATTCCATCAGAATGGAATTGGGAAAACGTTCTAGAAAAGGTCTCCTGGGAGTGAATTGTTGTTCAACATTAAGATACGACTTATTGACACCACTGGCGGGGCACGCTGCTGGTATTCACTTCAAGAAGTACCAGTTTTACTCGCTTTATCTCTTGCACGTCTTAACCATTTCACGCTCTCAGTGTAAATGCATTCCCATCTTTTACGACCCCCAAACTATGAAGATTTCACCGAGATTATAAATAACTTGGCTGCAAACGTATAATTCGTTTTAATCTTTAATCTACATCTTCTTGTTCATGTTCTTTGTCTTGTTCATTCATAAACTAGAACGAAATTAAAATTTAACAAGGTTTTATGTACGTAACACAACGAATGATGGGGTATGTTGGTGTTAAGTGATTCTTATAGTGGATCCGTGTCATATTGCTACAACACACATCAGACATCACTGTATTGTTGCAAAAACAGATTTAGATCATGGAGAATATGAAGGGCATTAGACAGTAAAAGTGGGGTGTTAATCTTGGTGTCGCTGATGAGAAAACTAGCATAACCGTGATGTAGAAAATTTATATAACTACAAATGGTGGCAGATGTGGGATATTGAAAATTAAAGAAATTAGCCTTGGGTTCTCTCTCGAGCAAATAAGGGTTACAATTGGGAATATTAATTCATGTAACATGTATACATTTAGGAAGAAAGCGCTTGTGAAAATGTGATCGGCATTTCCTTTAACAGTCCCAGTTTAAATATTAATTTTATGAATTTTCAAATCATTTTCTAAAACGAATATCATATTCTTATTCTGAAATGTTATACACACCACCGTCCCAGGACACATTTTATATCTCATTTTATTAAAAAAATAAATACTCAAAAAATGATAATAATGAAATTTAAAAAAATTATATTATTTATCGCATTTTAAAAATATGGATACCATGATTGCTAAATACGTTTTTGTCGCATCATAAAAGCATAATGGTAGTCAAGCAACTTTCAGAAAGTTAAAGTTATATGGTCACTATGCCATATGAACTTCTATACAATGTTGAAATTTGCAGTGAATTTACTAATGAAATGGTCATAAAGTAATAATGGAAGAAATTTTCATCTCTTTCAAATCTGATTCACAATTTTTCTGTGCAAAATTAACACAAAACGATTTTGAATGATATGGTATGGAATTGCGCAGTTGAAAGTTACATTTAATTACCCTGTACAACTTGAAAGTTGCATTGCCACAGCAGCAGTTACTCCGTCACAGTTGTTCCGGACTTTTACCTACGTACAGTTATTAGTCTTGGGTCATTCCGATATTAGTTTTGCCAACATGACTTCCAAAACTTCACATTTCACCACAGAATTTCAACCAAAATGTCGAGGGTGTGCTTTATATGTTTACATGGATAGTTCATTTTGTCGCTAACATCCAAGATGTCAACATTCATAAGTTTCAGCCAGCAGTTTCTCATTTAACTTCAAATATATGAGACCACATAGTGATTGTGATATTTTCTCGAATAAAACGAAATCAAAATCAGCTTGCGTGAGCGGTTTTTCCAGGAACTAAGCGTATCGTCGCTCTTTTTGCCTGGAGCTTTTTGTTTCTAGAGATTGTGAGTCCGTGTTATATCATGGATATTCAACTTTAAACAAGCTCGAAATCCTTTTGTGTCAAATCAATTCTTTTTCCGAGAATAAAAGTGATGTTCTTTTCGAATCTATTTTATTGAAGCCTGCCCTTGGAACAAAATATTCAGTTGTAAAACAAATATTTCTTGTGATTAGAAATCTAAGACAGTGTCTCGAAATACAAGAACTGTTGTGTGATTCTCGTTTCTGTAATTTTGCTTATAAAATATTATTTCGTAATATAATTTAGTTCGTACATGTAAAAGAGTACAGATTGAACTCGGAAACAGGATTTACGAAACGTTTAAGAATTAAATATTAATTGAGCGAGCGTAGCGAGCGTCACCACGGTACTCTTATGGCACTTTCTCTGTGTTTTTGTGTGTTCACTGCCCAGGTCAAACCGTTCAACCAATCAATCTGAAATTTTACACACGTACTTATGTAATCTATGAGGTCTCTGGGATCATTTTTGAACAGGATCCTGTGATTCATAAATGTATTATGTGATTTTTGAAATTTAAACTAGGACTGATTGACCGATCAACTTAAAACTTCACATGGTCATTGGGACCAACAATTTAGGTATTTTTGCCAATTTGAAGACTAATCTGTTGTTGATTCAAAAGTAATTGTAATTTTAATGACATTTTATTCTATAATCTTGAAATATTTGAAAAATGTATCTATACTTAATTTTCATCCCTGTCTTCTTGATGCTCATTTCCAAGGCCTATAGAGCAGCTGATACTTGCAAACGCATATAAAATCGGATGCAGTACGATGGCTCGCTCATCAACGCGTTACACTGAGCGTTTTCCTAGTATTTTATGTAAATCCGAAAATTCAGTACAAACACTTTAGGGAATTTATACGTTGAGTGATCGAGAGGTCGTTGGTTTATAAAATCTTTTTGATAGGATGTTCGAAGCGCGGAAATTGCATGGTTTTCCTGCTAATTAGTCGATCAATGGGCGAGTTTTTCTCCTGGAATGAGATCAAAAAGCCGTGTTTGAATTGAGATTGTGTAAACCAATATAATTGAAAAGTTTTCTCATCAGGAAGTTCGTATCTTGGGCGACACACTTTCGCCTTGGCAGAAAAGTAAACTCTGAATTATTATTCAATGTGCGCCGTTCACCAAAATCAATTTTACATCTTTGCTGTCATACATTATCAAATAATTGAATTCCATAATAAATTTACTCTTATGATGTAGGTAAGTAATTTAAATATATTTTGCTAGAAATTGTTAACGTAACATATTGATGTATTTTCATCCGTAGATGAGTTGCATTTTGTATCTCTAAAACCATTAGACAATTTATTTTAAAATTGTCATAAAAATGTAAAATTATTCTGTTTTTTCTACAATTTGATTGTATAAATACAATATTTCCTTTCGACTTTAATAGACTTCCGGAGGAAATAAGTTTCAACATCGAAAAAATGTACACATTTAATTTTTGTACCTATATTTTAATTTAGTTTTTTAAGAAAATGACTTACCCCCTTTAGTGTCGATTAAGAATTAAGTATCACGCGCCTTTTCTAAATAATTTTCTGTATCACAAAATATTTAAGCCGACTAAATGGTAAATATCCTTCCAGCGAAGTAAATGTTAATGAACATTCTGGTGTGAACATTGAGCGACGCTTGAATGCAATTGTAATTAACGCTAAACTCACAAACCTCTCTAATAGGTTGTTAGAATTATTAATGTTGCCTTTGACGTTTCTACCCTCGAAGCTATGTTGCAACGTTTACGTTTATCGAGCAAACGTTATTCGTGTAAGGAAGTTATCATCTCGAACTACATCTTCGTTACATCTTTGTTACATATGTTACATCTGCCTTTTAGTGGTTTAATTAAATGCTGAGCTGGAATATCTATGTAACCAACATTTTTTTTCGATGTGTTATTTTTGTAGAAGCCCTTTGTACTTACTTGCATCGTCTGTACAATGCCAACTTAAATGTTGATTTTTCAATGTTGGTATTATTTAAAATGATCATGAGTGTTGTCTAGTGACTGTGATGATATGACTCTGAAATAGATTTTGGTAATTTATTAATAAATTGTTGAATTTTTTTAAAATAATTTTACGCTCTATCCTTTTTATAATGCAAGGATCCATCTCTACCGTATCTTTGACTAACAGCTGTCCACAATATGTAGTCTAGTGAAAAGTCTGTTAAAAAAGATCCTGTATGGATCGAGAATATTTAATATTTTAACAGTACATGAAAGACGAAGTGAGAAATATTTAACGAAACGAAATTGGTTTACCTAAATCGAATTTCTTGGGTTTTGAAAAACCCCTAACTTAATCTTCATTTCAAATAAGATATCCATCGAAAAGTATCAAACGCGAGTCTGGCTCTTGTAAATACCAATGTTTATACCTAACTAAAACATGGTCTGGGTTGACAGCGGTCCCTATTGGAAGGCATACATTATTTAAAGGTGAGAGTCTTTTTGCCTTGATGGCAAAGTTTAGCATGACACTGGCAGTGCCGTGCTAAATAACTCGTAAGGAAATAAAAAATGTCTTTTGCATGCAGATTTTTTCGTTTAACTCTTAAACAAGAGGGTCGCCAATATAGGAACGAAGTTTACTAAAACAGATCCTCCTAATTTACCAGTAGATTGAAAATACTCCTCTCTTATATTTAAATTCATTATTCAAGCTAGTTTACAGAACGATGTACTCAAAAAGTTGCAATCGCAATCTACTTTATTCTCCCATGTAAAGCAGTTTTTCTATTATATGATTTGAGAAAACTCGGATAAATCTTGACAGATACAACAATCATTTTATTTTACAACCGCACATTATTGGGCAATAACGTATAACATCACGTTTTTATGTTGAAATTCTTTTTCGTCTTGGAAGATGCTGAGACTGTAATTTCCCGAGAGTATTGTAAAGACTTTGTTCATAATTTTCCTAACAATGTTAGTTTATTGTATTTTTAGTTTACACATTTTCTATACTTGTTGTAGCTCAAATCAGCAGAATATTTATGGTTGTGTTCTGAAGTAGGTTGGTTGAGTTTTATGAACTCAATTCTAGATTTTCGTCAGAGAGTAGCGACCCGTCCCAGTAAACTATTTATCGGAGAGAGTATAATTTGATTTAGTTCGTAGCTCGACAAACTTGTTGGATCAAACTCGATTATTGTTCGTGTTGAACGTGAAAAGGTGAGTCGATTTCGAAGTGAGGTGATAAAGGTTACAACCTTTAGCATCGAGCTTTTCGTTTCAGAATGGATAACTTCAAGTATTATCACATACTTTAAAAACTTATTTTGATACCCATATAAAAAATATATATGTTCTATAGAAATGCTGTTATTGCCTTGAAAATTGAAGTATCAGCATCGTAATATGTCATTTTGACGGGATAAAGGTGTTGCTAAATTTGAACTGCTTGCCCCGTTTCGAAATGTGTGTAATGAAATTATTTTAATTTCGAAGAAGGTATACGTATAGGTAGGAAGTAGGTATATAATTAAGTAATTAGTACGTGCCAAAAACGGTAGAGCTTGGTAAACTACATTCCAATTGTCCATATCAATAACACAAGAGTAGGGAAAATGATGCGATATAAAGTCTACTTAGAACAAAAAGTACAGGTATCCCGTTTTTCAAAGTGGACTACAGGAAATGTATATGTTGTTGTCTATGGAATAGACATTTTTCTTCGGTTTTCTCATGATTTATTGTGATACAAAATAACGTTTCAAAGAACGAAGAAAAATGTCCCATTCATTTAAAAAGCGGTCGCGAAAATCTTCAACGAGAAATACGTCCCCTATCTTGTAGACCACAAACGCAGTACTCTTTACAATAAAGTGTTAGAAGACGAATACATAAGATTCTAAGGCCTTTGGAACCAAAGTCGAAAGATGAATCCATTGAGCAAATGTGGTTTACATTTCAAGAAGGCTTATCGGAAAAACAACAATAAATTTTGTTGTTTAAGCGGGAGTGAATATTTCTGTTCGCTGTTTTGTGTCATTTCAGACGAGTTTTTAAATTTTTAATTTACTACATATTTTAATAAAATTTCTTTTGCAATTGTAAAGGCAGTCCGTACTTTTATTCCTGTGTGAAAATGATGATCAGACCTCCTGTAAACCAGCCAAGTAAGCTCCCAAATATTTTAGACTACTGAACTACCTTTCTTCTGAAAAAGTCAGGTATACCTACCTAACTACTATTTTTTCTGCATTGGACGTTCTTCATACTTTCATCAGATCACCTTTCAAGTGTATTTTACATAATAAACTCTTTGACGTAAAACACATCTAAATATCCTTTGATGTGGATGGCCTTTGCACTTTTGCACTTCAAAAAAGCTACATGCAAACATGCCTGTTGGAATGCGACTATTGCCGAATCTAAATTTGACATTCATGAGTGTGTGTTTTCATTCATCACAAATAGTAACAAACTGCAACAGATGGGTATACAGTGGAACTATACCAGCGGACATACAGTGGAAAATGTATAGGTTAGGTTCGGACAAGGTAAGTGGGACACGGTGCTAGCAACTTTCATTTTGAAATCATTTATTAAGCTTAGATGGTAGTTACAATACAGCCTATTACATTACAATACATTTGATTCATTATATTTATCATCTCAATTCTCATACCTCTTTGGTTACCATTAATTTAAATTCCCTCCAGTCTTTGTACCTACTCTTTCAGTTCTTCAGCCAGATTATTATATTCACGTCTACACCTTTATACGCTAAACTGTTACTTACTAGGTAGGTTAGATTTACATTGATTCACTTAAATGTCTGTTTTCTTTCTGGTGTTATTCAATTGATTAAGATATGACGGCATTAATCCTAATTTGACTTTATGAATACAAATATGTGACTAGGTAGGTGAGTAGTAGGAAGTAGGTACCTATCTGCATTAATAATTAAATTGTATTATAGTTTTATACACAATATGAGGTAGAATATTGATACTTTTAGCTTTTGAAGCCTTTGTAAAGGTTTAAACAGCAAACTGGAAAGGTAGACAAGATTTTTAATAATGTTAGTAAAGTTACAGGTAGAGTCAGAAGTCCTTAATCACATTTAAAATCCTACTGTAATTAGTTCTCGTACATTGTTTACGATTCGTTTACATTCGGAACATGTAGGTATAAAGTTAAGCTCGACCGCTGCAGACGTGTTTCACCCTGTAGGTAAATTAGTTTGGTTTTCATAGAATTTGACAGCAGCTTGAAGAGGAATTCAGTCTACCTACTCAGGAGATTCTATCTTTGTTTCACAAGTTTGTAAGGTGCATTGCATTTTCTATCTGTTGAAGTTAGATGTGATCATTTCCTTGTTTCATGGGCGCCTATGGTTATAATGCCTTTGATCAACTTCCAGATTTTAGGAAATTGAATATGGTCGATGATAGAAGTTGACTCTTACAGGATATTACCTTCCCGTGAGTTTCAGTATTTTCTCCGCGCGTTATGCAGGGGCGGATCTAGCCTCTTGTCATGGAGGGGGCGATTTTAGAAAATATGAAGGGGGTCTAGTGGTATCCCCAGCCACGGGCGTCCACAGAATTTTTGCCAGGGGGTGGAGGTAATGCAAGAAAAACAACTGTCCCACGGGCTAAGGGGGGTGTGGGGGGCAAGCCCCCACCCTGCCCCGCAGGGCGTTTTTTGGTTTTTGGACACTTTGAATCAAATTTTGAGACGTTATGAGGTGTATTTTGTTGATCAATTCATTATTTTTTAAGCTTGGACACTTTGGGGTAGTGCCCCCACCTTACCCCGCAGGGTATTTTTCGGTTTGTTGACACTTCGAAATTAATTTTCTGAGTCTTTTGTTTAGAAAATGAAACTATACGTAAATAACACCACCAAATTTGTATGCTATCCTGACATCCTTGCCCCCCCCCCCCCCCCCCCCCAGTCACCCCTGTGGAAGCCCATGCTTTCATCCGCCAAAGGCCTATCGCCGAGGCAATTTTTTTCGAAATATTGAAAAAACATTAATTTTAAAACACTTTTAGAGCAAAGATTAAACCTTGCCAAAAAACAAGACATGATTACGATATTTTTGTAAATTTGACGAAATGTAAAATAAACCTGCTGATCTTAATAGAAGGTGGAGGAGGAATCATGGGGGGGGGGGGGGGGGGGGGGGCGATCGCCCCTTCCGCCCCTCCTTGGATCCGCCCATGGCGTCATGAAAATGTTTCGCTTTCCCGCCAGATCGGCGTCTGATCAGGATCCGAGTCCTGCGCAACGGCAACCCGACTTTCAAAGGCGTCTACATGCGCGTGGTCATGAAGACGTACGACTCGCTCAGCAAACTGCTGCCCGAAGTGACCGAAGCGCTCAAGGCGGGCACGTTCATCCCCAGGCCGGGGATCCGGGTTCTGTTCTCGATGGAGGGCATCAGGATCGAACACGTCGAGGAACTGCAGAATGGAGAGACTTACGTAGCGGCGTGTCAGAATGAGACTTTTAAGTCACATGTGCAGTATCCACAAGTATGAGACAGCGGCTCTTTATTAAAACAATTTAAAATAACACTTAAAAGAGGGCTTGGTAGTGAGTTTGACCTTGAAGAGTTTTTTAATCGATTTTTATCAATATCTTTTTCCAGTGTAATTGTTAACAAAATAGGGCCATGGACGTGAATTCAGAACAATTCAATGAAAATAATTCCATAGCTTGTAATTGTTTATTAGATATACTTTGTCCTACAGGTGTTTAGAACCCGAAAATTTAGTAATTTTTGGGTTCTAAACACCTGTTGGACACAATAAAACTAATAGCTTATTCCAAACTATGAAATTATTTTCATTGAACTGTTCTGAATTCACGTCCATAGCCCTATTTTGTTAACAATTACACTGGAAAAAGATGTCGATAAAAATCGATTAGAAAACTCGTCAAGGCCACGCTCACTACCAAGCCCTCTTAAGGTGCTGCAAGCGCAAGCGATTTTGCTGCGTTTTGTAGACTTTTTTTGCGATACGATTGGATACGAAATGGGTAGACCAAATTATTTGAAATTTTAATCGTAATTAGATAAAAGACAAACTTAGGGTTATCCCTTGGTACATTTTTAATTTTTTGTTTCGTTAATTAGTAATAATAAGTGGATTTTGAGTGAAAAATTAGATATTTTCTTGTCTTATAAAATTAAATTTCAAAAATGTGCCAAGTGATAACCCTAAGTTTGTCTTTCATCTAATCATGATTAAAATTTGAGATGAATTGGTTAACGGGTTTGGTCTCCAATCGTATCGCAAATTTCAGAGTTTTTCGCGGTTTTGTTGAAAACCGGCGCCTAATTAACGATGCAATAAGCAAAAATGAAAAAGTGCTACTAATATACAATCATACTGATCATGTGAACATCCTGTAAAAGCTACACTCACTTATGAAACAATTTTTGTCTCTCAATTTTACCTTAACTCTGGACTGCAGAATAATGATAGGTACCTACAGTGACAGAATTTAATGTCGTTACCCTCCTTCTTCCCTTTTTATCATTTACGTTAGTTTATGTTCCTCCCCCTCGACCCTTATCACAGGAAAAGTTGTTTTAATGTGTTGGGGGGGGGGGGGGGGGGGGGAAGAGAAGAAACATTGCTAGGTATTTACTATTTTCACGATTGTACGTATAGATATCTAGGTAGGTATAGCTACACTATCTTTCTTGAGGTAGAAGATTTTCTTACATTCATTTAGAATTTAGGCAGTAACGAAATCTGTTAAGTATATACCTACTAGTAATTGGTTGTCATGCAAGTTTAAATTGTGGGAAATCTTACAAAAACTTAAAATATCACTGATATAATATAATGAAATGGATATTTTTACATTCAAACACTGTGAAATTGCAAAGTTAATCGTACAGATTTTTGAACTTTTTCAGCATCTCACTTTAGTTCGAAACATACCATGTTCTACTGTATTTTGTAAAACGTTATCGTCCAATAATTTAGCTAACAACTTACCAGTTTACATTTACAAAAGTTTACATACTTCTACTGTGTTATTGTCAATAACTTTCGATCATTCGTTGCTGGTAATAATTAGCACGAAAGACTATTATATTCTTTTGCTGACTAATAAAACGTCGGTGTCAGGTCTTCTCGTAGCATCTAACAAAATGATACGTGATCCGCGGAAAAAATATATTCGCAGTTCGAATGTGAATGAATCAAATAATTCTAGGTGAAAGGAATCTCGGAGTTTGTGCCAAATAAATGATCTTATAATATGTAGGGCGAACAAATAATAAATTGTACCTCGAAAGAAAAGGTTTAAATAAATAAATATAAATATGTGATACAGAGTGATGTGATAAAGTTATTTATCCTTTTAAGTGATAAAGGTTTGATGGCATCATCCTATGAAGTCTGTGCTAATGCATTATCTAACTCTAGTAAGCTATAGCTTTGATTTAATTGAAAATAACAAGGATTGATTGTCAAGGAATCTGACCAGCAGCCTATCCGTTTTTTTAAAGTACCGTTTTTAATTGGTTTGAGGGTAGGTACCTAGAATATAAATAAATTTATAATTTAATATTGTACGAGTAGGTACTCTTATTTGTGAAATGAATAGGAGCTACGTTTCAGTGCTTTTCATATTTGCAATGTTGTAGTTTACTCAAAAGGTTAAAGGTGTTCTCAGAGAATCCAACTTGAACCTAAGGGACAACATCGACGGAGTTTTAATATTGAATCGTGTTTTTGTGTACACTTCTATTTCAAATTGTTATGAGAGTAACTACAATTTGGTGGCACTGGAGGGATGTGAACTAAATTATACCTACCTCCTACTCATTCACTGTTAATAAATAATAAACTTTATAGTAGGTTTTGTTTCTGTAATAGGTAACATAAAATACGTTAGCACATCTGCCCACATCACAATAAAATACACTATTTTATCATTTCAGGGCATATTAAAACCAAAATCAAATGCGACACCAATTTATTGTTATCATTTTGTAGACATTCACTTCCAGGAACTCTCATAATTCGTCCTCTCAACGTCTCCAAACCCACAGGAAATTCGTCCCGCGTCCGCCGTTAGCGTGTCCCGCTCGCCCACGTTGTCGCCTCGCACTCCGATGACGCCGACGTTCATCCCCCGCCTGGTGACGATCGTGCGCCACGGCAATCGCCCCCGCCACATGTTCCGCGTCCTGCTCAACCGTCGCACCGCCTCCAGCCTCGAGCACGTCATGTCGACGATCAGCACGACGATCCGCCTCGACGGCGGCCCCCTGCACGCGCTCTTCGCGCAGTCGGGGAGGGCGGTGACGCGCGTCGACGAGCTCTTCGGCAAGGATCACGTCTTCTTTGGCTTTGCGAATAAGTTGAAGTACTTTGCCGACGACTTGGTGCTCGATCAGGTGGAGATCGACGCCATCAACAAGTTGAACAAGATGCCGAACTCGGAGAAGTTGAAGGTAACTTGATGAAGTTAGGTAATGCAATGACGGTGCTCATTGGGATGGTATGATTGGATTTATTCACGCTTATTAACTGATACTATGGTTCGGATTACTTGCTAAAGAGCTTCTCTAGTGGATTGATGTTTTATTGAGGGTCCTTATTTACGAGTGAATGGCTTCTAAAGTCACAATTGGTCTAAATTTGTATAAACTTCATGCATTTAGTTTCTGACTGCGTATGAACACAATGAAAACGACAATACACCACAATAAATGATTTTCAAGTTATCTATTTATGTTCCTAAGATATCGTTGTTGAATAAAATTAATAGATTCAGGCTTGAATTTTGTAAAAAGCAGATATATTTCAGTACTTGATATGTGGAAGCAAATGAACCGATAGTGAACCTCATATCAAAAATCGTGAATAGGATTGAAAATGTAAATGTAAACTATTGATGTGTGGCTCTTTAAAATTAAAAATAATTTCATGGGGAGGAAATCAATAAGAAATTATTGTACTCTAACACGAAAATTCAAATACTTTAATGAATCAAATTAATTTACGATGAAATGTCCACACATCAATAACTCCAGTTTACATTTCCAACAGGGCCACTCATCCTCCTCCCACACAATCTACTACCCCGTGGACACTTCCCTGCAGGTGCCTCACAACGCTCCGGCGCCGGTGCGCGAGACTCCGCCGCAGATCCGCATGAAGTACGACATCGGCGAGACCCTCGGCACGGGTACGAACTCCGTCGTCAAGCTCTGCTCCGTGCGACACTCCAAGGACGGCACGAACTACGCGCTCAAGATCACAACCAAGACAGAGGAGAACTACCAACTGCTCAACAACGAGGTCACCATGCTCAAGGTAATGTGGACAGAGTAACCTCCACACGTTGTAAATCACGACCCTCTTCCACTTGTCCAGTCTCTGCGTCACGTCAACTCGTCCGCCTCTTGGCGATGTTCGACGAGCCCGCCGAGACTTACCTCATCCTCGAGCTGCTTATCGACGGCAACCTCCACACTTTGTAAATCACGACCCTCTGTCTAGTCTCTGCGTCACGTCAACATCGTCCGCCTCTTGGCGATGTTCGACGAGCCCGCCGAGACCTACCTCGTCCTCGAACTGCTCACCGACGGCAACCTCCACACGGCGCTCAAGACGGCGCGCATCGGCGACTACGAGGCGAAGAGGTTCATCGCGAACCTCGCGTCGGCCCTCTGTCACGTGCACTCCATGTTGATCGTCCACCGCGACGTGAGGCCGGCGACGATGATGATCACGCGAGACGCCCGGGGCGAGAGGAGCGTCAAACTCTGCGACTTCGGACTGGCGATACAGGCGAGTCTTTTTGACATTTCTTTAACTTTACACCTTTCCAACAGTTTGTGGTGGTGGCGCGAGAGGGCACCACGTGTTTCTTGTCCTTGAGGAAACACGAAGATCGCGCCAACAATGATCAATACAACAATTACAATAATACAATACAGTTTTATTCACTCAAAAGTAACCGTGTACATTTGAAACAATTCATAAATGCATAAATTAGAAAACACTTTCTACACACCATAATCACAAAGAAACCGTCAGTTCTTTCCAGTTCCTTACACTGTTTATATCAATCAAACACAACTAGCTCCGTCTCTGGACAGGCAAAACCATACCTTCCTTGGGTTGCGATGACCGGTCGACCTTGACCTCCAGTCTCTCCCTCCCGCTGTTTACTCGTTACATTACGTACATCAAATCTCCAGAGAACGACAATTGTAGCTTACTCGTTCGTCGAAGTACTTTGCTAATCGATATTGTGATCCGACATCTCTTGAAATGACATTTCTGTTTAAATAACCTAGGACACGCAATGATCTTGAAATTGTGACTGCCACCTAAATAAAAATGTGCATATTTACTTTTGTTATTCATACTGAACTGCGATTTTACATTTTAATAGCAATTAATTTTTATACATGTCCGTATACGTCTTATTATCCTCAATAATATTATCAGACGATTTTAGAGTGTAGGTATTTGAGTTTTTCTGAATTTGACCATCGAACCGTAAACACTGAAGTATTTGATTTATTTATTGAGGCATTTGACTACGACTACAAATAGTAATTACAAATAATATTGGAGGAATAAAATATATATTGTGTTGGATACAAGTTTTTCAGCTATCCTGAAGTATCATTGAAATGGACTTCAGCCCTTCTTCTTCTAAGGCTCAGTCCCCAGAGTATACAAGGGATATAGAGATTATATAGAGATGATATCCCAATATAGTCAGGTTGTGTAAACAATAAGATTACGCTCTTTTGTGCCCACAAAGCTCACAAAATAAGATTTCACCTTTTACAATCCAATTTTGCACTTTCTCTGCCATTCTTCTCCAGAATATTCTCATGATATTGGTTCTCTTCAAGCCATTGTTGCCATGTTTCCGCATATTCAGCTCGATCCATGTCCCAGGAGGTTTCATGGCATTTCAACGCACTAAATCTCTTTCTGGCACTAAAAAGTTCTTCATCCTGCTGTTTGCAGATTCAGTTTTACGAAAGGGATTGTATCGCATATACTTTTTCGGTGAATAATACACAATGTGTTGAGAACATGGAAAAGAAACATTATTACATTTTTTGTAGGATTGGGGTTGCACGGTGCAAATTTTTTAGGCCGAACAATGTATCCTCCTGGATTCCTTCGTACTACTGGGTTCATATGTATGGAGGTCCCAGGCTCGATTCCCGTTTCTCCTACCCGACTGAGGGGTTTCGTGTTTCCTCAGTCGAGGGCCAAGATCACCTCCTAAACGACATCATTGGTCCATCGCCATTAGCCTAGTTGAAGGACAGCGCGACGTTAAACACCACTAAAAACAACTGAATCAGATACTTAGTGACCTCTATAAATGGTCAGAAAGAACGGACATCCTTAGGGTAACCCAATTCGACACTAAAAGCTTGTAACAGCGTATGCATATCTCGAACGAAGTGAGTATACATGTCTTATCAACTAACTACATTGCGAAATAACATAAATTGATATACCGCATAGTGCCCAAAATAAAATAAAATTGGCTATTAGCTATTGGCTAAAATTGGCATTTATATTCTTGCGAAAACTGCCTTCTGAACGAGATGTCAAGAACACTGGTTTCTTCAGCCATCTTATTTTACCAGCGCATTCTATTGGTACTTTTAGGCTAAGTTTACCGCTGACCGCCTGACGTTCGACGTTCGGCGCTCAGTGCTGAAAGATGAACATGGTACAAGGTTTATCTTTTGACCTTGATCCTCTTGATGGCGCCTCTTGATTGGCCAACGCCGAGCGCTGGCGTTCAAGGTCAATGATAAACCATGTTCATCATTCAGCGCTAGCGCTGAGCGTCGAGCGTCGAGCGTCGAACGTCAAGCTGTAAACGTACCTTTAGGGTCGAATAGCTCATATTCTTCTTGTCTAACGTTGACCTTGACCGCAGTCGTCCAAGCCGCTGTACGAGCTGTGCGGGAGTACCTTCTTCATGTCGCCGGAGATGCTGCGCGGCACCGGCTACGGCGCCAAGCTCGACGTGTGGGCGTCGGGCGTCGTGCTCTACTACATGATGACTCAAGTCCCGCCGTTCCTGGGCGGCGACGAAGACGAGGACCGCAGGCTGATCATGGCCGGCGACATCAACGTCGCGGCGCCAGAGTGGAGGTGCTTGCCGCCCGGCGCAAGGGATCTCATAGGTAGGCGATGTCGTCGTTGTGGAGGTGCTTGCCGCCCGGCGCAAGGGACCTCAGGTAGGCGATGTCGTCGTTGTGGAGGCGCAAGGGACCTCATAGGTAGGCGATGTCGTCGTTGTGGAGGTGCTTGCCGCCCGGCGCAAGGGGCCTCATAGGTAGGCGATGTCGTCGTTGTGGAGGTGCTTGCCGCCCGGCGCAAGGGACCTCAGGTAGGCGATGTCGTCGTTGTGGAGGTGCTTTTCATGAATGACCAGATTTTATTGTTTCTCGAAAGATGTATTCATCTTAGGGGATCTCGAGGGATTAAATAATATGGATTACTAATATATTTGGGTTCACCTCAAAATTTCTTCAACATAGGACATTTTAAGTGTTTTCAACGTCAAACAATGAATACTGTTGAGTTCTAGAATTTTCGTTGAATCAGCTTTTGCAAACGATATTATTTTTGGACATTGCATGAACACCTTTTCGAAGATAGGCTAAATATAAAAAGTGATGAAGCATTACATGTATTAAACAGATCCAAAGTATTCACTCACAATACGAAGAATTGTTTGTCAACCTTTGATCTCGTTAGGTGCAATACCAGCGAGACTTAACAATACCTCTTTTCAGTTTGTGACCTTTTCGAAGTGACAGACATTTCGAGGAAATAATGAAGAGTGATAGAATAGAAAATATTTATACTTTCGAGTTTTGTATTTTGTACAAAGCAATTCTCAATGGAGTAGATGTAAAATTTATCAGAGTTTATGCTGAAACTTTCATATGGGTATATTGAAGTTTTAAATTGAGTTCTAAATTACTTCTTTTCTCTCGTATTTTATGAGCTATATTAATGAAGTGTATTACCTAGTTGTTATGATCAAAGTTTTCGTTGGTCCATACCTACAACGTACTCAATTAACCTATCCCAAGTATTTTCTTTGTTCCACTATAATAATATATTGCTTCGATGGTCCCCAAAGGAGAGTAAATTTAACTATAGTTAAATTTACTCATTATAATGTATGGAACTACGTACTTATAAAATATGTTATTAACATCGAACCAAAAGTTTAGTTGGTAGATACAAAGAAACTCAGAGGGAAGGATCCAAGTTCGATCTTAATTTTGACACAAATTTGAAGAGCAGTAATGTAATGACAATGACTATGACAATGTAATGGCAGAACAAAGAACCATGTCTATGAAAGAACAGTGCTATCGATTTGGCTGATGACTCTAGACACAATAAAAAAATCCTTGTTCCTTGGCACAATATTTTGTCACAAAGACGTAATTCTGAGAGAAAATTGTCTTAACTTTACCAATTCAAATATATTTTTAAACTTTATATATATCTGAAACATTTTGCTTGAAAGAACTCAAATAACTAAAATTAATTTAATTTAAATTGAAGTCAGAAGAGAAGTCTTTAACTTTCCTCATATTATCCTCAGAACACATGCTCTGCGTGGACGTCGAAGAGCGCTACTCCACCGAGGATGTCCTCCACCACCCCTGGGTCACCGGCGATGAGTTCGCCCTCGGCGACGGCGACAGAACGAGGTCGACGGAGGACGCCTCCCTCGACCTCGAGGTCTCCGAGCACGGCGTCGGCGATCACAACGACGTCAAGCCCGGCCGGAGAGTCGTCAGAGTCCTCGAGACTCTCCAATCAGAGCTTCGAGAGGATGGCGACGACGAGGTGACGGGCAAACAGGCGGCTCTGGAGGCGGGAATTGAGGCGGAGGAGGAAGTCGACGACAGTTGGGAAGACGCAGCTGACGTATACCACAGCGTCAAAAATTAATCGCGGAAGAAATTTAAATTTTTGATCACGTTTACTTCGTACTTTTATTATTGTTTATTCTAGGTCATTTACAAGTGCATTGTCATCAATGTGAAATTAAATTAAATATTTGCTATTTGAAAAAGAACGGTTTTGATTATCACCGATGTAGAAAACAACCCCTGGTGCTGGACTTGTGATTATACATTTTTGACGAATCAATATAATAGACTTGGCAACACTGTGCTTAAGATAGTGACATGAAAGACGTAATGTCCAAGGTGCGATCATATAAAAATGTTGTACTCTGACTAAGCTCTCATCTCACCCAAGAATGCCGTATATAACATTGAGACGAGAAAGTTATCACTCGAGAGCGAAGTTGTCATTTTATACGATCGCCCTGGTGTGACGTCGCTTTACATCTCTGACTGAGTCATGATGATCAAGTAGGTGGTGGCTGATCCAATTATCTAGAACAGAAATGTATCTACATGTATCTACGCAAGAAGGTACAGGGTGGTCTTGTCAATCTTCTTGTACCAATGATAGAGTCGACTCACAGAAAAGATGAGACTCAGGTTCAGGGAGAAGAACCCAGCAGCTGAGAAGTGGACATCCTTCTCTACCAGACAGAGAGAGACTGTCTTCAACTGCGAAAGAAAAACATTGTTCTGCTCAATATTGAACCCACTTAATATTTAAACAAAACAATAATTCAAATAAGTTATAACAATTGAATATCATAAATTGAGGAATATACGGTGTTAAAAAAATATTTTGTTTAGCTTGTCTAAAGAGACACTTCTACATCATCGTATGTCAACATTAAAAATTAAATTAAATTTTGTCAGGAATCGTAGCCTAGATTTTTATAATATAAGAATGAAACACGACAATCTTGAGTATGCAAAATAATTATAACACTGTAGACATGTGAGTAAATAATACCTCTTCTCTAATCGCAGAATTCGGTGATTTCAATATGAGTTTGTTCACTTCGTTTCTGGTACTCCTACCCTAAAAACGGGTGCACAAAACATTATAAGAATATTGCACTTACATAAATCCTAATTCGAAACCAATTTGCTAATATTTATATTTATAATTTGTTTGTTGGCTTACCTCTCTCTCACATAATTCGCAGGCCAAGCACGTGATGAGCATGTTCATAGCACGCACGAGAAATATCGGAATAAGTACAGCCACATCATGTGGCTTTCCTATCAAAGACAGAGCAATTCCAAACAAATTGACAAGAACGTCTAGGAAATCCACAGCAATCGATAAAATTAAAATCAAAGAGTAAGTGTCGTTGAAAAGCGTCGCGGCGTCGCAAAGCGCCGAGTGGATCGACGCCGCCGTATTTACCGTCGCGACGCTAACGGATCGACCTTGAGATTGGAGGAAGTCGTTCAGGAGGCGGAATCGATGACTCAGGGCCAAGACGCTAGTGAAGATCTGGACATTAGCTATTAAGACGATAAAGCGAGGCAAGAAAATTAAAAATAATAAGATGAAGAGGTAGTAAGATGGAGCACTAATAGTATGATTAGACATTAGGATTAGAAACAGGAGTATGGCGAGTAGAATGAAGATGATTACAAAGCGTTGATTCTTCTTGTGTGGTACTTGAATGTTGATAGATTCCATTAATGTATCGATATCATACAGCTGTTGAAAGAAGAGAACTACCTTATTTTGACGAAAACCATTAATAACGAAGCAAAGAGCCATAAAAGATGGAGATCCCGATTTATAAAGCAAACAACATTGATAGAAAATTGACCCAATTTGAAAAGAACCTGCTGTTGTAACTGTCTTGATCATGATAATCCCTGGGACAAGAAGAACAACAGCTACCGTCGCGCTGTACACGACTCCACGTCGCGACGCTCTGAATGTGACGCGGCTGTCGACGTGGAGGGTCGTGAAGCTGACGAGACCGATGACCTTGGACACCAGGAACAACGGCAGCGAGCTGGAGAACACGTCGACAGGTCGGGAAGACGCCCAGAAGCCGCGTCTCTTGTTGGTATGTTGTGACGGGGACCAGAGACTTGGCTCGCCATCCCAAGCGGTCACTTTCTTCTTACTTGCAAACATTGCCAAATACGCAGAGAGGACGTACAATGATGACATTATGCAAAAGTACACCTTCCTTTTATACCCTTTGATAAAGCTTGCCGATTGATTCATTATGTTGTAATGTATTGATTTTTATATTATGTATCAATTTTTTGGAGATTCTGTAATTTTCTTAAAAACTTTTTGATTGATGCATTATGTTGTTATGTATTTATTTTAATATTATGTATCCATTTATTGGAGATTCTGTAATTTATTAAAACTGCCGATTGATTCATTATGTTGTTATATATTTATTTTAATAATCCATTTATTGGAGAATCTGTAATTTTCTTAAAACTTTTTGATTGATGCATTATTTTGTAATGTATTTATTTTAAGATTATGTCTATTTATTGGAGATTCTGACATTTTCTGAAAACTTGTAGAAATTCTTAATAGTAGAGAATTCATTAGATTGTTATGTATTTATTTAAAGATATCGAATCAATTTATGGAGATTCTCTAGAATCTGATTGTGTCTCCGTCAACACTGAAGGTGGTTCTAACGATGTACAAATTGTTGTCCTCGTTACTTGTTATGCTCTCCAAGTACATTGCAAGTGACAAATAATATGTGCTTTAGAATTCTTGGAAAGAGCTTCATCGTCCAAATGGGATAGTAATGCGAACTGGAAAGCTGTGCACTAGGTGTATCTCATTAGGTTAATGCTCGCTGATATTCTCTGATAGGCTTATTCGAGTTGGATGTGAATCACAAACCGACAGATCTATGGGATTTGACTGACATAATTTATCAAATAAATCCTCCAGATCGAAAGCTGGAAGTTAATTTTCATTGAAGCGTAAAAACTTGGATTTCTGTCTTCATCCAATCTATTTTATAGTGGTGACACTAGTTATCTTGTCAAAGAATACTTCAATACGTATTTTAGTATCTGTTTGCAAAACTTATGGAAATTACCAAAACACAGAATAGCAAATATATAACTGAACTAAAATCTATAATTACTAAATTAAAACTGATTTTGTGGACTTCAGTCTATTTGCAAGTTGCAATTGATAGAGCTTGGTTACATGATTCCAAAAGTGTATAATTGACTTCCGGCCTCCTACTTCTAACATCAAACTTCCCTTGGTCTCTGAGTCGTCAGGGTCTTTGAGGGTTTTCAATATGAGAGTCAGTCAGGAGGCAGATCAAACCAAGAACAGGACGTAGAAACAGATTAATCAAGTAGAAATAAATGTATTATGGAACTTTTTACTTTTTATGGCATTTTGTAATCTTTCATTGCTCTCTTCAGTTAGCTTTTTCCGTCGCGTAGCAACGTTAAAACTTCTTACGGCCTGTTTTTCAATGCCCTGAAGTTAACTGTCATTCAAGGAAAGTCATTGGTTCATGGTTGTTCCATGGCAATATAGTCCTAATCTACTGTATTGAAAAACTTGCTCTTATTATCATAATCAATTGTCAACACTGTGCTGGAAAATCTTGTGACACAAACGCACTGAAAGAGCGCGTGGTGAATCATATTACATTTTATATCGACTAGAACTTAGTGAATTGCAAGACGCAATGTCCAGAGATCTACAGGTGTGACGTCACTGTACAGCAACCTCCGACTGAGTCATGATGATCAAGAAGGTCGTGACGGATCCAATCATCTGGGAAACAAATGTATCGATAAACAACTCAAAGAAATCAGAGTAATCAGAAAGCGCTGTCTATTTTATCACACGTGTACTTTTAGCGTCTGATGTGTTCTACCCTTCTGACCCTGTTATGATATCACACCTTTTCGGTGTCGAATGATGACCTTTGGCCATCGGCATGAATCAGTCAAATCGAAGAAACTTTCAATATTCAAATTGGCTTGAGAAAACTTGAGAAATTATCTCTTGTGTATTCTGCTTTTTAACCGCAACCAAGTCATCGTAACTTCCGTTCCATTGATTCAAATAGATTGAAATTTTTACACAATCGATAGTAATACATTTCGAATATCATATGAAATTTTCAGCTTGATATCATCAGCAATTTTGAGTAAACAGAGTCCCGTCTATTGGACATTTTCTGGACGCGTGATTTTTGAGCTCCGTTTAATCGATTTTTCGACAACGAAATTCGAACAGCTGTAATTTTTTCCCATAAAAGTTATAGTGTTAAAACTTTTACATATTATACCTTGTATAGGTCAGATACTCGGACTCGCAAGAGTTGTATGGCAACCCAACCTGCTGATTAAGAATGCGTCCCGATAGCTTAATGGTTAAAGCATAGGGCCGGTAACCCGAAGGATCTGGGTTCGATTCCCAGTCGGGGTGCGCGTTTTTATTTCGCAGGTTACCTCCAAAACACCATCCCTAAGTGAGAGATTCACTAAATTTTCCATCATTATCAAACAATCCACTCGTAGCTCAGAAGTTTGAGCATAGCCATTCGAGAGAGATGTATTCACGTTGTCAAATGAAGTCGAAGTGCTTCAGTCTTCGTGTATAGGTCAGATACTCGGACTCGCAAGAGTTGTATGGCAACCCAACCTGCTGATTAAGAATGCGTCCCATCTGGGTTCGATTCCCAGTCGGGGTGCGCGTTTTTATTTCGCAGGTTACCTCCAAAACACCATCCCTAAGTGAGAGATTCACTAAATTTTCCATCATTATCATACCTTGGTATGTTTTGTATAATTGATATAAATTTCAGCCCGATATGTGCAGTAGTTGCGTCACAGTGATGTCTCGCCCGTTGGACTTTTTTTTTGGCCACCCGGTATAATATATTTCCACTACTGACTCCTTCGTATCAAATAATCGTATAAACTCAAGAAGGTGCGTTGTCTCTTAAGTGCGTTGTGTTGGTATCCTTGTCTTCTTGAATCAATGTGTGTGTATTGTGTGTGTGATAGTGCGTTGGGTTGGTCTTGTCAATCTTCTTGTACCAATGAAAGAGTCATCTCACCGAGAAGATGAGACTCAGATTCACTGAGAAGAACCCAGCAGCTGAGACGTGGACCTCCTTCTCTACCAGACAGAGAGAAACTGTCTTCAACTGCGAAAGAAAAACATTTTCTATTAATTGTTACAATGACAAATGTTACTTAGAGTTACGCGTAAACCGAAAACGCAATGTTAATCGCAAAGCAAATGAGACCTTTATCAAGACAACATGGAGTCGCAAAATATAGTCGATGCGAATTCGCGACTCGTTCATGGAATACAAACATAATTCATCGCGAAACGACATTTAAACATAATATCTTCATACATCTTACAAGATTTGGATGTGTAAATTACCTCTTCTCTTGTTGCGCCATTCGGTGATTTCAAAATTATCTTGTTTATTTGGTTTCTGGTATTCTTCCTCTGAAAAACATTAGACTAATTAACACATCGTTTAAATGCACTGATTCGTGTTTAAATTCTTCGTACAAATTTTAAGCAACTCAACTCAATTCAAAACATGCATAACTAGGGCATTGACAATTAGGACGTATAAGTCTGTGCTTACCTCCGCCTCACATATCTCGCAAACCAAGCATATGAGAAACAAGATTGAGATACGAGCCATAAATAAGGGAACGAGACGACCTACAGACTGTTGCTGTCCCAGCAAGTACAAAACAATTCCAAACAATAAGAGAAGAATACTTAAGAAATTCTCTGCAAAAAGTAAAAGCACAAGCCAGGAGTAAGTGTAGTTGAAAAGCGTCCCGACGTCGCAAAGCGCCGAGTGGATCGACGCCGCCGTATTCACCGTCACGACGCTAGCTGAATGACCTTGAGATTGGAGGAAGTCGTTCAGGAGGCGGTATCGATGACTCTGGGCCAGGACACTAGTGATGAACTGAACCTCAGAGACGACGATGACAAAGTGAGGGAAGAAGACGAAAAGCATGTACGTGGAGAGGCTGCTGGGAGGAGCAGGCGCATTAGCAGCGAGAAGAATCGTAAACAGGAATGTGGAGAGAAGAGTGAAGCCGATTACAAAGCGTTGATTCCTCTTGTGTGGTACATGAATGTTGATAGATTCCATTAACGTATCGATGTCAAACAAATGTTGAAAGAAAAGCATATACTTATTTTGACGAAATCCGTTAATAACGAAGCAAAGAGCCAGAATTAATGACGATCCCGACCGGTACAGCCGGAAACCTTGAGACAGATTCGATCCTTTTTTAAAAGACCCCGACGTTGTAATTTCATTGACGATGACCACCCCGATGACAAGAAGAACAACAGCTACCGTCGCGCTGTACGCGGCTCCACGTCGCGACGCTCTGAATGTGACGCGGCTGTCGACGTGGAGGGTCGTGAAGCTGACGAGACCGATGACCTTGGACACCAGGAACAACGGCAGCGAGCTGGAGAACACGTCGACAGGACGGAAAGACGCCCAGAAGCCGCGTCTCTTGTTGATATGTTGGTTCGGGGACCAGAGACTTGGCTCGCCATCCCAAACCGTCACTCTCTTCTTACTCGCAAACATAGAGTCCAATGTGCAATGAAGAAACCTCACCCCTTTCCATACCATTTATACCCTTGCACATGAACGGATATAAAGGGTATCTTGATATAACTAATATTTGCTGCTATTCATTGTTGCTATGTATTCATTTAAAGATTATGTTGCAATTCCATTCAGATTCTCCAATATCGTTGGCATAACGGTCAACACTTTTCTGCCGTTTATCTTTGTAAAGTTAGTTCTGAGGAAGTACAACTTGCTGTTCTATTGCTACTTACGTTACAGCTAAGTACTTTGAAAGTGGCAAATAATGTAATGTTATACACTAATGGATACCTACTTGAGTTTTATTGGAAGATTAACTGAACACTCTCAATCCGATTAGAAACTTGTTGTTGCTGTTCGACAGTCGACAGATCATAGGTTCGTACGAGCCCGCTGAATCCACTAACTTTCAAGCTAATGTAGCTTTAATGTTTGACGAATGATTCATGCAATTAGACATGTGAAATCATCGCTGTTTGTATGAAAATTCCACGGCATTTGAATATTCAAATATCTTGAAAAATATTAATATCTAGTTCTTTTGTATTATCTACATATTCTAATTATGGAAACTCGATATTTTTCTATTTGCACACAGACATTGTGCCTCTCTTTGCAAATATAATATTGTAAATGCATTATTGATTTTATCGTGGCAGATTGAGGTCAAAAGAACGTGATGCATCGCATTTTCCATCATCATAGTCCGTCGGGCTTGACATGGGCATGATGTGGGCATGATACGGGCATAATGTGGGCATCATGAGGGCATAATGCGAGTATAATGTGAGCAGGATGGGAACGCTTTGCGGAATCTATCAAAATTCCTATCCTGACACCAGGGCTGTACGCATGAGATGGATCACTCGTGAAAATAATATTCATCGAACAAAAATTTTGGCTATTCGAAACCAAATTTTCTTCTTATATCAAAGATATTTTATGCTTTTTATAACCATTGACCAATAAAGCAAAAAATAATGCATGTCAATACCATTTTTCACGAAAGTTAAAGAGTTCTCGTGACTATTTGTGACTTATAAAAGTTGATCGAGATTTTCATACCTCCCAAACGGGGTTTCAGTTTGAGTTTCCACTACTGCTCTTCCTGACGATGTTTTTACGCAGTTTCCTTCAGTTGATAGCAATGAGTTTGAGCGATGAGAAACTGTGTTTTTATGGAAAACTCCCAGTGGAGATGATATGGACGTGCAAAGTGGAAAATATCCGGCTAGGGGCCTCGAGGTTCGTTTGAGAAGTTTGCGAAACGAATTGGACTATTTCAAGGGATTAATTCCTGTTGTATGACATGTTGATGTCTATTCAAAGGCCGGCAAGCTTCAGATGTTTATTTATTCAACTTTGTTTTTTGCTAACATCGATCATCCGAGAGATCTGACAAAATTCCACACCATTCTAATTATAGACATTTATTAAAATTATTATTTGATTGGTTAAAAAGTGAAAATGTCGACCCGTGGGGCCTCTCAAGATAACATTTTTCATGAAAATTAGAGATAAATATTTTGTGATATTTATAAACTGCAAAAAAAACTGTCAAGAACGTAAAAAGAGTTAATGCGCTATTGTTTTGAAATATGTTCAAGTGTCAGAATTGATTTATCGATATAGTAAATGCACTGCACCTTCAAATTATTTGGGTATGCGTTCACTCCAGAGAGTGAGTAAAGATGAGTTATTCGTGCACAACACACACTAAACTGCTCACTTATAAACGCGTCACGTAGAGAGTTTCCAAGGGGGGATGCCCAAGTAGAGGTCTCCGATAGATATCTGAACAAATATGCTTATTTAATAGATAATTTCCTTGTGCACCATATAAACGCAAGAAAAAGTGGGGTAGCCGAACACATTTCCAAGATATATCACTTTTTTAATTTTAGTTAGCCCTATCTTTAACATGGCAAGTCGACAAAAAACAGTAATTTTCCTAGTAAATATTAGATTTAAACTATTTTTCGCCGATAGATTTTTTCAAAAAACAAATATTATATGTATTGGATATTAAGGAATTTATTAAGATTTTCATTTGTATGTACACCTACCCGTACGTTTTTAAGAGTACGACGCCAAATTCTAAATAATTTTCCTATACCTCTTGTGTTAAAATTTCCTCATATTCTGAAGACATCATATTGAAAACTCAATATAGGCCGAGAGTTGCAAGTTACAGTACGTCCAGTGAGCGTGTAGCCAGTTCAGCAAATGCTGTGTAAAATTCAACAATGGGTTTAGCTTGTAATCCTGAGTGTTTTGACGCGTGTGCGGTTGTAAATATCTCTCAACGACTGCAGGTGTTCTGGAAAGGGTTGTTTTGTTGCGGTGCCAAATATCTTTCAATGCAGTTGGCTTTTAAAATTCAAGGAAAGTTGTTTAAAATGGCAACTGTGTAGGTGGAAGGGGTGGCAGGTTATAAAAAGAGTTGTATCTTGTCAGAGCTTAACTGTCGAACAAGGGTCGAACAATACTGCTCATCTTATGAAAGGAAAGGCTACACGCTCGCTGGACGTACTATACAAGACATTTGATGAATCTTTTACATTAAAATATAGTTGACATTTTGAAAAAATAATAAAAATTGTAAATTTCAACATTTTTTTTTCGGAAATCCCGTGTTTAAAGTACCTATCTTACTTTTTTCAAAACTAAAATTATCGTAAAACAGGTCCTAATTCCCACATCCCTATTTGTCGGTATGAAGTTAAATCCATTCGTTTTGAAATATCATTCTCAGAGGAGGCCCCTACTTTCGTGAACACTTTAATCGAAATCTTCCTTTTCCCTCCGCAGAGTGTGTTAGCATATTGCTTTGTAATTCAAATATGAGTAATCACATTACTCAGATAACCAATGTAAAGTATAATCAAGAATTTAATTGGAAAAAGCGTCATCATTTTCTCTTTACCACACTTCACGGAATAAATTCGTTTAAACTGTAGAATCTGATTTAATGAGTCAACCCTTAAAGGCGCTAGAAGTTAGCGAAGGCGCTAAGGGATCGTTTGAAGTTTCAATGATGCGAACATGATTGTTCACTTATTCTATAAAGATCACTCAGAATAGGAACGTGAGGTATGATGGAAATGCTTGACAAAATATGTATAATTTGATCATAAAAAGTAAAGTTTTGGAATTGTCATAATATTATATATTTTTAAGAAAATGAACATGGCCATTCAAAAGACGTAGGTATAAAATTTGATGCAAAATCAGACAATGACGTGTTTAGTTAAAAGATGATGACAATGATTGAAGTGGTCTCTAGTTTGTTAAGAATTTTGAGTCGCTGGGTGGACCATAACTCCAATTACTCAATAAAATGTTAATAATTTACTTAACCTTATAAGGTCTAATCAATCTAAATTTCCCACAAATTCATACATGGTATTTTATAGTCGTTGACCCTTTAAATGTGTATTTGTGTAGGTACCAAAAACTTTGCATGCGAATTTTTGGATCCAATTTTTTTTACCAAATATGAATTACTGTCCAGTGCGTCTCCATTTTCAAAGATAGCAAGATCGATCTCTTGATTTCACCGAAAAAAACTAATTATATTTGCGTGTCAACGCATTAACTGAGCGTTTTCCTAGTGTACCTAAATACAACCCATTACCGCCGCATCTCGTGGTAATGTTCTTGGTGTATCACGGGCGTCGGTTAAAGCGTCGCGTGGATCATGGCGTCGGTCCATGCACGCCGGATTATACGCTCCAGACACTGCTTGCGGAGAGTTAATCCCGTTAACTCCAGTTAGACGGCTATCGCACGGGAATTGCCATCTACCTTCATGGGACAGGGCTAACTTTTAATGACCGTTATTATAAACCTCGCTGGGGACTTAACAAAGCAGAAACATTTTTTTCTGTGGTAGCGTGAATTTAAGTTCATAAATCGGGAGTGAAATAATAAATAAACTAAGCGAGTTGGCTAACAATGCTCTGGACTTGCAATCCGGAGGTCAAGGTTTCGATTCGCACGTCGTTTTTCTTTAGTAGAAAAGCTGGGAATTGTTTCTCTAATACAATAAATAGTCCACGACCATCTTCTCCTCATCGTCTATACTCACCTAATAGGGAATAAGCAAAAGATTTTTAATGAGGTTAAAATGCAATATTTCAAAATAACAACTGGTAAACACACTATTTTCAATCTCAAAAGTGTACATTCTCATTCATAAATATGAAATCAAATATTAGTGTAAATTTTGGCGGGAAAACACCATCCCGGCGAGTGATGTCATATTTCAGTGTTACCATGGCAATATCATTGTTGGTTGATATAAATGATATCACTCGCCGTGATGGCGTTTTCCCGTCAAAATTAACACTGATTTATAATTTCATATTTATGAATGAAAACATTTTAGTGTAAAAATAATGTGTTTTACCAACAAATATACTCGTATTGTTATTTTGAATTATAGTTTTTAATAAATGCATGCTTATTCCCTATTCTCATATCCCAAACATTTCCCTGCATCGTTCATTCGTCGCAGTTCGGGATAGATTGCTGACGAAATGACGTACATCTATTGAAATTTTAAACATCATGAGGTAGAGACAAATTGGTATTGTACACTATCTTCTTCTTCCTCATTTCATAAGAAATTATTGGGTTTTTCTATACACATAAGTTGACTAGGAAAACGCTCAGGTTAACCCTTTACACGCTTAAGAGAGTAACGCTTTATAGGTTTAGCACCTATACGTACAACACCTTGAACTCAAAAAAGATAGTTTACGAAGATTTCGTTGAAGATTCCATTGCTAAGATAAGAAATTTAACATGCAACCGTTCCACCTAAACATTATAAATCAATTTCCGGTGAAACCAATAGACCGATCTTAATAGAAATCAAAAGGTAACCAACAGGATTGTAATGAATCTTTTGTGAACAAATTTGGTCTGATCCGTTACTTTATTTGACCTGTAATACGAAAAGAATAAAATAACAGATTCGAGCCATAAGTTTCAAGTGGAAACGCTCATGAGGTTCACGATTGGTTTGCAAGCGATTCCAACAAAGCATAATTGTGCACGAAGCGACTTTATAAAAAGGCGAGAAGCTACATCAAAATAACTACACAAAAACACAATTTGACTGAGGAAGTGAACGTGTATCGGAGATACTGGAGCATATTTTTATATCCCACAAGTTCCAAGCGTTAATTATGTTTTTTCTTGCTTATCCTTGTTTGACTTTGACTGATGACATAATTCAGTTTTTTACCATACTAAATCTAAACTCCGACAAATGCTTTGTAGACGCTTAGTGAACTTGATGTGTGAAATTGTAAATCGAAGAGACAGTTCTGCTTTACGTCCCATACATTCGTCGTGTTATGTCAATTAAACCAAATTAAACATAGAGCCATATGTTCTAAAGCACTTGTGGAAACAATGCAGGAAATTGAGAGATTTGATTCGCCATTCTGAGTCAGGAATGTGAATTACAATTAAGTGCAATTGGAACATTCCTTTACCAATTAGAGCCAATCCATTGGTGTAGAATTTGACGCTACTAATTTGATGGCCCCGATTCCTCACATACCTTAAATTGAAAATCAGTATACCACATACATGCCATTATAATCAAATTAATTTAATAAAACTAGTGAAGCTTTATGTGATAGGCGGCATTAGCCTATGATTTCCAATGTTGCCGTTGTAGCCGTTTGTCCGGTCTACTTATCAAGCAGAATTTTGTATTATTTGAATTTTTGTTTTTGACTACCACGTCAAATGATCATTTGTAAGCTAACGAAGACATTTTTTTTAATCTCTTAACCCTGGGCCTGTGGGAAATATACAAAAGTCTGTAACATTTGTTGTTGTTTATTTTTCTAATTTTAAGACCGTGTTTATAATATTAGTTTCTCGAAGTGGAAATGTTGTTTGGACGCCGGTGGGATTCATCTGGACGTCGCGACGGCGACGACATTTCGACGCCTCGCTTGATTGGTACGTCCGCTGTGAATGGGAGGGGGGAGGGGGGGGGGGGATGCGTCGATGGCCAATTTGTCAATATTACTCGGCAAATAGATCGAACGAGCGAATTGCCACGTTGAATCGTCAATTTTTTTCCCGGACTCTATTTTTTCGTTGAAATAAATTGTGAATAATGAACCGTGAGAAGGGGGTCGGTGAATCTATATGCTAATTTACGTTTGGTTGTTTGTTTTCTATTTCAACCTTTTAGGAATATTTAAACCTGGAGTGATCTTATTGGGTAAACAATGATTTGTTGAATGACGGTGTTTCAGTTCAGCCATAGTATAAAGATCAGCCCGTTCACGGTTCAGCTGAGTTTATTACAATTATCTAAAAAGAAGCGAAAAAGACACGACATCTCTTTTCAATATCGCGTCGGATATTATATCTTCATGAGAGGAACTTTTTGGTACGATATATTGTGCAAATAATGAAATCATGATTTCGCGAGCGTTTTTCTTCAATATTTTTGGTATTCATTTCTGCTTTCCATTTCTTCGTAATTTAGTACAAGTCACAGTCAAGCATCAAGATGATATTTGATACATAGTTCTCCAAAGAAAGGAACTGGGTATTATTGTCTCAAAAGTGAATTCAAGTTTTCAGAAAATGAACATGAAAGTTTGTAAAAACGATCATACAATGTGTCGAAGAATGAGCAATTCTGATTGAATATGAAACTCGTTTGACTTCCAATTACTCGTCACTTTTATTTCTATATCTAGGGTGTGATCATATAAAATGTTGTCACAGTGAGACGCTTCTCATCACCCTAAGAAGGTTGTGGATAACACTGAGATGAGAAAATTGTCACGTGAGAACAAATATTTTGCCAAATGTTTTTTTTATGGATTTAATAAAATTTCAGATATTAAAAGGCCACTTAAAAAATGGCTTCTTGAGGAGAGTATGTTATAGTTTTTCATGATCTGTATATATTTAAGTCTGTTGTATGAATGCTAATTATGTATGTACTATGTATTTTTTATTGTGTATGTATAGTTATTATTTGAAGAGTTTGTGAAATGTTTTTGTGATATTTTATAATATATGATTCTGCCCCGCAGTCAAGCCATTACTTGGCTTTGTGGGGCTTCAGCTTAATTTTGAGTGTATAAATGTATATATATATTTTTTATTATTATATCAATTAATTAACAATTAATTACCCCATCCAACTAAAGTCGGGTTGGGGGGTGGAGGTAGCTCCACCTTCCTCTAGGGCCTCCTGGGATGCCGAAGTCGGCCGGCCATTCCAACTTCTTCCCCGTCGTCTTCTTCCTCATCGTCTTCACTCTCCTCTGATTCCTCCACCTGCCGCTCCACCAACTCGTTCCATCTTTCTACATCTTCCCACCACTTCTCTCCTTCCACTCTCCTCCAATCTTCGCCTCTCTCCGCCACATCCTCTTCAATGCTGTCCATCCACTTGGTCCTCGTACGCCCAGCCTTCTTTTTCTTCACTTGTCTTCCCTTCTCAAATTCTCTTCTAGGAATTCTCTCCTCTCCCATTCTTTTCATGTGCCCGAACCATCTCAACCTCTCTCGACTTATCTTCAAACTTAACTTCTCCACTCCCAAGTCTTGTCTTATCTTCTTACTCCTGATTTTATCCAACTTAAAATTACCGACTTAACAACTTAATTACCGCCACCCCTCTCAAAAACTTCATCTGTGATGCCTGGATTTCTGCTATTTCTCTTCTGCCCATTGGCCATGTTACCGCCCCATATGTCAGGATTGGAATATAGTACAGTTTGTATATTAGTAGTTTGCACCTCATTGGTATACCCTCCTTCCATAACAGCTTCCGAACACATTGGTAAAAGCTCTCCGCCGCTGATCGTCTCTTCTTTATCTCGCGCTCCACCTTACCATCCCTTGTCACAACACTTCCTAAATATTTAAACTCCTCCCGTTCCTGCAGCATTGCTCCCTGGATTCCAATCTTGCACCTCGCCTTCTTTCCTCTGTCCATACACAATGTTTCACTCTTTTCTCTGCTAATATGTAGGCCATACTTTTCTGTCACACAATTCCATTTATCCACCTTCAACTGTATCTCATCTTCCGACTCGCTCCATATCATAATGTCATCTGCATATATAAATGTTTTTGAATCCCTTCCTTCCACTTCGTCATTCTCCACTTCCCGTACCATCTCATCCATTACAACACCAAACAGAGTCGGTGACAACACACTACCTTGCTTTAAGCCTTCATTTACTTGGAACCATTCTGTCCTCCCTACACTGCACTGCACACAACTCCAGCTGTTCTTATGCGTACTCTTTATCTTCTTTATTAGTTCCCCACACACTTCTTTCCTCTTCAAACACTTCCACACCATCTCTCTAGGTAGCCTGTCGTAAGAAAACAATTAAAAAAAATAAAAATAAAAAGTCCTTTTATTTGATCGCACTCTTCTCTCACTCTCAGTCCTCACAACGACAAAACAATTAAAAAAAATAAAAATAAAAAGTCCTTTTATTTGATCGCACTCTTCTCTCACTCTCAGTCCTCACAACGACAAAAAGCACGAAACTATTGAACATTGGTATTATCTAAATTGAGTGGATCTCTTCTTCCGACCCAACGATGGCTGCCACCTTAGCGCGGTGGTGCGGTTTGCGTTGGCAAATGATCCATTGCAGCTACGCCGGCGAGCATATGCTCATGTGTAAGGGTTACCCATGCCGGACAGGTCAGTGGTGAGGTCCAGACAAAGAGCAGCCAGGGTCGGCCTAACCATGTCCTCCCTTGAATTTGCGGTCCCCTCCCCTCCCCTCGGGCCGGCCTTCCCCCTCGAGATGGTGATCCCCCTGAAATCGGGTTCCGCCGGCCCGAATCCTCACACCCCCCGGTCCGTCCCCATTCAGGCCTGGCCTCCCCACCAGTGTTGGACTCCCCCGGATCGGGCCCGTTAGGTCGACCCCTCCCCATGTCCACCACTTATATCAACAAAGTTAAATGCAAAAATGCAAAAATTAATGTGCGCAATATAACCTCGTCGTTGACGCGCCGTTAAACCACAATAATCTAATATAATCTAATCTTCTTCCGATTCAATATTATTTCCCCCTTGTTCAACCCCATCAATCTCAAACACCATTATTTAATGAAAAAAACAAAATTGCTTCCCCTTCCCTACTCAATTTTTCGGAAAAACTTGGCCCAAATGAATCCATTTTGTTTGAAGGAAATGCTGAATACTAATCTTAATACCTTGGATTTTAAAGTAAAACGCTATTTTATCGACTCAACAGTGACTTAGTTCCATTCTCTAACACTTCAACTACAATAATTAGTACTACTAACACCATCTATGAGGAATTTAATGAACTAGAATGATTTGAATCAAAACGGCAATTGGCGGGCTAGACACGTCATTGGTCTTCAATGCATTATTTATTTTGGCGGGTCTAAAACGTCATAAGTCATCAATATCCTAATTACGCCATGAACTTTTCAACAAATCCTCCAATTGGTTGACAAAAGTAGCCTTCAACTTACATCGTAGGAGTGAAATTGATATTTTGTACCGGTGTTGAATCCAACATGATTTTATCTCCATTCTTTGAGCTTAACATTCACAACTAAGAATTGATCATCAAGGTGTAATTAATATGTTTTTTCCCAGCGTTTCAACACTATTTCTACGCTAGATTTACTAGAGGTCGATCGTTCAAAATATAATTGATTTATAACAGTCATTGTAAGACTTACTTTCATACAATTAATGAAGTTACTAAAATTGAATTATGTGACAATAGGTCTAAGGGGAATGTATGCCTCTCTGACATAAATTGCCCGCAACTCTTATTATCGATATATCGAAATGTACGTTAATTTCAGTGTTGAGTAGTAACTGATACAAAGTAACATGTTACTTTAAAAGTAACGAAGTAGTTTTCGTATCATGTTACTTATTTTTTAGAATGTAACATGGTACACAAATTTATTTTGTTTCCATAGTATCCAACTCGGTACACACCAAAACGTCAATTTTAGAAGGTTAAAAATACTAAATATTTTGAAAATGCCTCATGACAATTTTGCTATGCCTTAAACTTTGTTCGGTTCATTTCATATTTACTATATAGGTATTATTTATAACGTAGCAAGTTCACATTTTTGTTTAAATAAAGTAACTGTGAAAGTAACTGCTGCCATAAAACAAGTAACTGTAACTGTATCGGTGTTACTTATGAAATCAAGTAGCTGTAACTGTAACACTGATACTTTTAAAAGTAACTTTGCCAACACTGGTTTATTTTAGTAATAGGCAATATTTTCCTGCTTGTTTGTTTTTAGTGTATATTGTTAGTATTAGAATTAATTCGTATAGGCCCGCAGACAAGCCGTGGTCTTAGTGGGGCTACCATAACTTGTAATTGGGTTTTTAAATGGTTTAATTTTCTTTGAACCCCTGTTCACGGGAGCAAATACAATTCATGTTCATTTAAAATACCGTGCGCGTATATTTTATTCTACCTCACGTACTCCATTTGAAGACATAAGCTCGCTTTTAAAAGATCTAACGGGCGAAAACACCTGCTGCGCTGCTTATTTATGTGCACTTGTTCTTATTAAATCACATCCACTTTTCCACTTTTCTACTTTTTTTCTGTTTGCATGCTAATTTAATTGAAATGAGGAGAAGTTTTTATTTAACCTAACCCGACAGTTCGTGATAGCCAAGGGCGAACTGAACATTCTATGAGCTCTGGGGGCTTAAAGAGGCTTTCCTTTAACAAATAGAATTTACATTTTTTTTAAATTCGGACCCATGGGTTAGAAATGTAAATGTCTGTCGAAAGTTTAATTTTTATATTGAAGGAAATACTCAAAGGAATAAATGAATAAATGATGTTTAGGGATTTATCTACATAGTACGTCGAGCATAGATTAATGCAAGTAGAATGTAAGCCACACTTCCGCAATTTACACGGTGAGAACGTGACCTTGAATTGTTTTACTCTATGTCATAAACATGAACATAGTTAGTACCTACTGCAGTATTTGTACAAACTGAAACCAGGTGTGGCATTTCTCATGCAAACTCATGACAGCTATAAGAAAATGTGTCTCAAATGTGAGGAATTACTACAGAAGTTTAATCAAAGAAATATATTCCTCTATGCGTTTCAAAGTTATGTGTATATGTATAGGACTTTTTCCTCTGAATTGTGTCACTAGGGGTAACTTTAAAAGAGCCTAAATTAATTACGGGTTAAGCATGAAACCATAGACAAAATATTACATTTAGAGTATCAAAGTATTTATTTGCAATAAATCACACAATCAACAATAGGACAGGGATTGCGCCAACTAATCCAAAAATAGATTGCCCGGAACGTCAACTTATCAAAGAAATAAGTAAATGTGAACTTCCCAAAAAAAAACGGTCTGCAATTTCAACCCAAGTAAATTGTTTCGACGATGAAAATCTGGTAAACGTCTCCTTACCCATTTTACATTGCGCTTTTTTACTTATTTTAAAACTAGGTACTTACAATTCTTCTGGGAAGTATTTTTTTCAATTTATCGATGACCCAGACAGTAAAATTTTCTGCCACTTATCACCTCCTCATCCACCTCATTCAATCTTCCTTTTAAATCTCTCATTCACATAAAAGTAAAATGGTGTACACTTCGCCAAGTTCTTAGCCGCGATGCAATTTCACCTCGTAATTGGTAACACATGTCTACGAACTCGCCTCGAACCAAATATTCCAGATGACGCATAAAAACACCTCCATTCTATCTAGCTGATCCCAGATTCTAGTGATGTCTTTCCATTTAGACGGTTCCCTCGGGAAGACTAAAGACTGGTTTTATTCCCGGTTTCCAGACATGATGTATATGGGGAACACATCCGATCGCCTTATAGAAGTTAAGACGCTTTTAGCAACGGCAATTCTGAGCTGGGTTTATATACCTTCTTTCTTCCCACATCCTCTGGGTTGTTTATCCGACGCAAAGAGCACCATAGTACTTAGCTCCGGGCTACGTTATATTATCTAGTTGGGGATAGTGACGATATTATCCGAATTCGTGTGAGATTCAAACGCATTTCAACATCTTTCTTGACAATAGATATTTTTACAGTTCAAAAAATGTCTACTTAAAGGTCTACTTAAAGGGTAAAGAAGAAGGAGGACAATCTTTTCACTTTGCAGTGGTGTATTTGAGAGATTTGTACTAGGGTAATACTAGGTAAAAGCTAGCCGGCCTTTAGTTATAACTACCATAAAGTACCTAACTACTACTGAGATTATTATTATTACTGAAAACCACCCTAAAACACGGTTTTCATGGCCCTCTAGCTCGCAAAGGGCGGAACCTATTGTTCCCAAATTTGGTATATGTTGTAGGGTGGGCCATAGCTCGAAATTAAGATCTTTCGCAACCATGTGTCATTTCCCAATTTTAAGATCCACTAGGCCTAAAATGTCATTAAGATGCTTACAGTAAAAGTGAGATTGCTTCAGCCTTTTTATAAGAGAGTGTGAGCGCCGTACGACTTGGCTGGCGTGGAGCGACCGTTCAAAAAATATCGTTTTACTGTTGAGCCAGTAAAAATGTCTATGGTTAAATGGTATCGCTTATGCCGGAGTAGAATCGACTGTTATGTATTTAATTATACCTAAGCTGATATTGATAATTATTTCAGCAAAAATTGACCATGATAGAGACTGTTTTTTCAATCAAAACAAAGGTCTATTACGACCTAATTTATATGTTTAATTTTGAAATAACAGTGGTTACGTAATGTTTTATCATGTATATGGCATGTCCAAAATGATTAAATGATAAGTAGGGCTTAAGTTTTTTGTTCAGACGCGTCTAAAAATGATATATAAATATGTTTCATGTGTTCCTGATTTCAAAAATGTTTTTCATTTTGCCTGAAAATGCCTTTTTCTCAAGTTTTATGAATTCAGTTCTTTTCTTGCTATTTTACGGTCTTTTTGTCCTTTTTTTTAACATTATTGGGGAAAATAAAATGAAATGCTTGTTGCAAGTTACAACAATTTTATGAATTTTGGTCTAGACCACAATTCATTAAATTTCAATCCACCATTTGGATGCACCATATTGACACTTGATATATTGACACATTCATACAATAATTTAAGTTCAAATTTTAATATATTACTCCAAGTCCCCTAAACCGATAAATCAAATAATATGTTGACGAATATTAGATAAAGTTCGTTCACGATAAGAATTTCACTGACGTTTTAGTCGATCACGTCGTTCATTGGTCAGTCACTTGAACACTGCCCTGTCAATGGCAAGACTTTCTTCTTTGTATTATTGAAATTGTATAAATTATGTCAAATACACTATTTTTATTATTAGAAAATATTAGAAAAATTCAATCAAATTGATTTATTTCCATCTACAGTCGTATTATACATAGTTTTGGATTATTCTATTGATATTTTCATATGTAGGTATACAATTGTTCATTTGACTACAGTAGTATCTACACGGCCGCCATTAGGGCTTGCAATTCTAATCGTGAATGAACTTTAACATAAAATTTCATATGTCCTTTTTCGGGATTTTGTGGTTTTTTAAATAGTTTTAGGGTACTATTGCCTGCCTTTTTGACGTTTCAAAGGTAATATCCCTAATGATCAGAGACAAAATAAAAATTTGAAACTGGAATATTCTTGTGGAAGTGCCGTGCTATTCTGGCACCTCTACCCATCATTTCAACACGTCGCACTGAATAATCACCGACTCGCGCCACTTGTTGCCATCTGGCGCCGTCGTCGTCGTCAAATCGACGCCTCTACCGACGCCCTGATCAACTACGCCCCTTGTAGAACACTGTATTCCGGCCACCTGTGGATAGACGACGCCACTAGGACAAGCGTCGCGACGCCAGCGACGCCTCGCGGAGAGTTTGTCAACTCACGTCATCTGTTGCGTGAGTCACTTGTTGATGGCGGGTCAAAGTGCATGCGAACTCTATCTAGCGGATGTTTGAAGAACTAGAGCTTGTTGGGAGGTGCTGCTAAGTTGGAAGAAAGGCAAACTACTAGAATTATTTAATACTGTTCTAACATTTCATCAAAATTTTAACGATTATCGATTTTCTATATTTCTCTATAAAAAAATGTAACATTTTATTGTCTCAGTTTAATATTACGACATAACTGTTTTGACATCAAATTGCTTACGGAAATAAATAAATGTCTTTCGAACTATCTTTAAACTCATTTTTTTTTCTAAAATAAGGAAATAAACAATATGAATTAATCGGATTTTTAAGCATATCCTACATGTAATGAATCCAGGTATACTACAAGATAAATAAATTAAATATTTTTCTGGCATGAAAGCAATAACACATTTTTTTTACTGAGAACTCAAATTAACTGAGTTCAACTAAGATATAATACTGGTATTTACATGTGTTACGTTAATAACTACATAACATTGGACAATATGGAGTTGGTGATTCAATAAACAACCCGGCCGTCGGTTTTCACGGCGACAACGACGTCGATTTTCCGACGCTGAGTCTAGTTTTTCCGTTCTAAGTTTCACCTGACTCTGCATCCATCTGTTGCCGACCTCTCGTGGCGCCAGCAGTTGCAGTGGCGCCAGGAGTATCAGTGTTGGGAGAAGAAAGGTGATTGATACGTGAAATCATGCACACTATCATCCATGGCAACATAACTATTGCAGGACTAGCGGGGATGAGCATGCACATCACACGCCAAAAGTGCACATGTGATACAAATTTCATGAGACCTAGGTAAGTGAACGGGAATCGCACGGTTCGTCAGAGCGTTTTTTGACATTTGTCTTTACGCTAACAGAATTTTAAGAAATCAGATAGTAGCGACCCATAACTGCGAAATATACTAAATAATGCCACAGAGTGGAGTACTTACGACCTCTGATGCGACCTCAAAGTTTTAAATTTAATTATTTTACCATAAATATCGTATATAACACTTTGTGGCCGTACCAGAAGTCATAAAGTACTCCAATCTTTGGCATTACAGTGCTTTTCCTGTTCCAAAACAAAAACAAATATTTTATTTATGTTGTCCTGTATAACTTTACCATGAAATCTTTACCATGGAATATTGGATCAAGTCTAGTCGGTTCATTAATCTTAATATTCTTCCAAATTGTTGAATTAATTTACAAACTAATCAGCAATTAGGGTTCAATCTAACATTCTAAATGTATGTTTATCTTTAATCATTATGTGAGGCAACTTTCAATGATATTCCGATGATTCTCTTGTACTAATGTTCCTACAGTGTAAGACAATAAGATTAATATCGGAGTTGAAAGCAACTTGCACAATATCCAACAACATAAGTAATAGTACAATGTCTGGAATGAATTCCTTATGTTTTGTTTATCGCAATTTCCATCCTACAAATGCATCCAATAACAAACTGACATTGCTCATTCCTTATGCTATGTTTATCGTAATTTCCATCCAACAGACACTCTATATAATTCTCTCCCCAGTCGATTTTAGGTCACGAGTAAGATGAAGTGATTTACTTAGATGGAAATGCATTATTCGAGTGAATTCATAAACATTTTCTTGGGAAGATAATTGCATTAGTAAGCCCTGGCGTGTATTCAAAGAAGCTGGAGAAATGTAAACAGAGGACACTTTATTATCGGAAAATGGAATTATGGGTTTCTATTTTCAGTTAATCTCTTCTCCTTAAGAGGCCTGTGTAAGCGAAAGGGAACCTCACGATCCGTCAAAGTGTTTATTTAAAATTTCTCTTCAGAATTTACAAAAAATCAGATAGTAACGACCCATTACAGCCTAGTACACTATGAGTACATGAATTGTATTCATATTCGAAATACGGATATTATACATAATTAATTATATTCGGTAAACCCTCCTCTCGCCCCCCACCACATTCAGACAACTTTGCCAGTGTTACGGGCCGAGAGGGAGGAGCGTAAACTAATGTAAATGCATGGAAAGGGAGGAGGAGCGTTTACCGAATACACTATGACCTCCGAGTGTTAAATACAATATTTATGGTAAAATAATCGTATTTAACACTTTGAGGTTGTACCAGGTGTCATAAAGTACTGCAGTTTGCGGCATTATTTAGCCTATTAAGCTGTACGAGTCGCTACAATCTGATTTTTAAAAATTCTGACAGCGCGAAAAAGCACTTTGACGAACCGTGAGATTCCCTTTCGTTTATCCAGGTCTCTTAAATGAACGTGAAAAGGCGTTGAGCAATGCATTGTTTGCAATTATCTTCAGCAACATTGCTATGAGAATCGGTTTGAGTTGGGATGAGGGATAACAAACGATGATTAAAACCCCAAGTTAACCATGAAAGAAGGAGATCAACTTGAAAAGTCCAAAACTAACTGCCAGCTCCGAAAGCTCTCTTCTAATAAACTTGGGGAATCCAGTGTTTTCATAATTTTTTGGTTTGGTGAGGGCTATAAAATGGGGCAACGGATTTCTTTTACCACATCTTTTTAAGAGTACACCCGCGGTCACATAAATTGCTTGCAAAATTCAAAGTCCTTTTCAAAACTTGATGATCCAGACAAAAACAAAGTGACACACGCAGATGGCGAGCATATGGGATTGAAGGGCTTGATTATTAGAACCAACAAACCACTAAAGAAATAAAAATATTTTTACTATTTAACAATAATAGACGGTAATTGAATCTCCAACTTAGCAGTTTACCGTCAATTATTCTGACCGTGGGTGTACATAATTGATGAGTTTACTTTGCTCAATAATCTAAGCGCTTCACTGGAAAATTTATTTGGAAACCTAAAAAGGTTAACCTACTTAGTTTTTTCCCACAGAAAGCTTCTGCAAAGTTCTGGTCAAGTTTGTGTTATTTCAACGTAAGTACTATGGAGTTGTTTTATATAATAAAATTACTTGTTACCGTGTTCGTTGGCAAAATGTCGAGCCATTTCCACTGCGGTTCAGGTGGTGTAAATGACATGTCCACTTCTGCAGAGTCTCATTGGCGGTGACACCAATATGTCACTTCTTAATCCACTTACAAGCAGCGGGCTAGCAGATGACGGGAAACTTTGACCACTTTTAGTGAACGTCTAAGCTGGCAAGATTTTCACTCAAAAAAATCTATATTTTCTTGTAAAGTTTTCGTTTTGAAACGGCAATCCATCTTGGTGGTTTATGTTAGACAATTTGAGTTTCTTGAATTTTACACATGTTTAGAAAGTACTTGGGAAATTTATCTTGGTATTGTAAAATCCTCAAGTCAAATGATTTTACTTTTCTTACTACAATTACATTTTATGGATAGGTAGAGATTTTAAATATTTTTTTCTTCTCTTCCACATATGTTTCTTATTAGAATATATTGAAATATCGTTCTCTAATTCAGTAGTTGTAGTGACAGTATGCTAGGAAAGAAATTAACTAAAACAAAAAAGTGATTAGCATTTAATGAATATAATATACACATCAACCAATTCCTTAGACTTTTAGAAATAGAAATGCCACATCTTAATTTAAAAAGAAATGCATCATGATGAATGTCAAACTTTTAAAATTTATAATCGTTTAGATAACTAATCAAAAAAGCGTAACATATAAAGCAAATCGAACTCTAACTCTAACTAAAACGCAAATTAAATCCAACGTAAAAAGCACAACAAACATTCTGAAAGCTCGGAGTAAAAGGGGATGAATAATAATTTGTGAAGAATGTCGGTTAAGTGTAAATGAGTATCTAATAGATACACATTTTGTTCAAGAATCATCCTTGTAATCCATGCATAATCCAAGACTATTTCAAAGCATGTTTTCCGAATTGCTGTTATAGGGTTGATTTGAACGCATAAAATCGCACGTAAGGAGATTTCCACAGCTCCTGAATATCAGCCGTTTGAGGAGCAACGGTTTTATAACATCGTACAACTTTTTATATCACTCAAGGTTTATAATAATGTCCCACTTCCACCAAGCTCGACACTTTTATGCCTTCACAGAGCACAACCATGTTTTATGAATACTTTCCTTGGCTGGAGACTCCGGCTATTTCCTTTCATCTCATGTTTCATGAATATTCCAAGTTATCAGACATAATGCAAAATATTATGTATTTATGTAAAGAAAAAATAATGATGTGCCAGTGAAAAGACTATGCATAAGACTAATCAGTATTTAATCTAATCAAATTTTAAGTTACTTTTATAAATGTAATACACACGTTGAAATTTGCTGGATTTTTATTTAAGTTTTGTTGGATATTGGGTCTCACAAAAATTTGTATTTTTGTGTTTTGTGTTTTGTGTTAATACCACGGACAAACACCTCTTAGGTATTTCGTGATCTAGTGACTCATTACATTGTATTATTTATGTGTGTTTCTAAAAAAAAAACTTAAACAAAAAAAACATTTTTTTTAAATTTACTAGTAATTTCTGGAATGTTCTATGCCAAATCTATTAAAAAGGTTTTAGTAAAGTTATCTCTGAAATTACTTAGGTCGGGTAGGACCAACTCTGGATTAAGTTAACTATCGATGGTTAACCAATGAATCCATTTGGCGCGAATTTCACAGCCAATAGGATTCACTAAATTCCACTAACTATCGATAATTATCTTAATTCAAAGTTGGTCTTATTCTAACGTTACTTTCGGCATTTCTTAAAATAATCGAATTTGCCAATTGTGGATGTTTTTATAATTAATCCACATATTCTGATATTATCTCATTTGAAACGTTTCATCCATTTATATCCAATTAAAAAAGACATTCATCTGTGTTAATACTGGTATAAAGTATGCGCTTTTTAAAATAAATAAAATTTAGATTAAATTCACTACTACATCAATGCATATTAGTACAACTTTATGACAGAGATACAGAAATAAAACATTTGCAATAATTGCCTTGCATCACATCAAGTTAAAAGTTTAGTTTAAATTTAATAGATCATTAAAATATATATTAAAGAAACTGTGAAAAACTCCAAACTAAAAGATAAAAATAAGTTTGATAAAATGCGAATTCATCGTTTATTGACAATATCATATTTTAACGATCTTCCAATGAAAATGAACGCTGAATGCTGGAGGAGTTTCCAGTATATAAACAATGATGAAGGAAGACTGTTTATAAGCCACGTTTCTGTCGTAAATATCAGCCGAGTTTACGAGCAACACCATTCGCTTAATCATTTTCTTATCACTTCTTGTGATAGATTCGTTTCAGACCTACCTCATGTCTCCTCGATGACTTAGAAGGTAGAAATATGGAATAAAAAATTGGGTAACCTAATTCATATAAATAAAATATTTATGATTCAACATTTTAAGTTCAATACTATTACAGATATTGGTCGATGGTAAATTTTGATGATAAAATGAACGGAGTTGTTTCTTTGTAATTTACATTTTGAAAAGTAGAGGTACCAAAACGGACCACATTTTTGACAATCTAAATAATTTGTCACATCGTATTTACCCACCTGTACGCTGTAACGGTTATGTTAAAATAATTACTTGAGGGTCTCTGAAATATATAATTTTCCTACAAAGAAAAAGCTCAGTGAACGCGTTGATAAAGGAGCTTTTATAAAGTATCGAAGACATTGAGCACGGATATTTTCTTCAGACATATTCCTTCAGACATCAGCATATTGGAATATAAATTATAAATACATTTTCTGGTAAAACCAAGTTAATAGATTGCTATGCTAGAAATCAATGTGCAGACGAAATGGATAGTAATTAGTTGAGAAAACTTACCTGATTAGTGACTTCCTTGAGACCCATGCATGAAGAGATGGTTTTACGTTTCGCGTCGTCCGTCCGTCAAGAATGTTTGGATCTTTTGACCTGTAATCAGAAAAAACAAAAATAAGGGAATACACACGTAAGTTTTGAATGGAGACGCTCGCATCGTTCTAATGCTAACAAAGTAAACAGACTAAAGGTCGATCTTGACTAGTGTGCAGTATACATACAACTGAACAACACATCTGTGCATACAAAAGGGATCTTCGAATAATTGCATGTCCACATGAAGAGATATTTAATCTTGTAGATACTCGATGCATGTGGAATCAATCTCAGACCTCTTCCATTTGCATAGATCTGAGAAAACCTGCTCCAACTAGTTGCAATCATTTACTAATAGACAAACCTATCAGTGCGAATAGAATATGAGCTTTTGTATGAATATCGTACGAGTAAGGTATCAACCCTCGTTTTCATACGAAAGAAGATATTATTTTTGTTTGATAGTTGTAGCACCGCGTATAACATACTTCACAATATATAGCATTGGGTGGGGACACTTCAATGGTCTACCATTGAAACACTTGAATACGAATTATGGGGTGAATGTATAGACAAATAACTACTAAAAAGTCGACCCTTGGACAATAAAACGCCTTGGATGGCAGCGCTAAGTACGCTAGCGGCGATTCCGGAACTAATTTACACGGTCATTTTCACTACTGAGTGACAGTCAATGGCGCGAGCTGTCAAATGTCATTGTTTAGGTTATTTCTTCTTTGGTGAGCACGCTTGATTTATACCTGTTAATTATACAACGAGTAAATTGAACACATTTTTATACTCATCAACCATGTTTATTTCATCAGCAGTGCGATTGTATAACTTCTTAGCCGAGATAATGGATCGTTATCGTTACCAATTGATGAAAGTTATTTAGCCTATCAGAAGGTAAAGCAATTCAAAGTGCGTAAAGTCGACTTCCTGAGATAAATAATTAATTATATTTCGTATCCTCGTAGCTTTTGCACAATTCAAATGATTAACAATGATATTAATAGTTTACTTTCATCAATTGGTATAGATAACGATCCATTATCTCGGCTAAGAAAGTTATACAATCATCACTATCAAAAATGTTCTAAAATGTAATATATTTGATTTTGTACTAACTTGCCAAAATTCCGAATTAGTTTCACTTTCTCTCCAACCATGGCACTTATATATAGCACTGCCTTACGAAGTTACCGGAGCCCATATTGGTCTATAGACCTGAGTGAAAGAGTTTTCAGTAGGAAGCCTACTAGAAACTCTTTGCCCGAGTCGATTTCAAAAATCAGGCCCTTCCGTCCCCTTAGTGGTGAAATAATAGTGGTGTGAAATAAGATTCTCTGCTCGGTGGTTGTAGTACAGTACATGATATTCCTTAAATCTCTTACACATGCTGAAAGAGTTACAGACGCAACTCGGGGGACTTGCTACCGCAAATGCTTTGAATATCATACAGATAGAAGGAGTTGCGTCTGCAAGTATGGACTTGCGGACGCAACTAAATTTGAGCATGAGGCTGTTAGACCCGGTTGTACAATGTCCCTATAAGTAAGATTAAAGTTCACTTTAGCCAAAAGTGGAATTTAGATGGCTGTGTTTCATTGGCTGTTGCCATGGTTTCAGGCGATAAATCCTACCGCTAACTTTATCGGGACTTGGTACAACCGGGCCTTAATATAAGAAGAAATGGTCTTTTAGTTGACCTTGACCTTGGTTTGAGAGTGGTCATTTACGAAAGAGTTCGTTTCCCAACCAGATGCGATTGTCACATAACAAAACTGATTCAATTTAATTTTGTAGAAATGTTGCTATGGAGGAAATCCTTTCAAAAATCTAAGCCACCATCCCAACTACATCACTTACATTTCCGGCCCACCGATGCCAGAAGAAATACCACGGTTGTTTGTTTTATATACTGACAGATTCCCGGCCGTCTAGAAAGCAAAACTCTGTTCCCTCAACAAGATTGATAAGTGGTTTCCACATCACTTCGATCAGCCCAAATATATTCTCAAAGAAGCAAAACGATTGTGACGCTCTCTGAGTATACAAAGATACTCGCCTTCACACTTCATAAATAATAAAAATATATCCATATTTTTCTTGACGGTAATTTTAAATGTAAATCATTTCGTTGAAGTTGAAAGAAAATGCTAAATTATATGCCTCCAGGCTATCATTTTGAAGTAATGTTTTGCAAGTCTGAAATTCCTACATTTGTATAAACCAACCTTCTCTTAAACCAGTGAATTACGTTCATATTCAAAAGCAAACACAAAACCTAAAAATAATACAGCCCTGGCGAGAGAACGTTGCTGCAACACATTAAATCTAAAATTCTCAGCTTAGCTGCCAGAAAAAAAGATAAAGAGAAAGGGTTTTAAATCGGATTTTCATGCTAAGTCTTGAAGCAAAGTTGTTGAATTAAAGGTGACGAGAAATCTGCTTTATATTTAGTATTTGTATTGAAGATATAATTAATTAATGTTCATAATATAGGAATTGGTTATTGTGTTTGAACTGATTATAAGCGACTCCCTTTGACTACGCCCCCCTTTCACGGACCTCTTTTTTTTCTTTTGTTTACTACCTGGAGCAACAGAAGTCGCACCGTTTCACTGATCGAACTGAAATTTTTCACACCAACTTTTTCGTTTGCAGACTTTAATTTTTTTGAAATCCATTCATTGGTTAAAATTTAAATAAATATCTCCTGATGATAGGTTTAAAAATGAAAATGGTCTTCTATAAATCTGATCAAACTCATATTTTGCGTAGTCATTAATACCAATCAATTTTGTATTTTATTTTAAAAAATTTCAGCCCAATGTCAAGAAAGTATGCACTTTTTGACATTTGTAATATCTGTAAGAAATAAAGTATCGAAATGAATGTTTTTCCACTGCAACTGAATCTGATTTGCTTTAAGGTGTAGGTACCAGAGTGTTTAGATGCTATTTTCGATATGCTACTTTTATGTTGATTGAGTGGATCATATTTCAATTCAATATGGACATATATGTTTTCTGTGCGTTTGGTACGGAATTCCGGTTTGAGAATTTGCACGTACCGGTGCTCGCTCATCAATGCGTTACACTGAGCGTTTACCTACTTACTAATTAGTTACGAAAAATATTATGATCCCAGAGATTTTATTGGCCAAAAGCACCTCAAGAGATAATGATAATAATTTGTCTCTTCTCTACTCTTTCAAGTCGTTTTACTTTGCTGATGTTTACAGATAAAAATGAATTAAAGCAAAAAACAACATATTTTCTGTTCTCTTAAACATCAATATTATCAAATATCTTATAATTTTTGTATACATTTGGACCCAAATTAGTTATTAACTTAAACTTATGGACAAGGAAAGGTTATTTCGAGGCGATTCTAAAATCGATTTATTGAAAGTAAATGCACCTACTGTGATCACGTAATTTATTTTCACATACATTTTAATACCTACTACTCTTAAAAAGCGCTTGAACTCAGTACAACATTTTAAATGTGCAACAGCCAACAACTATCTATTGTTGTTTGTTTTGGTTTTCATTTCACGACGTGAATTATTCATAATAAATACTTTCGGAATAGTCGTGGAAATTTCATTCAGATGAACGTGTCGGGCCCGGTCATCTTCAGGGCAACTTTTAAAATTTTATGATCTTAGGACTACATTTTATAAGCTGTAATTGAAATTTGTAGTATAATTAGAGGCCCAATATTTGAACATTTATCTCCTTTCTAAATTCCAAGCTAGTGTTAACATTCTCTGGACGGCCCCAAGCAATTTCACATCAATTGTTATATCAACAATAAGTATTAATTAAACTAAAACTAGTGAATTTTTAAACCATCCCGCTATTCAAATTTCAACTCCATTGGTACACGAACGACACAAGGCAATTAAATTATACCCTTTCATTCAAAGTAAAAGCTTTAAGATCATTAATTTTTTATCACCTCATTCGGTTTGAAAGTTTGGTAAGAGGAACGGGGGAAGGCATTGTCATCGTTGAACACTCTGGTCCTGGTTTTGACTTGGCAATTGAATTCGCGCAGCTTCCATGCATATTTCACCAGTGTCAAACAATCCTTAGGGGTAGGAGAATTGGCTTTTCAAACTTCGAGGACTTGCTACCCAGCTATTACCATCATGATGACAAGAACACATGAAACTATACTTGAATTCGCGCCAACGGGAATCTGAGATGCTGTTCTTGAAGTTAAAACGTCGACTAATTACTGAGATATGTTTATTTTTATTTTCTTTAAACTTCAATTTGAACTATAATTAATATTATCCGCACATTAAGTTATTTATAAACTATTGAAATGCGTCCGTGCCGTCTGTATTAAATTTAGGGCCGGTCTTTCAATACTCTGCTAAAGACTCAATTAGCTGTTAACAGTTAGTTAGTAAAAACTCTGTCTTTCAATTGGTTGTTTCCATGACAATACAGTCCTAATCAACGTTAGCAGAGTATTGAAGGACTGGCCAAATCACATTCTGATAACACAAGGATATAGAAAAATATGCTGAAATTAAAAGGTTGTTAAAATATTTGTTTATTTTCTAATATAATTAAAATATTACTGCTGTTTTCAGTGTATTGTGAAGATAATACCATGTTATGTGATAATTATCTAATAGTAATGGTATCACACTATTTTTAATAGTGGAATTGTTGTTTCTTGTAAAACCTGCAGATAAGTCTTGAGAGGCTAGCAGGAAAATTATGATGTTTATTTTAAACTACCATGTACTAGTTGTGTGACAAAAATATGTGCATCGTATTATTTTAATCGAAAGAGCATTTTAGTAAATTTTATAAGAACTATAGCATATAATAACTAAATAACTAATAAGTACGCTAATGATGCTTTAAAGAAACGCTGAGAAAGCAATTAAAAGTTCACAACTATTCAAGTAATAAAATTTCTAACCGCAGCCAAGCAGTGATACCACGGCAGAGAGATATATATAGATATACACTACACTATAGCAGAGGTATTCTCACTCCACCAATGAACGTGAAGCCTTTTCGACATGACAAATATTGGAGTATCCCGGCATCGTTAGCGCATATATCAGCACTAGTGGTAAAAATATGAACAAACTGCAAAATTTACCCATTGAGCCGTCGTTGCATTTATATGCTATGCACGATGTTCTTTTGTTTTATATCAGAAATTTACAATTAAACTATAAAATAAACTATAAAACCATTAAATACCGTCAAATAACAGCTGTTCTGCGTGCCAGCAGGCACATCAAGTGTAAACTATGAATTAGCGGTTAAGCCATCGTCAGAGATTGGTCATCAAGTAGTTCACTCTTCATGCTATAGACGTCACTCAAATCACCGGGGCCACCCAGATTTCCCCAATCACAGGGTCTGAAAAGGCTTCCCTGCGGTCAATGTTATCAGTATAGGAGTGAGACAACCGTCTCTACTAGTATGAATGTAGTAATGATGTCCATGAATCTTGGTGATACTATAAGAGTGACACATTCTTTAAAAGACAAAAAATATAAATCTAGATTACATCTTATATATTTAATATATTCGAGCAATTTTGCTTTTAACTTCCATGACGTTTAAATAGTTTTAATTAAATAGTTTTGATTTATGCAGATTAATGTAAATGCAATAATATGCTAAGAAATTTTATTATTAACAATAAAAAACTTTTAAAATAATCATATAAATGCGCTTTATAAAATCATTTTTTAATGAAATGATTCAAAATAAACCGTAATAAGTAATGACATCATTAATAATAATTAATTGCTACTATATTGATATTTTGTTCCTGAACAATTACAATATAGACTGTGAAGGTGATAACTCCAAATAGAAATCGTGTCCTTCCGTAATAATATGCTAGTTTCACAATTAATACATGATTAACTAATTATTGAAGGGGACCAAAGTTTAGTTTGCAGAACACAGAACATGTTTCCAACGTTGTATCTGCTATGTGACTAAATATTCAGATGGCACGCCGAGAGAGCAGTCGACCACTGTTACCGACTATCACGGTATGGCATGCACGATCGAGTTCGAATGGCGGGTGAATACCTAACATGGCTAAGTGTGGCGATGCGTGGTGGAGGAGCCAGCTTCTGGCTTTTCTATTGATCTCGCTGTTTTGCGTTGTTTCAAGACCCAGATGCGTGTATAATTAGCTGGGAATTAATGCACAGCGGAGATAAATTGGTTTGGACATAATTTGGAGTAACTAACAAAAAAACATTATAATATTTAAAAAGGTGTAACTACACACAATTTAGAGAGTTTGAACTTGAATCCGTAGTCGATTGGTTTATGTTTTCGTTATTACTTTCTTTAAAAAATCCTTTTTACACACTCTCTCCTATTCAACATCAGTGAATTAGTAAAATCAGTAAGATATACAAATAAATGGAGTCTGAACTAAATTACTTATAGTTTAATTCTCTGAATCATCAATTAGGTATCATACAATTAATTAATTTCTAACTTAATGAAAGATTCTCGTTACTAGATTAGATTTCTGATGAACTTGGGTCTACTTTTGTACACAATATTTATTATAACCCTTGTTGATCAACCTTGATGGCTTCAAGTTCAAAGTTTTAAATTTTGTATCATAAGAAAGCATAGATTACATTGAATGGGCGGCATAAATATTAGACACTTAAGTGCAGCTCACTTTGTCAATCGTATTCAATCTCTTCGTTGTCTTACACTTTCATGACTCAATTATAAAATAACGCACTCAACCACAAATCCACATTCCATTCCACGAAATAGTACGTAATTTGGATACTTGTAGTAATAAAACAAACTAGCATGAAATTTGAAATTCCTTCGACGAAGCAATGTTAACTAACACCACGTATTTGCCATTGTTAACGTGTTCATCCCCTCAGTTGGCATCCCTGACGATGAACAATCTACCCGGCAATCGTACCGCTCCATTGGCATTACTGCAATGAAGCCATACGAGGCTCGATTGACAGATAAAGCAACTCAAATTAACCGTAAAATGATTTCGTGCATTCGCCTCGGTCGGTGGTGGGGGTAAATGCGTTCTATCTTAGGGGGGAGGGGAAGAGAATAGAGAATCGGTTATTGACTTTGAGATTTTCGATGAACTTTCTTGAAGCGACCGGGGATTTTTTTCTCTGCAAATAAACGTTGGCCCGCGCTTGACTTCACTTCTTAACCGACCGTTCTCTTTACTGAGAAATATCTCTTGACTCCTTTTTTTTCAAGGAATCTAGCAGTGACGTTTAGGAAAGAAGTTTTTCTTCAAAGTGGAAATTATGTTTTTTAATCGAGCGAATGTCAGGAAATATTTGTTCTGATTTTTTGGTCGGTTTTTTCGAGAAAACTTTATTTATGCGAGGAAGGGATGCGTGTTCATATAAAATTTCATATACAAATTTGAGAAGTGGTGATATTTTGGCGTTACATGACTTGCAATCCTACAGCCGCCTCAGCAACTTACTTCAATTGCTGACTTTATGTCGTACATCCGCGATAAAGTTTGTTGAAGATTCATAACTGTCCTGATGGGAAGTTGGCCTCCTGGCTTAACGTCCCATGTGAAGGACGGTGTAACATTTACAGCAAGAGCCCCCATTAACCAGCGTAGTCCTCAACCACGCCAGTCTCTCTGGCTCAGTGGCAGCAAAAGGCGAGCCACACTTGATCGGTCACCCATCCAACTACTGACCGTGCCCAATGTTGCTTAATCTCGGTGGTCTGACAAGAACCAAGGTATCGAATACTCCAGCCTCCACTACTTAATTAATTAAGTAATTAATTAAATATACGTCCAGGTTTCAAAACAGCTAATTTCTAAAGTTTTTAGACTAATCTATATTTTCCAATTAAATTTTGCATTCTCCGCCTTTTTCACAAGAGGAGAGCAACTACACACAAATTAAATAGAATACGTTAACAAACGTCAAAGTTGTATGAATATATAAAGTTCCATTGCGTATTTTGACCCAACTAAGCATCTACTTTAATCTCCGTTGTTCGAGATTCCTCGGTCTCATGGGTGTGTTTTTGGGTAAGTAGAATGTGGGCACGCTGGCGCAGCTATCAAGGCAGGAAGTAGAATGTAAGGCACGCGGGTGCAAATTACAACATATTCAGTAGAGAGGAGGGCTCTCTGGCACATGTTTTTGGTTAACACCGCTTTGATATAAACTGATCTACATAAACGAGATTAAACGTAATATTAAATTAACTAGAATGTTCGTAATAATTACTAAGATTATATAGGTAGTAATTAGTGAATCAATGAAACTTGAAGCAGTAGAAATATTTGACATTCATAACATCGTCTTGAGTTGTGACGGATGAAGTTGTTTTCTTGGATGTTTAGGGAAAAAATAAAATTTCGAGCTGGCTACGCTTCTGCTTCTTGACAACTTAATATACTCAAAATTAGATGGGCAGTTGGCTTTAAGCCTAAATACACACTTTCGCCCTTCAAAGAGATGAGTAAGTTGTGTTTAAAGCAACAAACGAACTTGCAACTGACAAGTACGTAACGAAACTGAGTAATTGATGATAATTAAGAACTGAAACATCATCAACTCTAATCTCATTGAATAAGTTGCTATGTATCATAACAGATTAGGTAAGTATAAAATTCAAACAAACTTCATTATGTTGAAATATTGATTTAAGGTGGAATTAAATATCGAAATGCTATTCGACCAATAATACGATATTCGGTTTGAATGGATATTATGTTCTATT